>VZRL01001859.1:61355-245346 GCA_013397895.1 Origma solitaria
TCTAGGAGAGTCTTACCTGAGTGACACAGGATGGAGGGGTGCATGTATATACATGGCTGCAGGGCTGGCTGGCTGGGGAGTTTAAAAAAAAAAAAAGAGAAATGGTGTCCCATCTGGCTTAAATATTTACATACTTTTAGTTGAGTAGGAGAAGAATATTTAATTTCAGTTGACCCAAACACAAACGGGGAGCTTCTTCAATTCTATGGGGTGAGGGGCTCCTTCAGCTGAACCCCTTTGTCCTCCCACCTATATTTTCTGCTAAAATAGTTCCTCTTAGTGCTGTTTCAACACAAGTCTGTGTCCTTATTTTTCTGTCAGTTTCAACTGCCTTTGGACTGACCCTGTTGCCTGTGTAGGCAGAAACCAGAAGTTTTAAAAACCAGATGTTTTTCTCTGTGTACATGTCTTGCTTCCACTCCTGCAATACACACACCTCCATCTCAACTCCGTATTTTTATTGCTATTAGATTCTTAAGGAAGGGGACCTTAACTGTCTGTAAGGATTATGAGCAAATTGGTTTTGTACATTGTTGTTTCAGATTTTTTGTACTTGAAACTGATTTTATCTGCATGTGCAATTAACAGTGTAAGTCATTGTAGGTGTATACATTGTAGGTTTTTGCCAGTTAAAGAACAAAATTAAATTTCTCCAGAGCTTTCCCTGTGACACCTTCATCCCTTCCCCACCCTCTTTTTTCTCCTTGCTGGTGAAGAATCCAGCATAAACTCAGCCTCTCTCTCCTTCATTTGTGCTCCTCCTTTAAATGGGATGTCTGTTGTGGTCATGGTTAGGGCTTGGAAGCTGCCTGATCTTAGCAACAGGCTACAGCTTTCTGCTCTTCTCCTGTTACCTCAGCATGTGCAGCCCTGGCAGGGTTAAAGTCTGTTCAGGCATGTCAGTCCACCAGAGCCTGAGGTTAAACAGATGTGGCTGGCTTTTGGTTTAATCTAAGGGTAAAGAAAAACACAGAGCTATTAGTTGGCTTTTTGATATGTTTTAAAGAAAAGTATCCCTGATTTCAAGTTAAACTGTAAATGTTTTGGCCCTCACTTTTGAATGGTTGATAGAAATGGGTGCTTTCTTAGAGAAGCTACAATGGACAGCAGGTCATACACAAGCAAGAGTTTTTAGAGAGCTTTCCTTGTTTCCAGGAAATAGAAATTCCCTGTCCCTGCTAGAAAGAATCATGTCTTGGCAACAAAAGATGATTTCTTGAGGATCCCTGAGCTGCCGCAGCCTTGCAGGATGAGGTTGTACAATGTGGTGGCTTCAGTGGTAGACCTGGGTGAAAACATTTCCCAGCCCTCCTCTCCTCCTCCTCCCATTCCCATGTCAGGCCTGCTGCTCCCTTGTCTGTGCCACTCAACAGCCTGCATGGTGGTGCTGTGACCTGCACAGAGACACTCTGAATTAAATTGTCCCCAGCTCCCAGGTCTGGGGGAGGAGGAGAGGGTGAGGTGCTGCATTGCGGAAAGGGAAATGGCCCTCCATTGCATTTGCAGGGCTGTGGTGGTTTGCAAAGCCAGCTGCTCTCGCTATGGCCTGTGCCCCTTCTCCCCAGCACAGACGGGGAAAGATTCCTGACCTCCCAGGAGGTCTGCCAAGGTCTGGGTAGGCAGCAAGGATCTCTCCTGTCTGTCCTTCATCCTTTTTTGTTGCTGGTAGCGTAGTATTGCAGTGACATTTTCTAAAGAGTCAAAAACAGAACACACAAACATTGGGGTGAAGTGCTGAAGGCTGGATGATGCTGCCATCCTGCATTGGCTGATCCCACCCTGTTAGCCCACCCTTGGTTTCATTTACCTGAGCAAAACTGAGTCCAGTGGGGACCTGAGCATAAAAGAGTAAGCAGAGGTTGTTGTAGGCAGAACAATGAAGAATCTGGCTAAGGAAAGTGAACTAACTGCAGTAAAAATGCATTTGGCAGATATATCCTTTCTGTTTACCAATATTATGCAAACCTTTTTTTTTATTTTAACCAGCTTTTCATCTTGCTCGGTGAATGGTTAGAGGGAGCATAGCTGAGTCTGGAGAGTACTTGTATATGATTTGAATATTTGTTATTTGTTTTACCTCTGTTGGTTGCTTGCAATGAGCTGTAATTTTTTCACTACTTTTTTTCCCCTCTTAATTTTTTGATACCTGCCTTGGGAATTCCCAAGCCACAAGAAACTTTTACATTAGCTCTGCAAATGCTTTCAATGCAAATTCTTATGTCAGTTTTTTAGCATATCTTCATTAATGGATATATGTTTGCACACGAACCTCAGTGTTATCCATGTTTGTGAACCTTCTGGAAGATGGAACTAAATTATTATGAATGTTTGCAGTAAGCTTATGAAAAGAAATCTTGAACACTGTAAGATTGTAGGGGTATCTTGAATACATATCTGTAAATACTTTTTTCCCCTGTTGTACTATTTCCTCCAATATGCATGTAGCTGGGAAAAGCAACACCTTTATGTTTTTAAAAATTAGATCTTCATCACTTATCACAAGAAAGGATATGTTTTCATGAGCTGAAAATAATATGTTCTTTAAACTTTTGCTGCAGAGTGAGAGGAACTTTGGACGATTGAGCTCAGATGCTTCTGGAGAGGTGAAGGGTAAATAGCAGGGTGAATCCTGCATGTCTCACACCATTGCTTACTGGAAATAAAACCTCTCTGTACTGGCAAAACAGGAGTAGAGTCTGCAGCACATGTGATTGTCCCAAAGCAGAAAGCAGCATGGAGCAGGTCTGGCAGCAAGGCCTCCCACCTGGTTAGTTTAGTGATGGAGATGGCCTGGGAGAGCCCTTTGGTAGGGTCGTGGATCCTGGGTACTGCTTCACTCTCCTGAATGGAGACAGTTCACCTGGGAAGGCTCCTGTCCTTATCGGGCATTTTCTGGAATGAGAGCACTCCAAGTTCCCACATGCAGCCCTAAGTGTCCATAAAGCCCTCCTGCAGAGATGTCTATTGCAGCAGCCCTTTTGTCTCCATCAAGATATGAAAATTCCATGTAATTACTGACGGCTGTTTACACACTACATATGGTCGTCCCTTAAAATTTCTCTCATCACATATGCGACACACTCTGTCTATGCTTGAATTGTTTGTTTGACTAGCCCTCATTTACCTGGAAAAAATTCTTTTTCTGGTTTGGGTTTTGGTTGTGTTTTTTGTTTTCTTTTTAATTTCATGCCTTGGTATTTTAGAAATTCTTGAGTAGTCTTTGAAGGTAGTTTCATGTTGAGGCAAGTGTAATCCCTTTTTGTGAGAGGGGAGACAGCTTTGACTGTTCTTTAAATTTTTTTTCAGAGGCATAGGGTTTTCAGAAAGTATATGCATATCTATCAGTCAGTTGCTTTTTTGCTTTTCCTTTGTGTCTTGCTGTTCAAGTCTCAGCAGAAAGGATGTTGTGTTGTCTGCCATCTCTGTGGTTTTGCCCTGTGTTTGTAGAGAGTGTATGTATTTACTATTTTGGTGAAATATATGCCTGTCCATTATTATGTTATACAAATGGGCTTTATCTGTTCAGCCCATATTGCTTGATTCCAAATGCATGATTTGTCCTGAGGAAATAATTTAATTCTGGCAGTACCTCCTGGTTTTCGTTCTGACAGGCCTTATCAGATAGCAAAGACTTTGAAATTTGCATGTCTCTTCCTTTTGTCTGTTACTTCTACTAACACAGGTAGAAGTAACATTGAGCTTATGTGTGACCTGGTATGTATGCAACTCTTGTAATACACTCTAGAAATTTTGGGGGTGCTATCAATAAGTCTTACAGTATATTCTCTTGTGGTTTATGGCCATTTTTTACTCAAATGGATTAACTTTGTCTGCTCAAGGCAGATGAACAAGATCTGCCGTTAGATTGATTGAAACAGGAATATAGAAATGCATGCTGTGGTTGTCAGGAAGGCTCCTTGATGATGCTTTTGGTCCTTCCAGACCAAACTCAGGATATACATGCACAGCTGCCCCTAACACATGGTCAGATCCCTGCAGGCAGGAACTAGGACAACATGACTGCAGACTTCACACATTAAGTTGTCAGGTTACCCAAGGCAGAGGAGACACATCCTGTAGTACTGCAAAAGGACCTATTTAAAATTTGTCTGCTGTGGATTATATCTTTTGCACTCTGTCACATCTTTGGTACTCCTATGTGTGCTGTTACAAGAGACTACACTATGACACTAGTCAAAGCAGAAATTTTTAATTTATAGCATCAGTATTTCTCAGTCACAACATTAAAGTGATTTCTCTAACAGACATCCTCTGAAATGTGCTAAGATAAGTACTTTGGTGTTTGGAGAGCTGCTAGGGTAGCTTGGTCCACTGAATGTAGGATAATGTCTAGAGACAGAGAACACTGCTTTCAGGAAAAGGTTTGATGACGAAAAGCAGTTCATGAAGAGGAAGTAGTAAACACTGGACAGCCTTGGCCTATCTCTTCATGCTTAAATGTCAAACTTAGTGTTAGAAATAAGTGGCCTCCTGTGAATACATGAAATCAGAAGCTTAGGGATCTTTATAATATACACAAGCAAAGAACCCAAATGCCAGCAATACAAGCCAAGAACTTTGACATTGCTCTGAATATACTGGGAAAAGCAAGAGAGAGTCAGATCCTGTTGAACCAAGATCCTGCAGTACCTGCTATAGATTCCCGAAGGACCAGGGAGTGGAAGCTTGAAGGACCCTTTGTAAAATTCCTGGTGCACTCCAAAAACATCTTCAAACTAAGGAAATGCAGAAAGTATCACATGCAAAAGGTTTTTGTCAGCCGTTGCTGGGAGGTACTTTGTTAATATAATTGGTGCAAAACAGATGATTTGTGTGAACAGCAAGTCTTAAAAGTCAAACTCTAGTAATGAGGTCATTCTGAACAGGACTGCACAGAAAGCTACGAATAAGCTTGACAAACGTGACAGCTATGTTCCAAGAGAGTGAGGTAGCTCACATCAAACACAATGTAAACAGAGAGAAGAAAAAGTATAAAAATAAGCTAACTTTTTTTCAGGAACAAACACATAGAAGAAATCAGGAAAAGATAAACAAATGCAAAGGAAGTTCTGGGCAGAATAAATTCTGCAGTAGTGAAAAATGCTCCAAGTACAGTGCCACCTGCATTGATTGCAGCAGATGCTATCACTGTTGAAAAGTTTTGTAAGCATGTGAAGACAAAAAAAAAAAAAAAAGAGCCTGTACAAGATAGTGCTCCAACTCTACAATAACAGTGTGGAATGGCTGTAAACCTGAATGTAACACCATCACATGACAGCTGCACGCAGACAGGAAACTCTGTCGTATGGTGGGGGCATTATCAGTAAAGTCATTGCACTGTTAAAGGGAAGAATGTGAAAATATAATCAAGCACTGCAAATATTAGTCAATATTTGACAATGAAAAATTCAAGGCAGACCCCAAGGGGAAGTGCAGTTAGTACTGATGTTGCTACTCGCATACTAATAAATTCATAACACTTGTGATGTGCAGTATGGGACAGGCAAGTGATTCAAATAATAGAGACACAAAGAACTCAAAATCTAGTCTGAGCAGACATATATAGTGGTATCCCTACAGCAAAACTTCTGAAGGATTATCCAAATGTTTTTGAAAGCCTGAGATTTCTTCCAGGCACTCTGCCCCTGGAAAAAGATTAAAGAATTCAGCTGCTATAGTGCTTGCCCCACAGAGTAATTGCTGTGTGAGGAGGAAAAAATGTGAGATATAGAGAAATTGGGGGAAGGAGGAAGGGTAACATTGCCAGTTATAAAGTCTACACAGGCAATCAACATATGGTCATCGTGGAAAGACAGTTGAGTTGTAATTTTGAAAAGCTGAGCACCTTGGAGCTGCTTACCTCAAAATGTGTGTGACTGGGGAACCAGTAGCAAAAATGAAGAGCAGCCACTGTGACACTGAGTATTGAGTTAATGGCAGATGGATGCAGAAAACCACCTTACCTTACCGTATTTTGGGCATCTGCAAGTAAATGGAGGTGGTTGAGGATGGCATTTAAGACCAAAGCTAAAATGAAGGGTATCAGGGCTGCCACTATGATATTTTAATATACAGCATTCTGTTACCAATGATACTTTTGTAGACTGATACAGAGACTGATTCCAGAGGCATGGAAACTGTGTCAAATCAAAACCTCAAACTCATCAACCTGTTGGAAACAGGGAAGTTACTCATGGCACAATGGAAGTAAGACAAAACAGTGGCTGTCTGCAATAATGTATTGAGGATGCAGTTTCCAGTTTGCGATGTCCTGACCCCAGTAGTGCCAGTGCCGTGGTAGATACCCACAGTGAATTGGTATTTTATACCTCCTTGATAAATTTAAACTCTTACCCATTCTCAGGTTCTTCCTGAGAATATTTATTCCTAGCTTCTCAGCAGCTACTTGGAGATCTGGATGCAAACATGTATCATGGGATATTTTCCAGATTTACTGCAGCTGATGCGATTACCTGTGCCACCCATAGACAGTGGCACAGCCATCACTTACATAAATGTGCTGGTGACCCTTCTGTGTCCTCTGGAAATTATATCAAACATGATGCCAGTGAGATATTTCTTGAGATGTTCTTCAAAAAGCTTAGTTAGTTGCTTTATGTCATACCATTCTGATTACCAGAGCTAAGAGTCAATCGTTTTGAAAAGGGATTTTGGTAGTAAGTTGGGGATGTTTTTTTGGGCCAGAAATGTGCATTTTGGGTACAGGGGTGTTGAACCATTTGCATCCTGTGGCTTTTAAATTTTCACGTTTCTATTTTGACAGCTGTCTCTGCCCTCTATAATGCCACATTCATCTGTATGAAGGCGGTCAATTGTAACATAAACATAATGACGACAGGAAACATAAGCACCTGAGGAAACTTTGACATTAGGCCTTGTGAATTTTAATGATGGAAATGTCTCTTCTGAACTGGGCAAGTCTGTGCTTTCTATAAAGTGCCTCTGAAAAAGTCTTTATTGCGAAGTACCTGTTTCCTGCCTTAGCCTGGCTCTTCCGTTGTGAATGGGAACGTACTTGAGAAACAGCCCTGTTCCCTGTCTCCCACCTGGGTTTGCAGTGGTCAGTATGGTCTGGCAGCTGCTACTGTCAGAACTGCTCTAAAGCTCCTACCCTGGCAAGTTTAACTGCAGATCTGCCCATCTGCCCAGCTCTAGAAAAAGAGTAAAGGCATTTGAGCAAAAAATGGCCATCAGCCACAAGAAAACATGTCACTAAAGCTCTTGACAATAACCCCTCAAGTTTTTTAGGCAGAGCAGTGTTTCAAATAAAGTGTAGAGAGCAATAAAAGAGACAGAGGAGTATATGATTACCAACCTGGTGTAAAAAGAGCTTGTAGCAAGAAATTGTGCAACTAAGATTGTGAGATCTCTGTCCTGATAGAGAATAAGCCAAGCCAGATATGGGCCAGTGTGTGGGCAGTGACTGGAAGGAATTGTGGAACAAGCCACTCAATGCAGACAGATGTGTAAGAAGGGGATGGACGTAGGGGAGGAGTTACACATGTCTCCCAGAGTTATCACAACGAACAAACAGTCCAAGATAATATCACCTGAAAGCAGCTGGATCAGTCTGTTGAGAGCAGAAAATATTTAAGAAAGACGTAGTGAAGCAACATATTAAAATGCTGGCGATGTCATATTCTTGTCATAATAACCCCGGTTAGCCAATACCTGATGAGCAATTGTAAAGCATGATGCAATGAAGCCAAGGGAAAAAAGATAAAGTACACAGAGTTTCTGAGAGGCCTTGGAGACCTTGTCACCTGAAGCCATATGAATTGCCTCATTGTTGTAAATTACTGTTTGGATTTTGAGAAATCAGTTAATTGTTAAATGTTGTTATTGTGTCTGTAGTGGACAGATCATAAAATCATAGAATGGCTTGAGTTGAAAGAGACCTTAAAGATCATGTCATTTCACATACATGCATCCCCCACTCCCACCCCACTCATTTCATGCAGGGACACTTTTCACTAGATCGGATTCCTCAGAGCTCCATCCAACCTGGCCTTGAACACTTCCAGGGATGAAGCATCCACAACTTCCCTGGAAAACCTGTTCCAGTGCCTCACCACACTCACAGCAAAGAATTTTTTCCTAATATCTAATCTAAACCTACTCTCTTTTAGTTTGTGTTCATTCCCTCTTGTCCTGTCTTCACATGCTCTTGTAGAAAGTTCTCCATTTTTCTTGTAGGCTCCCTTTGGGTACTGGGAGGCTGCAATTAGGTCACCCCAAATTAGGTCACCCTGTCTTTTTTTCCAAGCTGAACAAACCCAATTTGCTCAGCCTTACTTTGTAGATGCTTTCAGGTAATGTGGTGTTCCAGACTTTGATTTTTCCATTGGTGGACTCCACTGTGCTGGTGTTGAGTTTCAGCAATTTACTTGGCAAAGAGAAATCGGTCATAACATGTTATTGTCATTCTACAACCGTTCAAGTGGTGGGAATAAACCTACATTTTTAGGCCACTAAGGTTCTCCTAGACAAAGCTGCAGCAAGGGAAGAAAATAGATTAGAAGCTTTTCTTGCCCAAAGAAAGTGCTTGGAGAAAATATAAGAACATCCTGCTGCAAAAATTGACGTCAAGATGTTCTTGGACTTTGGCTCCTATTACTCAAGCTTGCAATGACTGTCTGAGAAATAATTGTGTCTTAGTGCAATGTAAAGTCTATTTAGATGAATATTCCCAGGTTCTGTATGCGTAGTTCCCTATGAAAATGATGATTTATTTAGCCTTTGACTCCTAAAAGATTAGCTTTTAAGGATTGATCTAGTTTTTCATGCCTCAAGATGCAATATGTACTGGTTTGCTGAGGGTGAAGTGTAGGGGAGAAACTGTGGTTTTGTAATTTTGCCTACAAGTGATAAAAGAAACTTGAAAAATCTGATGTGGACTCACTGGTGAAAGAGGAACAGGCCTCTTAGAGCAGAATTCCAAGAGTTCTGGGCCTCACAGAGACATGCATTTAGTGGGCAATCAAAACTCATGGAAGTTTTTTTCCTTTGTCCTTCAAACTGAAATGTGTAGTATTTCTGTTTATACGTGTTAGTAGCCCTTTTGAGTTCAGAGACAGCCCACATATATAGTCATTCCCATGAACAAATACTCTGGACTGAGATTTCATTTTGTACTGCTTTGCTCCCTTACATAAAGGGGGTTTTCATTCACTCGCTCACTAAGAGTATACATTGCTCAGTTAATGGCCAGTCCTTGCAAGTGTCTTTCCAGGCTGAAATAGGCAGCCCATGAGGCTGAGTTGGTCCCAGTGATTTGTCACTTTCCTTATGAAGCTATTTTGATCTCTACTCTTCTTTTTTAAACTCTTCTGGTTTTGTTTTGTTTTGTTTTTTTCCCTTATTTACTTCCCTGCCTCAGTTTCTCTATCTGTACAAATTTAACAGCAACATGACTTCCCATAAGGGTTTGAGTGGATTAATTAGTTAATATATTTTAAATATTTTAAATTTTGAAGATGAAAATAATGCTTTAGATTTAGTGTAGGACAAAACACACTTATTAATCAGGATATTATTCCGGAAGTTCAGCACAATATGTAATATAAAAAAGTGCATTTACAGTGGTGCAGTTAGTTAATATTCGTGGGGTTTTTTTCAGCTTGTGAGTTTGCAGTGAACGCAAAGATGGGAAAGAGAATAAGGGATTACTGTAGAACACAGCAGAATGCATGTTGTGGACTCATGTAACAAGTTATTTTGCCACTATAAAACCATCTTCAGACAGCTGCAAGGATTTTCATGTACTGGAGCTGGAACAGGAGAAAAGGAACAGATCTTGGTAGGTTTGCTGCTATAATAATAATAATCCGTTTTCCCTTCCAGGCAAAGCCACAGGGCTAGACCTTGCTTGTTGTGATGTTTAGTCACCTTTGCACTTTATCTTACCTGCAAATCTCAGGCTGAGAATCAAATTGCTGCCCTCCTCAGCAGGTTAAG
Source organism: Origma solitaria (assembly GCA_013397895.1). Lineage (NCBI taxonomy): Eukaryota > Metazoa > Chordata > Aves > Passeriformes > Acanthizidae > Origma > Origma solitaria. Next base: position 71,334 of record VZRL01001859.1, read on the forward strand.
TCACTGTGATCCACCTTCTATTGTTAAGGAGTCATTGCTAAACCAAATGCAGGAGGAAAATTACCTGTCCTGGGGTGAAAAGCAGAAAGGCAATGCTGTCCTTCCGTCTTGGGGAACCTGAAGGCAATGAAGCAGGAGAGCTCTGATTTTATTTTAAATTTGTTTTTGGCTTTGGGAACCAAACTTGGGTATTTTTGTTGGTTGATTTTTGTTGTTGTTGTTTTTTATTCCCTCCTGCTTTCACAGCACTATTTCTTTGCATGTCTGATATATGGTCTGAAACCATGACTTCGGTGCTTTCCTTGAGTTAATATTTAATTCCTTCTTAAACATTAACTGTGTCTAGAGTTGCTTTTGTAAAAGAGTTGCTGTGCTAATAACACTAATAATTTCCTTTGAAAAGCATGGGAACAATATGGAGTACTGTACATGTCTGAAAAGTAAACTGTCTCTTAATAGCACGTGTTACTGTTTCACAACACAAATATTTTTTTACTGTTTCTTCTGATGTTTACAAACTGTTTCTGCCCAAACTGCAGTCCATGAATATGCTGTGGTGCATCCATGTCTCGTCACAATGTTGGTTATGAAGCAAAGCTGTGGAGATCAATGTCCTCTTACTCTCACCAGTTCATGTGGTATTAAGCGCAAGTCAAATATAAATATGTATATGTAGCTATAGCTACCAGAAGAATGGCACTTGACACAAACATTTCTCAACTGCAGACATCAGGAAGAGATTTTTTTTTAAAGTTATCAGACACCAAAGACTGCATGTCTGATTCATATTAGCTATTTCTGCAGAGGTGTCTGTATTGTATTCTGCTATGGTACCCTTGAGGTGGGAGCCTGAGTTGTCCCACTAACAACTCTCTCCTCTATGGGCAATGGGCATTCAGGGCCTGGGGCTGTGGGCAGCAAAGGCCAGAAGAAAAGATCCATTTCCAAGTGCTCAGGACAGGCACACCAACACACCTGACTGAGCCAGGCGGGCAGCAGCATGGCACCAGAGATGACACTGAGGACTGGAAGAGCGCTGCTAGGGGGGTGGGCAAGGAGAAAGATGGATAGTGGTGTGACAAAAATTTTGAGGCAACTGTTCTTCCTTTTGCTAAGGAAGGGGTGTGTACACTGCAGTCACATGTCCTTGCTAGATGCTGGCAAGAAATGCTGAGACGCCACCAGGGCCTCCTCTGGGAAGTTCTTAAACCCATGTATTTTTGGTTATTCCTCCTCTAGGGAATGATTAGGAGTCTGATTAGTCCCAGAGACCCCCTGACTTGAATATCCCTCCTTGCACCATCATCATGGAGGGGTGGTTTTCTGTGAGGAAGAATGGGACCCCTGCCTATATTCATTGGAAGCTGAGAGAGGAGAGGAGGTCCCCTCCTGGAGGAGGCACTGAGGAGGTGGAAGTGAGGCAGGAAGGGAGCATTCTGGGTGGTGGGTAGCCAGAAGTAAGAGAAGTCCGTTCTGAATGTGCATGGCTGGTGTAGCTCTGCTCCTCTTGCTGATGCTGTTCTGAGTACAGTTAGCACAGGCTTTTAACCCTCCACTGATGCAATTAACTTCTCCTAGATACCTTTTCTGCAGGGCAGGAATTGTCCTAATTATTTTGCGGTTCTGGCAAAATCAATTTTTGTTGTTATTCCCCCCACATTTGCATAGTAAGCCATGCTGACCAGTCAGCAGCTCTGAAGAAAGCATCCCAGAAATGCTGCCCCTCCAGTTCTGTCAGCCTGGGTAACTACACAATTTATCTCCTTGGAAGTGCTGGCCCCACTGAACTCCACTGTACTCTTCTTCATCCTTCAACAGCCCTAGGAACAGAAGATGATGGAGCAGAGGGCTCGTCTGGGAGTTTGGTGCATACTGTTTCGCAGGATAAGAGTGAACAGAAAGCTGGGTCATTAAGTATTTCAAAAAAAGGAGAAGAAAAGGTTGAAACTTCCTTCTTAAAAAAAGCCCTGAAGCTCAGACACTGCTTTGCCCTCTCCTCCTCCTTCTACCTAGTGAAAACTATACCAGTCCAACAAGATCCTTTACTCCTCACCTTTTTCTTCTGTGAAAAAAGAGACATACAGAACTGGGAAGCACCTCTTGGGTTAATGACTCTAGGCACTCCTGTCTCAGCAGGCAGGTTGCATTTGAGTGATCCTTTTCTTAAATTCATGAGGTTTCTTCTAAGAGAAATGTATGGGGGTTTTTTTGGAGCCAAAACCCTACAAGGAAGATGGGGCAACAGCATAGTGACTAGTACCTTTCTTCTAATTCTTAACACCACCACCCCTCCCAACATCCAGCTGACATCAAATGTCAGTGTTGTCCTGCACTTTCCTCTGCCTGACAGAGGTAACACCGCTATCTCTCAGCTTGCAGGAGATGTTTCCCCGCACACCCAGCCGAACTGGGTGCCCCTTGCTCCCCATTCCTGCCACCTGGCTGAGCTGGCTCTCTGCCTGACCTCGTTTGTGTGTCACTGCCTCTGCCAGCTCCCTGCCCCGACAGGCTTGGCTCATGCCAGCCTGGTGTGCAGGGCTACGAAATGTTCTTGGTGAGGAGATGGGCCTAAGAAAGCTTCACAAAAAGGAGTGGTACTCACAAGAGACCAAGGTAGGTAGAAGGCAGGAGGCTGCCTTACCTATCAGACAAGGCCAATGCAATATGTTCAGTGCTAAAGTGAGATAAAAATAGGCAAAATCAAGGTGAAAATAAGGGCAGATAGACTAAAACTCAGCCTTGAGGAAGAGAGGGCAGGCTGTTATTTATCTGGAAAGGACAAGAAGCACCGCAAAAGGCCGAAGGGCAGCACAGTCAAATTGGTAGCCAAGGAGAAGGATTTTGACTGTTAAACCTCTGTGTTCTTGCACTACCAGATACGTCGCTGCCATGCAGTGAGCCGTGTTTGTGTTAGGCAGCAGGTATGGGATGACTGTGCTCTGTGCAATGCCAAAGTATAAACTTCTCTCTTTCTTTGTATAAAAGCTCCAAGGATATCCCAAACATAAGACCCTGCATTTCAGATTTCTCTGTTTAGTCTGTGTGCTATAATTTAATCTAATATGACAAAATATTTGTAAGCACACATTTGGTTTGTCATGTGTGCGTTGTACTGCTGATCCAAAGCAGAATTAGCATCCTGCTTCTGATGCTCTTTCCTTAAAAGAAAGACAAAAGCCTTCCTCCCCAGTGCTGACCTGATCTTTTGCTAATCTATGGCGATCAAGTTATATGACCCCGGGTCATGCTAATCCTCAGCGGTCATGTAGTTACTACAGTTTCACTGATAGAACCAGGTTTGCACACCGCAAAGTGATGCAGAGTCTGTTTCTGGCAGGGGTAATTCTGGATGTCTGCACAGACCCTGCTCTGACCTTTCAGTCTCCTTTGTAAATAGATTTGGTGACTCTTTGAACCAAGGAACGCCCCTTTCCTGGCCATTCAGTTCTTTCTTCTTTGCTCACACTCTTGTTGGGGGGATTTAGCCTGGTTCTGGATTCAATGTGACTTTGGAGATTGAAGTTGTGTGGTGGGGGTGGGGGAAGGGAGGATTTGCTCAGATTTTGTGCCCTGCATCCTAAAAATTTGTGTTGCTATTGACTTGCAGATAAAGTAATCTTCCTAGGACAAAGGTTGCAGTAAAACTGCAAAACCACATTACTGGGAAACTTTATAGACAATGGGTGCAGATATTGGTGGTTCATTACTGTCTTAAAAACTCAGACTCTAGTTTTATTTCTTTCTTTCCAGTAAACCTTAACACACGTCAGACTCACCAGATGTCAGATCGGAATAATGACAGTTTTTTGCTTACTTTATAAATCACCAATAAGTCTTAGAAGACAGGATAACACCATATTGATTAGTGTGGGGCAAGGCCAAGATAAAGCTCAGATTCTTATCTGATGGGCTTATCTTCTAACTGGCAGGTATGCTATGAGTCTGTTTATTTTATGCTTGTGAAAAGGAAAACTCCATCAAAAAGTGTGATATTGCTTACATAAATACTGTCATGACTCTGCTGATGACAGACTGTAATTTATTAGAAACCCAAACAACTAGAATTCACTTTAAGTTGTGTTGATTTTTCAACCCATTGCTTTAAATCAAGCTTCAATTTTAATTCACTGGTTCAGACTGCACTGAGAAAATAAGTATTCTCAATTGGTATGCAATTTTCTTGTGCGCTTCTTAGCCACAGGAGGAAGAGCTGAGGGGCTTGGTGTGGAGCAAGGCACTAGTCATACAATGCATGGGTACTTAATGTGAAGGTCCTGCTCAGTGCTGGGCAGGATTTTGTCACATGCATGTTCCCACCCTCCATCTCTGCCCTACAGCCTGTAGAGGGGGAAACTGGGCAGTGCCTCCTCCTGTTTTGTTTGGCCTTGCAACTGGAGAATGTCCTTCTCCAGAAACGTCAGCAGTGTCAAGCAGCTTTCAGCAGCTCTAAATTTGCTAATGGCATTAACGTACTTTAAATGCATTTCCCCTTTCAGAATCTCTGCCCTTTGTCAATGGGATGGGACTGGTCTCCTTTTGAGTTTGAAATGTGGAAGCCTTTCTTCTTACTTGCCAGACGAACTCTATGTTGGATGTAGCAAATGGAGTTTGATATCTACATCAGACTGTCTCCTCTCTGTTGTGTATCTCATTCTGTAAACTCTTCTCAACCTGGAAGCAAAAGCTAAAATGTCACAAAGCAGGCAGCTGCTTCTTCCTGAAACACCTGTGAGTCAGTCCCCAGTGGGCATGAAGATGAAGATAACCTAGAACACTTGCAGGGACAGGCTCTGTTCAGCACCTCACAGTTCCTTGCTCATCTGTTTTAACCCTTCCAGACACCTTTTTTCCTCAGTCTTAAAAAACAATTCAAACTTCTTGTCAGTCCAGGAGGACTGTGCTGACCACTGGATATAGGCGGAAGCTAGCGTTCAGGAACACCTGATCTGAATCTTAAATTTGCTTGCATTTGAGGTGCCTGTGCACTTTGATTTCAGTGAATAATGACAGCTCTTCTTATTTCCATTATTGTGAAAGCAGCTACTGGCACTGCGCATTGGACACCTGACTACTAACTAGCGCTGTTGTATGTTGTCTCCTTGGTGATGCAGTTACCTTTCAGTAATAATTACACAACATTAACCATGATTCAGAGGTAAATTGTTGAATTATTTTTAATATCTTGGGAGAAGTTCCATAATTGTCCCAGATGCAACCTAAGGATGCTGTTTATCTGAGAGAAGAAAGGAGCTTATACACAGAAATTCTGCTCCCCCTTCTTTTTTTTTTTTTTTTTAAATACGGTATCTTCCATACTTTAGGTTAATGAAAGTGATGTACTAGTTGATGGAGAAGAAACTGTTGTAAACTGTAGTGTTATATGCCCAACATGAGTTCATGTGTCATTTTAGAGGCAAAAGCCTGTTTGCTGAGGCTTGATATAATACTCCCTGCTCTTTTGTTTTAGTGTCATGTAGCTGAGCTGTCTCTTGAGAGAGTGAAAAGAATTTAGGCAAAAGAATGAAAAAGGCTGGATTGCTTAGCCAAGAAGCAGGGCCAGGCTGATATAGGATACCACTGCCTATTGTATCTTCAGGCTGCAGTGTCAGGCTGAGGGTGAGGTAAGTTCAGTTTGCTTCACTTCGTGGGGACTGAGGTTCTGATTTATAGTTGTGTTCTACCCTATGTCCTTGCATTGTAAAACTCACCCTTACAGTTAAATAAATTGACAACCCACCAATTTTTAAAATTTTTTTCTTTTTTTTCTTTTTTTCCCTGTGCATTTGAGGTTGTGGAGGTGCACTCTTGATCATGTTTTTCAGTTATTAGCCACAACCACAAAGGCTAGAGCTGTATTTGTTTAGCAACAATCCATCAACACCCACTCCCCAAACAAAAGCTGAGTCGCTCACCTCATCATCTGGATACAAGGTTTTAAGAAACTCCTGTAATAACATGAGAATTACTAGAAATGGGTAATCAAAAAGAGATTTGTGCTCAAGTTCATAGCAAAACACCTGTTGTTTGATATGAAGGTCCTGAGAAGCAAGGACGCCAATGGCTTTTTGTGTTGGTTTTGCTTGGCCCAGTTTTTGGTAGTGGGGGGGTCACAAAGATGGCTCCTGTTAGAAGCTTCTGGAAGCTTCCCCCGTGTCCAGCAGAGCCAATCCGTGATGGCTCTCAAGATGATGGACATGCCACTGACCAAGCCTGGGTCAATTAGAGAAGTTGGTTATGCCTCTGTGGTAACATATTTTACAAGAGATCAAAACAAAGTGCACATGCAGTTCCTTCTAGCCAGAGAAGGAGGAGGAGGTGAGAATATGTGAGGGAACAACATAGAGACACCAAGGTCAGTAGAGAAGGAGGGTGAGGATGTGCTCTAGGCACTGGAGCTGAAAAGCCTGTGCCAGCCGTGGTGAAGACCATAGGGGGGAGCAGGTGGTCCCCCTGCAACCCATGGGGTCCACAGGGGATGCATAGATGCACTCACAGCCCATGGGGACGTGCCCATGCTGGAGCAGGTGGATGCCTGGAGAAGGCTGTGGTCTAGTGAGAGACCCCATGAAGAGAGAGGCCTTGCTCCCAAGATGGAACAGCCTGGCCTTGGAGGACTGCACCCCATGGACAAGGGCCACACACCATGGTATTTTTGGGAAGACAGCCTGCCCATGGGAGGAGCTCACATTGCAGCAGGTGTGTGTGGACATCTCATTACCCTCCTCTGACTCTGTCAGTAATAAATTCACTTTGTAACTCTGTTTTTCTCTTGGTCCTTACCTCACTCATGAACACTTTACTTGGTAACTTTTTTTTTCTCTCCTCTGCCCAGCTGTGGCAGGGCAGAACGAGAGAGCAAGTGTCGTGGGTACCTGGTGTTTGTCCAGGGTCAAACCACAACATTTTTGGTGGAGAATGCGGGCAATTGTGAGTACTTTGAGATAAGGATACTAATTGGGAGAAATAATGGGCAAAACAAGTATTAAATAATGTTTTTCAGAAGAATGATAGTTTGAAATTTGTGTCGTAGTTGGAGTGAAGAGCCGAGGGGTGGATTTTGTGTAATTTGTCTTTTTGTCTGCTTTAAGCATAATCTCTGTCATTAGAATGGCTGTGGCTCAAATGCCTGCCTTTCTTCTCACTCCTGGTCTTGCCCCTACAGCGTTCTTCAAGTTTTCAGTCAGAATCCTTAGGTTTTTTGGTCTTCTTATCATCATCTTCATCTTTGGAGTGGTGGTGCTTTTTCTTCTTTTGTTTTTTAACCAAGTGCAACTGACTTGTGAGACTCTCCTCATCCAGCACAAGGTCATACTTGGTGTCTTGCCTTGGTTTTCCCTTCTCTTTCAGAGCAAGATTTGAATGTTTGTCATGTTTCTTCTCGTAGTCCTTGAAATCTTCCTTGGTATACCACCCACCTTCTCCCTTCCACTTCATCTTTGCAACAGACTGGCTAAAATCCACATGTATCCATCTGTCATCTATCAGCACATTGTCCATTTTGAAGTAGGCTTTCTCACAGTCTTCTTCCTTTTCAAACTCAGTGAAAGCACAACAAAGAGATTCACCAATCTTCCAGTCTTGGATCACTTCACAGCTCTTAATAGGACCAAAATGTGAAAATATTATCTCCAAGTCTTCACCTGTGCTCACGGGATTCAGTTTACAAACAAACAGCGGTGGTGTTTGATGTTTCTGGTGGCTTGATGTCTGCATCTGGTAAGTCTCCCATAATTTCCAGAAGGGTGTGAGTTTTTGCTTCTTTTTCTGCCTGAACTTCTATTTCATCTGCAGACCGTCCTTTCATGTCATCAATTTCTTCGTCTGCTCTATTCTGCCACTCTTGAGCTGTTCCTTTGTAGGTTCTGGTGAGCGATCAGGGACACACAAGCCAGGTGGATCATCAAATGGATCATCTAAAATTGCTGTATGATTTATCCTGATGTCTTGATACAGGATAAAGTCCTCATCTACAAAGGTTTCATTAATTGTGCTCAATGCATCCATGCCTTCTCCCAGTTCTCTAAATACTGTATGTACACCATCAAGGTAATCCAGGTTTTCCCTTGTGGTAATGAGAAACTGTGATCCATGCTGATCACTGCTGCTGTTCACCATTGACACAGTTCCCTTATCCTTGTGCTTGATTCTTGGCACCTTTTCTGCCTCAAAAAATTTGCCTTGATCACTGTACAGTTGACAAAATATGGATTCCCCTCCATGGCCAGTTCCCATGGGGTCACCAGTTTGTATAATAAAATCCCTCTACAACAACAATAGTTGTAGTACTTGACTTTGCAGAGCTTCAGGGAATTCAGTCAAGCACGGGGCCACTCTTCCATGTACAGGTCGATGACCAGGTCGCCCACCCTTGTCTCCAGCAGCACTGCCATGGCTGCTGTGTGCCGCTGCCTGCCCTTGCCCGCACTACACGAAAAAATAATGAATAACTGTTACATATTGAACCTTCAGAGCTTTACCCACACACACATACACCCTCAGCAGATCGAACAAACTCAAAATGCTAGGGGAAGGGAAAAAGAAACAGTGCCACATGGAGAGAAGGGACAAGATGGTGTGGATGGCCTTTGTCTGGGGCGAGGAAGAAGACTCCAGGCAGCAGCTCGGGAAAAGAAAACAGATGGGAACCTGGTAGACCTCTGAGGTTTGGTCTCCTCCTCACTGCAGATGAACCTGATGGATTTAGATTTCTTTCTTTCAGTGGTTCAGTTTTTCCCGGGGTCTGGGCTGAAAGGGGGTGTCCTCGTCACTTCCCTGCTGATTCGTGCCGGCTGGCTCCTGCCAATGGTACGATCTTGGACAAAAGCTAAGACCAACAGTTCCAGAACAAACAACAGAAACCACCGAAGAATTGCTACTGCATTCCGGGGACCTTGCATGTAAGCTAAGACACTCAGCTGACGAGAACCAAGCTAGCTAAAGGCAGCAAGGTAACACGCGTCCGTGCCACATGCCGAGCACACGGAGAGCGAGGGCTTGAAGAAGACCACGACAGAGTTACTCCGGCTCTCGCCTCTCCCCTGGACCCCACTTTAAGCAACAGGACCCATTTCTGGGCATAAAGCAGGTGATCAGGGATACAGTGTCATCATGAAATCACCCCAAGACACTTGTAAAGCCTGCAAGACGCTTTAAAAATGTTCTTACAAGAAGTTAGGTAGAAGCATTAATATTTTACAGAGTTGTTTGGGTTTTTTGTATCCTACATTGCTCTCTAAATAGCTACTCTTTGCCAAAAGTGAACTAAAGGCTTTTTGTTTTGTTCAAATGTTTTCATTTAACTCTTTGTTGAACAATTATTTAGTTCCTCTCATAGCTTACTTTTCCATCCATGGATATAAGGATTTGGGAGATATATTGACTAAAAATAGATTTTAAACCCCAGAAATTATTGTTGTAGCTAATGTAGCATTTTTGTGTACATGGAAACTTGGGCCACTTTTGCAGTTCCAGTAACAAAGACCTTCAAATCAATTGTAATTTCTCAGAACAGCACAATTTACAGCAGAGTAGTTTGTCCAGCTGACAAAACTGTGATCCCAATTTAATTGGAAATGATGAGTTTTCCTTGGAAAATACTTATTTTTCAGTGGTGGCGACTACTAAAAGGGAGAGAGAGAGTGACATATCTATACTGTCTCATGTATTCTTTCAGACTAAACATAGGCTTACAAAGAATACTGAATCTGATGATGCTGATAAATATTCCCTTTCCCCCTCCTTTTCCCTCCTACATTAGGGATGATCTTCAGTAAGGGCAGGCAATAGGAAGTTTGAAACACAGGAAAAAGCAATTGAACAATGATAGTGCATGTGTTCTCTCTTTTTTTAAAAGCAAGTATCAAATCACACATAAAGATATCCATCAAAATGAGTTACAACAAATAAAAGAACAGTGTGATAAAAGATAATCACAATTTACAATGCACCCTACTGTATGGGAGTGATAAAATTTCACTGGAGATGAGGTTTGCAATTTATTTTACTGGAATAAATATGGAAGTCTTAATCTGTTACAAAACATAATGAAGTTCATTAATTAACACATGATGTTAATAAAATACAAATAATCTCATATTATTGCTCTTTATCTATATTACCTGTGAGAGTTTTCAATAAGTGTATAAATTGATCTAGAAGATAGAGGATTTTTGGCTAAGTAGTTACTGAAGTCCACTGTCCAGAGTCCACTCCTAGAGTGCCATGCAGTAAACTATCAGTATTGCTGGCTTCTGGACAAGCCCTGCCCTGGCATTATCCCTTATTTTTTTGTATGATCTGTTATGAAGACCTTTCTTTTTGCTATAAGTAAGATGATCTGCCAATAAGAATGTCCTGAAAATTCACTTTTGTCTATTCAAAGCATACTGTCTGGAAGAAGCACAGAAAATACTCAGCATCAGTCACTGCATTAAAGCAAGATCAGGTCACATAACAGTGAGGTTTTCTGCCAAGGAAGAACAGATATTACAGCTTTCTGCCAGCACCATCTCATTGAAGTGCAGGTGGTGGTGCAGTGTGTACCTGGGAGGATGCTTGAGGCAAACTGGGGAATGGTGAAAGGCTCTTGACCATGTCACCCTTGGTTTGGTTGCCCCTATTCAGCAATTGCAATCAGATGAGGACAGCCCTGTGAAGGGGCTTAACATGCCACCTGTGGCTGTGTCAGCCTGCCAATTTAGCAGCCACATATACTGGTTGGTTCAGAGCATGGCACAGTCAAAGTAATAAATTTCAGAGACAGACTGCCAGTGGTAGACCTCCACTTTAAGTTTGTTGGGTAAAAACCTACTCTGTTGACCTCAGGATAGTAGCCATTAATTTCAGGAATCTTCTGGAGAACTATGTGCGTAAGCAGAGGAGGAGGAGGAGGAATTTAGAGGGTTGGTGGTGTCTTTTGATAATTTGTCTATCCCCAGGTTATCAGGGCACTCTTTCCATTTTGTTTCCTTCTCTGTGCAGCCTCCTGTTGATTTTTTTCTAGTAACATCAGTTGTGATAGATTTTCTTGTAAATGACTGTGCTTTTGTGTTTCAACACGTTTCCCTTTAAAATATGCTAATGCTAGAGGAACACGTGAACAAATTATGCAAGACAGTGAGGACTTAGGGGAACTTCCCTCTGAAATTCTGTGAGAATCTCTGAGGCTCAAACATCTATATGGCAACTACTTTTGGTCATAAGTTTTTCTCAATAGTTCTGCAGTTAGACTGACAGCATGTGAAAAAGTTCAGACCTCAGTACCCTTTTGGTTACCAGTGGTTCTAAATGCACATTTTCTTGTCATTCTGCCATGGCTCTTGCAGAAATATAGTTAACGTGCTAATACACCTGTGATATGTGCTGTACCAGCTAGGCTCTGCATCTGCAGTCCTTCCTGCAACATAATTTAAGCCTGTGATGCTTTCTGCTGAGCCCTTTGGCTCTTTCCTCTTGTTTGTGTTTGCTGTAAAACTATCTAAGGAACTTCTGTGAGATGAGGTTCATGGTGTGGGTTTTGCTCTCCTCCACACCCACTGCTGGGTGCTCTGGAGGTTCTGATCAAATTCCAAGTTTGCTGCAGCACAGAGCCTTTATCAAGGGAAAGCATGCTGTATGCAAAGCATGTTGAAGTGCCCTCTTATGAAATGAGGTTTGACTTTCTGTGATATCAAAAAGAACACTAACCCAGAATTTAATATATCCTGGGAAATCATATTTCACAATCTAATGCCTGGAGCCCTTTTCTTTTTAATATGAGGATCAGAATTCTGATCTCTCTCATGGTTTGCCTAAGCATTTTATGTTAAATGACAGTAAGTTAATAAGTACAAAATTGTGGGTGGTTAAGTACCGTTTAGCAGCCTAGCACTGTCTAAATGGGAAAACTCTTGGTATAAGATAAGGAGCAAATTTAAAAGAGTAAAACTATATCAGTGTAGCCACATCTTGTAGACATTCCCATTTTGATATTAAACTAGATGGCTCTTTTCGCTTACTGCTTGTGAAGGCTTTTAAACTAAATAGTGAGTCTTACCCTGCCTTGTCATGGAACAAAGGTCTACCCATGAAATGGAGTTGTGTTAATGCATCTCTAGCTGCTCGGCCATCTTGGTAAGATTGTTAGAAGCCTTCGAGGTGAGGAGAGCTACTGGAACTGTTTCCAGGGGACTTAGTGAAAAGAAAAAAGCTGACATGTGCTAAATGTGCAGTAACTTCTCTGATAACATGTGATGGTGTGGAACAATGGAGTGGGCAAGCTCGATAAGAATTTCCAGTAGCTTTGCACTGAGGGAAAGGGGCTTCGATAGCTGTGAAGAAAGTGGCTTGCCATAGCCCGATGAAATGTCAGCTTTTGTGAAATGAATGCAAGAGAGTAGGGGCCTTCTGTTTGAGCCAGTAATGGGCTGTTTAAGCCAGGGTGGAATTACCACATGGGATACTGCTGCAAAAGCTGCTATGAGTGTCGCCTGCTCCTGCCACAAGAGTAATAGTAATGATGGCAGTAAGATAACATCAGACAAGGGGAATGCTAGTATAAATGCTAACAGGGCTGTTTCTAAGCACTTTTTGAAATACTAGTAAAAGTACTTTTGTAAAAAGAGTTGCTATTATAGCTGCTCTCATGATGAGAATATAGCATCTCCTGTGGTAATCTTGCATGACTCTTCATCATCTTTTTCCATTGTCGGATGATACTACATGGGATTGATAATAATTTCATGTGCTTTGCCTAGACATGAGCTATGCAACCCTGCTTGACCTAGTAGTCAGCTAGACTGAAGTCTTTGGAGTGGTTTCTTTAAGGAGAAAAAAAAATGGATGGATGATGAAGTTTGGTATGTCTTAGATTCAGACAGATTACAAACAATATCTATAAATCCCTGAATATGTTGTGTATTAATCAGCAGGAGAAAGTTTCCTGGCTGATTGTACTTTCTAGCTAAACACGTTATCCAGAGCTCTTTATTAGATTTTTCCCAAAATATTGCTACAAATCCTTCTCTGCTATCTATTGATTGCTGTGCTTTGCTGGTCTTCTCTCTCATACATGCAAGACTTCAGCTTGCTCTTTTCTTCCTCCACCTGACACACATTTGCATTTAAATTCCATGGAAAACTCTTCGAGCTGTGTGGCTTGATTCATATTTGTGATTTTTTCACAGAATATTTTGTTGGTGTTTTGTATCTCCTGAGTTTCCTGTTTCATTGAACAGTTTAACTCTTCGTTCTATGGGTCCTAGCAATGCAGCTTTGGTGGGCTTGTGTGCTGGCACAGCATAACTGTTTGAGGTGAAAAGAGGTGAAAAAATCACAGAACCACTTGAAGATCTTTCCTGGACTAGACAGATAATGTAATATCCTGAGCAAGGGTTAGGGCATCATACAGAGCCTAATCTTTTAGAGACTACATTGGAACAGTGTGGAACCATTTTAAAGTGTACCAGAGCATACCAGTACTGTTCATGAGTGTGAAAAACAAAGGGGCTTTTAGGACAATTTCAAATTCTCTGTACTGCATTGTGGGATGGAATAAAAAGGTCCAATGAGGCTCAGCATCTCTTCCTGGGAGAGGTTCCACTAGCTCAGTGGGTTTCTGCTTAGTAAGAGAAACCTTGATCTGCTATTGCTTATGTATAGATGAAACACAGAAATATTGTGATATCAGAGTGCTCCAAGGATGAATGCCTACGCCATGGTGCTATGACTTGGCCAACTCTGTAACTGACATCAGCAGATTTTTAAAAAGTTGCATTGTAAAAAACTTTTTTTTCTTTTTCTTTTCGTTTTTTTTTTTTCTTTTCAAACTGCCTCGAGAAGGTCTGAATTATATGAAGTTGGCAGGTTCAAGTGTGACTCAGCTCATTGTTTTCATTCTCTCATTTTGGCAGCCTTCAGTAATTCCAGGTGTTATTTCTCTGACCACATGGAAAAATTCTTATTAAAAAGGGGAGGTGGGAGGGAAAGAAAGGAACTGTTTTCCTGCATTTGGTACACTTTAAAAGCAATGCTGTTATTGCATAGATAGTGCTCATGTGCAACAGGCACTAAGGCTAGCTGGAGGCATGCCCAGGAGGAGATAGCCCCAAGATAAAAGGCCCTGTGTTACAGGGGAGAAACGAGAAGAAAGCCAAAAGCATCTAGTTAGTTCAGTGAAATGGTGTTCTGTCATTCTAGGACTGATTTGTTGGGAACTGTAAGGGCAGGACAAACAGGGAATTTACTCTGAACCCACTATAGTGAGGAAGCCTGGAGAATTATAGTATCATGTCAAAGACAGAAAGAATGTTTTTCTTGCACCGTGACCATGGGGGAATATATAGTTAGCTCACAAACAATGCATTGCTTTGAATAGAAAAAGGATTCATGTCTTCTTGGACATGTGCTTTTAGAGCACGTGAATCCACTTACTTTGCTTGGCTCACCTAGCATTTCTTAGCTTAGGGAGAAATGGAGAAGGCCCTTTTAAATTTTATAATTAGAAGGCTCGTCTAATTTAATAGAGGATAGACGCTTGTGTGTTATGGTAGCATGACATTGTAAGGTGAGTCCAGCCTCTCCTTCTGCATTTTTGAAGTCTCCTTCAGGATCCAGGAATTCCAGAGGTTTGAACCAAACCACCCCTGTGCTAGAGGAGTTAAAGTGCAGCCCCTTTCTGCAGTTCCCAGCCCAAGGTGGAAACAAAGAGGGGTGGACTGAATCACATAGCTACAGTGCCTCCAACCAACATGGGGTAGTCCTTGGCTGAGCAAAGGACCTCTCCCATCAGGAGAAGAACCCTCAGGACGTGTTCACAGCTGTCCTTTGGAGCCAAACTGAACCTTGTACCATCACTGGTGACTTGTCTTTCCAACTCAGCAGGATGCTTGGGAGAATAAGCATGTAAGCCTAGCACTCTTCAAATTTACTAAAATAATAAATAGCACATAGAAGATGTACTGTTTCTGAACTGTTGTTCAGAGTACTAAATCTTATTAATAAAAGCTGGTCTGCTGAATGCACTTAGAGCAGCAGGCTCAGAACAAAGCACGCAAGAGGAAAAATTAGTGTGCTTTTGAGAATCGTAGGTTTGCCCTCAGCTTTTACATAAAATACCTTGTTGACACCTCCTTATAAGAACAAGTTTTGGAGTTTTCTCACTCTTAGGGAAAAAAAACCCAAACCCTTTCACTATGAAAAGAAAAGCCAGTCTTTATCTAATTGATTGGCTTGCCATGATTTACCTCCCGTCCCTCTGCTGAGTGCACGAGATGCAGCAAAATGTCATGGTGCTTGTAAAAAAAAAAGAAGGGTTTTCTGTCTGTAGGTGGTTGAGTACTGAGAGTGCAGAGAGGTTAAAAAAAAAAAAAAGCTCTGTTGGGTCTCTTGTTGGTAAAAGTGAGAACTGTTACTGGAAAATATTTTTTTTTGTGATTAGTTGGTAGTAAGCTATGACTAATGCTCATTGTGCCAGTATATGCTTGTGCTTGGGTTACTAGGTCCCTCCTGCCCTCCTTGCTTGTTCTATGTAGCTGATAAAGATTGCTAAAACTTGTACTGTAAAGTCTTTGGTGCAGGGACTACTTTTTCAAGATGACTTGCACATTCCTTAATGCAGTAGGGGTCCTGGCTTGGGACTAAAGGCATTACGATAGCAAAAATAGTAAATTCAGTGGTGGTTCTTGGTTGCATTGAGCTTTGCAGCAACTGGGTCACTTCAGTTTTGGGGCTCTCGGGACCCAGAGCTGATGTTGGGTTTCAGTCAGGGAGTGGAAGCCAAGTCTCCAGCCACGTTCATTGTGAAGTTTTCAAAATGGAAAACAATTGTTGATTGAAGTCCAAGACATTTTCTGGCTCTGGTAATCTTGTGTTCAGCATAATCACAATTAAATGCATTCAGTATTGGGTTTAGAGGCTTAGTGGGATGTATTGTGTTAGAAGCAAGGGAAAACAATGCATTTGTTACTGGTTTTTGTTTTATTTTAGACCTTTACTTACTTGACGTTCTCTGGTTTTGTGGATAACCCTGAGGATCTTCCTGCAAAGCTAACAGTGATTGCTTTACTTTTCAGTAAAAATAAAAATGAGAGAGAAGGCCACACATAGCTTGTCTGTCCTTCAGGTATTCCAGAAAGTTCTTGCCCTACTAAGCTCCATCTGGCAAATTAACAAAAATCTCTGTCCCCAGATGATCAGTGATAAGACACTCTGCTGGGAACTGATGTGATGATGCAATTCTAAGAGGGAAGAAGTGCTTGTTCCAGCACTGGCTCTTGGTGGCCTACACTGGACTGTATTCAGACAGGGCTGCTACAGCCAGCAGCAGCTGCAAAGTTATAGCAGCATACATTTCCCAGTGCATATAAAAGCCTGCTGTACGGATTAATCCAAAACGAAAGGAAACATGCTTGGAAACATTGCCTCTAGGTTGGGTTGTGTCCTTCTGCCTATTGCAAGAAGAGGATACAGGAACTTTGCTGCCCAAAAGGAAGATCTAAAGAAGTGAGTTTTCATATGGAAAGGATTGATTTTTGTTCTGTTCTCAGGGCACTGTTGTAAAGAGGTGTTTGTATATCTTGGTGACATTAGTTAAAACAAACCATTAAACATTCTGGGTTTTCAAATTCCTATTGCATGAGACAAGTTAGGGAGCATACTGTGGAAGTCAAATGTGTCAACCAAACTATTGAACCAACCAGCCAGGTAAAAGCTGACAAAATTGTTGCTGACAATATTTTTTCCTACACACTCATTTACTTGCAATCTTTAAAAATCACTATTGATATCTCACAGGATGAGGTGTTAGACAAAGATCCTATCTGTTGACTGAGATGCCACCATTTTATAAAATCCTTCCTAGAGGGAAGTTTAAGAAAGAAGTTTCCAGTTTGGAGTCTGTTGGCTGCCTGAATTCTGTTAAAGAAGTAAGTGTTTGGTGTACTCCAATTCATCCTGGTTCTCTGTACTTCATTTGCAGATAGCTGTTTGCTCCAATAGCAATCCAGAAGAATCACCACTCAGTCATCAATGAGTGACAGTTTTTTAAAGTTGCTGGCCATAATTTTGCTCTTCCTGCTCCAAGCATTAGAAAAGTCTGACATCTCTTTCCTGTGTACAGGAAAGAGTACTCTTTCCTGTTGAGTGCAGCAGCTCCACAATTAGATGAATTGTTTGAATATGGCAAATTTTTTCTATCTTTCATTTGTTCATGGCGTAGTGATAAAGAGAATGTTAATGTGCCACCCGTGGTATAAGGGTAAATAGGCAATGTGCTATTTATAGTTTGTGGTTAGACTCATAAAAATCAATATTGTTTTACTCAAAACCATGAAGTCATGTCCTGTCTACTGTCTAAGATTTTTCATGAGAAAGAGGAGTTGAGCATGTTTGGTTTTTCAGCAACAGCAGAAATTGCTGTAATTTATAATTAGGAGAATCAATAATACCAAGGAAAAAAAAGATATTGTATTGCATAGCAAGGGGCGTGAAAGTTCCTGAGGCCTGTGGCAAATTGGACTATCCAACAGGACAGGACTCTCTTTAGATCCATCATGTAGATCTCCTTATTTCTTGACTATGTGGAATGCTGATCCCATCAGAAAGTGGAAGAAGGTGGAGACATTGAGAGTAAATGCTAAGTACATTTTTGCAAGAGATAAGGCAGAATGTAACCAGTTTGTACACAAATGAAGAGTTTATGCGCTGGGAGACTTCTGGCCCTTTGAAAGCCTCTTAAAGGTATAATTGCAACTCATTATGGAGTTATGCAATAAACAGTATTATTGAATACTAATGAGGATGAAGGATAGATGGACACTTAAAAATTTCACAGTTTTTACATTCAAGAAGTGTCTACCAAAAGTAAGATTGTCTGAAGGCAATGTAATTTTTTCTGTCAATAGTTAATATTGAAATAGTTGACATTTTCAGTAGTTTTAGGTAGACTCAGCCAGAGAGATCTTAGTTATGAAACTGTGTAGCGGCAGTAGGGGAAGCTCCACACAGCAGTCACAACCACTTCATCTTATGTTGATTATAAAGTGGGACAGTTTTAACAGAAAAAAAAAAAGCAACACTGAAAAGTGCCCATAACTGCTGTGAAGATGAAGTGTTACTCTTGTTGTCCCAGGAAGCAGATGAGTCTGGTCAAAGGCAAAATTTTGACTTTTGAGACTTGAAAGAGAATGAGAGCAAGAGTGTGTGAAATGGAAGATGTAGAATAATTCTCACTGGTCAGACTCTGTGGAGCTGACGGAGATGTTGATCAGGGGCTGAATGCTGACTCTTGCAGGCTCTAGCGCATCCAGCGTCTGTCATTTTGATGCCATTTGTTGGCAGTCCTTCATTAGGGCTGAGGTTATCACAGTTGTGTCTGGTCCTGTGGAGAGAGGAAGTGTATGAAGAATGGTGGAAATACAAGCTTTACTTGGGAATCCTTGCTTAATGGGCATCATGGTAATAATTAATATGAGAACAGCTCCTGTTGTCCTGCCTTTGACAGTGCTCAGTAATGAATAATGAGCTAAAAGAGAAGGACAGACTTAGTGGTGCTTCTAAAAGTGAAACTTCCCAGTTTTCAGTAGTGCATTGCATTCTGGAGCTGAAGTTGGTATTCCTGAGCTTAGTAGCCCTTGGTGGATTGCTCTTACCTAGCTTTGTGCAGTTGCTTTGGGCTCCTTTCAGCGCTGACATTTGCAGTACCCTGTGGCAATGTGCTCCACAGCTGAATATTAATCAGTGCAAGAAACAGTCCTTTTCCCCTTTGTTTCAGGGTAATTTTCTGAGGGTTTCATTTAGTGTGCCCTCATTTTTCTGTTTCTCTCTCTCTATGACTCTTCTCTCTTCAATAAAAGAGGGGTTGTTTTCATATCTATAAGTACCCTGATATAACTTTGCATGTGGCCTCCAAAACAGACTCTGGTGTTTTAAAATGTTTGTTAAACAACGTTTACTGAAGGTCAGTGATGTCCATCTGGAGTTGGTTGTGTGGTGGGATGCAGCAAGGATGATGGGCTTTATTGCTGCTGACACCTGTGGGCCCTCATGAGAGAGAAATTAGTTACTAGGCTCTCAGGACTGTCTTGAAAGCAATTAGAAAAGCTGACCACTTAGGTATCATTATGTGTAGGTGGGAGACGGAGATATGGTCTAAGAGGCTGTGGTATGACTCAGTTGTTGTACTGTGCAGTTAGGATCATAAACTAAATAAAGCCATCATCTGTTAGAAATCTTGTGTCTGAGTAGTTAGTGACAAATGCAGTTTATCTAAAATCCGTAACTGTGTCGCATCCAAGTATTTGAAAGAAGAAACAAGTCAACCTAACTAAGAGCTTTCAAGATCGGACTCATAGTAGTAGTGCTACTGGTAGATGAGTTCATCTGCATATGAGACTTTAATTTCTAGAAAACTACACTGGAGTAACTGCTTCAGTGATCTCTGCCTGCCTAATACAGTTGCTTTTTATGACAGACAATGTAGGTCTTCCTGTTTAACTTTCCCAACCAACAAGTAAGTCAAGTAACCTTTTAGGAAATACTGCAGGCCACTTCTGAAGCATGCCTCACTGCATGGAAACCTTTATTGCTGGGATGAATGATATTCTTAGATATTCATGGGAAATAAACAGCAATAATCCTGACAGGAGGTGTTGGCAGAATGGAGTGTGAACAGGAAGCGATTAAAGATAAAAGGCAATCTCAGGAGTTACCTGTAGCTCGTTGTGTGATTATAGGTGTGGCTGGAACAGGTCACAACACAACGTAGCACCTGCCGACAACAAGCAAGCCGAGATCCCAAGTTCGTGCCTCTCCCAGGCTGGCCCCCTGTTATATAACCAGGCCGGTCACATCAAATAAAATACCTGGTGCTTAAGACATGCTTTTTTAGCTTTGACTGTGTTTCTGTGTAGACTGTGCTATGTGTCTTATAAGGAAAGCTTATGTGACTCCTAAATCAACCTTCCAAGACATTTCATGTTAAAACCTTTACCTTCCTTTTCATTATAATTATGCAGTAAATGAGGCAGGAGTCTAGGCAGTGTGTGATCATGTAATAAGAACTGCCTTATAATGACAAGGGAGGCAAATGATGATTGCACCATCCACCTTCATTAGTGTATTTCTCAACAACTGTGAGTTTCATGGGCTGCTTTATTTTTTAATTTTTTTATTTAGTCCCATTGGCCACCTTTCTTACAGATTTAGTATAAGTTTTAAGTAACGCTATTCATACTCTCTAGATAAAGAAAGTCATACATGTTATCGGTATGATAGTCAAAGTATCATTGGATTCTGACTAAAGGATAAGAGGACGTGTATGAAAAATGTAGCCTGTGTATTTTGAAAACGTTATCTTCTTCCATTTCTATGCATACAATGCTTGAAGCCTTGGGCTTTAGGAAAAGAGTCAGAAAAAATGAAATAATGAGTAATACCTAGAGTTTTAATGGAGCTCTCTGAAGTTACCCTTCCAGTTTGCAGCCTGGAATTGATACCTGTCCACACCAATTATGTTGTTCATCCTTCTCAACCTCCACCGCCCTGGCCTGTCTTCAGAGAAGTCTTCTAAGTCAAAGCAGAGGAGAGATGTTTTCCTGTGGGGAGCAGGATGTGCAGGTCTTGCATGGGACATGCTATTTTCACAAATAGGTAGCCTTTATCTGAAACCTGTCATTTACATTTTAAATTATGTGGTCAAGAGATGAGTGGACTATCCAGTGTAATTAGAACATGCATATGTAGCAGGTGAGTTCGCAGGTCCAGATCTGAGCATCCCTAAACCAGTGGCAGTGAGAGGAGGAGGTAGAGGGAGGAGATCTTGGTGCTCCGTCCAAAACCTGTCCACGCTCAGGTCTGTGTCTCATCCCTGCCCTTTCAGATGGGGAGAGATTGTCACCCTCCCTTATTTATTCCTTCCCTTTTCTTTTCTCTTTGTGCTTCCTTTGTGCTTGTGTTTGTCTTTGTTGCCAGGTCTCAGCTTGCTCAGGCTTTTCAATAGTTTGCCCTAGGTATAATCTTCTTTGAAAGGTCAGTCACAGGATGAGCACTGTGTCAAACAGTGCAGTTTTGGTCAATCTGCAGCTCTGCAGTTGGCACGTTCACAGTGTGGTACTCCTCATTAGCTAGATCAACCAAATTTACCAAGAGCAGAATGCATCCCTTACGCAAGTCTTATGTAAGATACTCGGCAGAATGATTTAGACATTATCACTGAGGTAAGAGGGTGGTTCCGGGATGTACCCACTGTTCTTAAAATATTAGCTCATCAGATCAGCAGTAGGTAAGCATAAGGAGTAGACTTGTTGGCTAAGCAGGTTTTTTTGTTGATGAGTCTCTCTAAGGCACTGCCCTGCCTGTGATGAAAAAAGACTGAGCTCCCATCTTGCAAACTGCTGCGGAGAAATTTGCTTAGACACCAGAAATGTTGCTGCGTTCCCTCACCTGGAGAGGGAGTAATTGTTTGGGACACAGATGATTTGCAGTTCAAATTCCAGCTCCTCCCTGGGTAGGTCTGTTTACTCTAAACTGTTGGCTGAGTTTGGGTCTAAGGGCACTCGCACACACACAAAGGGCAAACAGGTTTGACTTGACTGAGGACTTCACAGCGGGGAGGTTGAAGGCGAGTTGCAAAGCCCCAGCAAATGAAAGACATGAAAAATGAAGGAGCCTATTTATGTTTAAAAAGTCTTAAGTATATCCAACTTTTTGTTTCCTTTACTCACAGCTTTGAGGGGAAACTGGCTTAAGAGGAAAAGCATAGCTAGACTGCTCCCAGAAGATGTGTATCTTTGCCCAGGCTGTCTCGTGCAGTGCTTACTCATGTTGTTTCATTCCTGCATTAAACAAGGCTAAGTGACTTTACCTTCGGAGCTGTCAACTCTGGAAAGGATTGGGACCTTTGAAACAATGACTGAACTATTTTTCAAAGTTTCTAGGATTAAATGCTCCATTCTCAGTCATGCCTCTCTATTGTTTCACTATAGATATGCACATATGTGCCTTGAAAACACAGACCAGTAATCACATGAGTTTTTAATTTCTCATCAAGTTAAAATTTCCTTTGCTAGCAACTTTCAAAGCAATTTTTCTGTGTTGTTTTTAATGTTTGGGCAGTCCTTACAGATGTAATGCAAAATCTGAACATATATTGCTTTCGAAGGTATCTTTCACCAGCAGGCAGATGGAAATATTTCTGATGTGAAGGGAGGGGAAGGAGTCTGCAGAAAGAGGTGAGCTCTGACTCACATCTTTGGTGCTCATAAAGGCTGTGTTTGCATTAGCTTTGCCAAGTGTGCACTATTGAAGGCTTTGCACCACTTTGGGGGCTCAGTGGAAGCTGTGCCTGAGAAGGGCTCTCATGTAGGCATGAGGTTATGGAGGCTGGTCAAAACACAGCTGTGAATCCTGACAGCATTTGACAAAACAGTGAACTGTTGACTCCAAGCCTCATCTTGCACCTGCTCTAACAGAGCTCTGTCTGCCACAACACCTCCTGGTGCTGCCCCTTACAGCACCCACACCTGTGCCCCTCAAATTAGGGCTAGGGCCCACAGTTTTGCCAAGGAAATGACGGTTTGGAGAATTTTCGTCTCTCATTGGTGAAGCAAAACAGAGACAACTTCTTTGATTAAAAGGGCATGGCATGGGAAAAAAATGAAGTGTAAGCAAGACAACAAGGGAGAAAACATTCATGTTATTTGATATGATTCATACTAAGAAACAAAAAAATTCAGCTAACTGAAGCTAATCCAGTAGATGATGTGGGGAAAATCTACATTACCCAGTGTAAAATTTCAAATTAATTTGCTTTCACCAACCAACTCTGTACCAACTTTCAGTGAATATTCCCAAGTTTTGTGGAAACTCACGACATATGAATCCCTATAAGAGTTATGAAAATGAAGTGTAATTTTGCTTTTTATAAGGATTAGTATTAGAAAAAAGAACTGTACTGGATCCAACACTGTTGCTATAGTTTGTATGTTGGTCTTTGGAAAATAAATATAAAAATGGGAGAACTTGTGTGGACATTAGGACAGGAAAGCCAGTAAAAGTGCTTTCTGGAGACACCACTTTTGGAAAGGAGAGTGACTGGGGACTGAGACCTTGGAGTAGGAATATAAAGACAAATTCTGGCACATGGTGTTGTAAGGTAGCTTGAGCCAAAAGAGAATAATAATGCTACAAAAAGGGAATCACAGAATATGTCAAGTTGGAAGGGACCCACAAGGATCATTGAGTCAAACTCCTGGCCCTGCACAGGTCATCCCCAAGCATCACACTCTGTGCCTGAGAGCATTGCCCAAATGCTTTTTGAGCTCTGCCAGGCTTGGTGCTGTGATCACTTCCACAGGGATCCTATTCCAGTGCCCAACCACCCTCTGGGTGAAGAACCTTTTTCTAATATCCAACCTAAACCTCCCTGACACAATGTCAGACCATTCCCTCGGGTCCTGTCACTCGCCACCACAGAGATGAGATCAGTGCCTGCCCCTCTTCTTCCCCTCATGAGGAAGTTGTAGACAGAGATGAGAAGGATCATGCCCTGTCAGTGTTCATTCCCACCTGTTGTAGTAATGACATTTCTTTTTGGTTGTTGTATTTTTGGGGGTTTTTTTTTGACTGCTTGCTTGGTTTTTGGCTATTATTTGCTCTGTGAAAGGAAAAGTGAATGCTGCTGATGGTGCCCTTGGGAGCAGATGGGGCCACATGGCAGGGAGAGGGGATGGAGGGAAGTGCTTGCTTCCTGCAACTCTGAGCTTGTAGCTTGTGCAAGCTAGGAACCACTGAAAGGTGTGACAGCAGCTGAGGGTTCATCTCTCCCACACTGGACCACATAAACAGACCTAGAAAATGAACACTGTGAGCTGGTATTGCAGGCAATTCACAGGTATATCCAGGCCCTTCTGTACACAGGAAGCTTTTGTTTGCTCTTGTGTATGTGCTGCCCTGCATTGTCCTCCTGTTCATTTGTGAGGCATCTACTGAAATGTAGTGGCATCACTAGTGCTTTTATTTTAAACCCAGGAAACTTGGGCTGATGTTTTCCATTTTGAAAACTAGTGGCAGAACCAATGACTCCAATGTTTGTAATTTTCTTTTGGGGAAAAAAGAAAGAAATTATCCCTTCTAACTTCTGTGAGTCACTGTCGGTATTCAAAGCTATGTACTGTAAATGTTTCTATTAAAGAAAAAAATTGTATCTGTTCCCCAGGAACACTGCAGGCTATCCAGCAGTAAAGCAAGTATTTTCACTGAGGAGACAGAGGCTCTTCTCCCCAAGAAGCCTTCCTTTTTCCTCCATCAGTATGTATAAAAGACACACAAAGCCAGCTGCTCAGATGGATTAGAAAGCATTGCACCACGTCAATGGGCACCCTTGTTTGTGTTGTTGGGAAGAGATTCTTAGTTAAGAAAGAAAGAAAGAAATGCCTCCCCTGTAATCGCCACTAACGAGGAGACCCTAGTGAAGTTTTTGTTTTTTAAAAGGCTTTGGTAAAAGACATTTTGGACTCTTGGATTAGTTTATGTTCCCTCCCACTCCCCACTTGATCCTTGAGGATTTGCCTGAGTCATGGATTTTTACTGGGCTTGTTAACTCTGTTGTTATTTTTTTTTCAGTCAAGGGGATAAAGAAATCTTTTGGCGAGAGCCACTCACGGGGGATTAGCTGCGAGTGGACCGAACAAGGCGGTGACTCCCCAGAGGGGGTGACCCCTGACTCCTGGGTCAGGCAGTGACTCATTTTTGCCTCATAGCCAAGGCAAGCTCAAAATTCCCAACAAGTGTTTTCTCTGTCCTCACCAATCTCCCTCCATGCAGTGGCAGGCAGTGCAGAAGATGAGCTCTGTTATGACAGCTGCTATTTTGCAAAACTGGGGGAATGATAAAGTAGATAGAATATCATAGGGTATAGGAACTGTTATTGGAAGGAAACCATAACCTCTTTTACAACCTAAAGGGTCCTGTCTGCTTTCCTCCTTTATAATTTCAGAGCTGCAGGGGTTTTCCCTGCACAGCAGCTGTGCTTCAATACATTGTAGAGTTGAAAGGTGGGAAGAGTAGCTTTTGGAGAAGTTTCTGTTATAGATGTTAACTCTACCCAGTACTGATGGTATTACAGATGCTGTGGTGGTGACAGGAGAAGGTTTTGAGGGAGCTGCTTGCACAAGCTTTATTGATTGAACTCATTCACTTTGGCTGCGAAGTTATAAGCAATGCATTTGGGATGCAAAACACAGTAGGAAGTGAAGCCAAAAATCAAAGTGAGAGCTGACATGTATCTGAGGTCAGACTGTGTGTGTAAGGCTAGTATGTAAATGAGTATCACTGAGCAAATGAGTTATGCAGATTAACTCTACTTTTGACAAAATGGGTTAAATGCTTGTGATAGCCACTGTTTTACAGTCTTTGAAATCCTGACTTACAAAGCAGTCAACTGCATCCTTTTATCAGGTTATCAAAGGCTTGGATCAATTCATGATGAGTAAATGTCCAGCCTCCTCTATTGAAAGGTCTGTCAGTCATTGAAGTGTACTGGAGGTTTTCAAGAAACAGCTGTGGAGAAGGAACCTTTCCGTCCTAGCTATTGTTAAGGAAAAGTAACAAAACACTTTCGTTGTTGGAAGGGAGTGTCAGCTCACACAGAGTCAGGTTCAGTGATGAGTGTTATTTTTTGTGTGAAGAAACTGGATGGAGTTAGGCGAACCTCCAGTGTATTGTAGCACTGCACCTTAAAATGACATTTCCCCAAGTCACAGAAATTAAGCTCCAGTGGAATTTAGCTGCCCTGGCATACAAAGAATAGAGGAAGAGGGGAAAGAGTAATATTAAATATACTATACATACTTAGGTATATATGCATTTGATACATATTCATGTGCAAATACAAACATGTAAGTCTAAGATTTTTGCTTTCTGGCTATTAATTACTAGCTGTTTTCTAGTAAATGTGCATGGCAGAGCAATGGTCTTAGAGGCCTTACAAAAGGAACATGCTGTAGGAGCTCTATGAACATAATTAGGTAGGGTCTCTGTGCATGAGGAGGCAGGTAAATAGGAAGTGGTTATGTGAAATGCTGGCAAAGAGCAGAAGTCAGGGAGGGACAGGTGATCTGCAATAAGCATAGAAAGAGGAAGGCTTTTAGGATTAGGAATATGACAAACTTTGTACCTTTCCAGTATCTCACTCAGTATCCCTCACTCTGTATAGACCTGTTTTGATTTTTTTTTCCCCCCAAAAAGGCCTCACCTGGTTGCAGGTGGTGAAATGCCCAATCAATACAAACAGTCTTAAAACTGTTAGCAACTGAAAGCTGCAGCATGCATTTCTCCACTACCAGCAGCTGTAATGAATGCATCAAGCTTACTTTTTGCCTCGGCTGTCCATAGGGTATTAGATTAGGTTCAGAGTGTTCCTGTTGGCTGTGAGGGTCCTTCCTTACTGGGCTGAGGCTTCCTGCCATACTGTTTGCGAGCTCAAGGAGAAGAGCTGCAGCTGTTTCACCCCTTGGCTGCAAAGAAACCTCCTTCCATCAGGGTCAGACTGCTGAAGGTAAAGTGACATGTTGTAGCTGATCATCTCTCTTTTTGTGCTGGGGATACCCAGGGCCCTATCTTCCTCTTGTGGCTCCTCTCTCCTGCTCCTGGCTGGCTCCTGGCCCTGGCCAGCAGCATGTCCGGCGCTCGTCAGGCCCCGCGTGAAACAGATTCAACCCACTGGCCTGGAATAAAACTAACATGACAAAAATTGTTGCTCCTCAGTTAATGAACTGAGTCAGCTCAGTGAAGGCTCTAACGAACATTAGTTTGATACAAGAGAAAGGGAGTGTTAGCATGGTTGGGATGGAGAGAAGAAAGGGCAGGACTGGAGCATGGGATGTGCTACTTTTGGCAGTGAGGAGTTGTGAGAGTGACTCAATTCTGATATGTAACTTCCCCAGGGGGGTCTTAGTGCAGGACCATGAGAGGAACTCCTTTTAGTCCAAGCTGCACAATTGCCTGTCATTATCATAAACAGCCAATGGCATGTGTGCTGAAGCAAGAGACCACGGTGCATGCACAGAACTCCCAAATTAATTCAGAGGCAAAGCAAAGTACACATGATGGATGTTGGCCACACTGGTGCTGCTGCAAGTCACTCCAGTAACATAAAAGTAAAGGTTATATCAAAACTTACTGGTGGGAGGAGTGTGTGTGTGTGTGTGAAATAAGTATTGAGATGGAGACTTGTGCCCAGTCTCCCAATAATCATCACGAAAGCACTGTCTTCCCAAAGAAGAAACACTGTTTCTGTAGAATATGATGAAAAAGTGTTAATCATGGATTAATTTCCTTATATTGGGTTTTCAGGGTATTCCAGGATTCTCATTTATTTTGGTTCTGAAAACCATTTATCACAGCTTTATTAAGGCTCATGTGAAAAGCATTTTGGAAGCTCTGTTACATATCAGCTAGCCAACTTCTTTTTAGTTGTGTTGTTCTAGAGGTCAGGGCTGAGACCTTTATGTCACAAGGTCACCCAAGAATTTAGGCAGAATACTATGTTCTAATTCATTGAAAGTATGAAGAAGAAAGTTTTCATTTTGTAGTGTGTTCACAGCTTCAGTGAGTCTGAGCAATCAGATCCCTAAAAAATATCAGTAGTAAGTAGTATGAGTAAAGATTGTCCTTTACTAAAGGAGGAAGACTAGAGATTTAAGATTTTTGCCCTCATGTCTTTTTCTGTTGTCATTTCATCCTCAAGTTTTTTTGCTTGTCCTCGTTTGTTCAGTATGTGTAGCTAAAGCGAACAGAGAATGAACATATTGTTCTACCTGTAAGGTTTTCATTGCTCACAATGTAAGGTCAAACAGTTTTTTAAATAGTAGAACTCTGCAGAGAGCAAATTGTGGAAATTCAGATATGCATGATGGTGGGACACCACTTTTATCCCTTCCCAGCTTGCACTTGGTGTTATTGACAGGTTTTCCAGCACCTCTGTGCTTCATTTGCAACTCTGTGGTCTTCGGAAGAAGAGGTGAAAGTGCTTCAGCCCTGGGCTGGCTGCAGAGATAGGTGCAGGTCTCTGCCTTTCCTTGGAAAGGCTCTGGTACAGTGCAGCATGACTGTGATGGGGCAGTCTGTGGGCTCAGGTTGGATCTAGCTGGATAAACCAGGCTTATTGGCAGTAACTTGCCATTGAAGGCTGTGAACTGGCACTTGAGGACATCGCACGTTGTGGTGACACCTGTCAGTCACCCAGCAGCTTTCCTGCTGGAGCAGAACATCACACAAAGCTCTCTCTGCTGAGACTGTTTCGGAGAAGGAATGAGCTTTGCGGTTTTTGCATTGGTTACACTTCAATGGATAGCCCTTAAACTTCAGAAAATAAACGGGCATTTTTGTTAATTTTAATAAACCAACCCATCTTTAATACTCTTTCAGCTTAGTTGTAACTTTTATTGGTATAGCTGAAGTGTTTAGGGTAGAGAGATCAGAAAGAGCCAGACACTGTAGAGTTGTCCTTTGATACATTCAGGATTTAAGTATCTCCTCAGATACTGCTGTGACTTTAGGAAACCTTGTGCTTCACCCTAGTTTAGCCATATTTGACAAGTTTGTGAATTCTTAGCAAGTGTTCTGCTCTTGCTAGAGCTGGCTGTTAGCTTTCACACATTATTGGTGTCAGCAGTGTGATTTCTTCTTATCTCAATAAAAGCAACAGCCTTTTTTCACAGGAGGGCAACTGAAGACTCTTATTTCAGGTTTTTCTTCTTTTACTCATGAATGCCCTTTGCAATAAACCTGCAAATGCAAGATATAATTCAGATCAGCTGGAGCAATACATTCAGTAGACCACAAACAGAAAGTTGTGGGCATTCTTTGTATGCCATCCAGGGTTTTTCTTTTTTAAATGTTCTTCGCTAAAACATGGTGTTTTTGTGTGGACAGCAGTACTGATGCCTTGTTGGTCCACCCAGCCCACCACTAACCACCTGGAAATGAGTTATTTTTATAGTTGGCAGATTTTCTATAAGCAAAATGGTTCTGATTTAGCAGCTGGGTGGAAATACCTGGCATGCTTTCAACCTCGATTGGCGACATTGTAGGGTGAGACAAGTGTGCTGCAAACGTGGCTTGTTTGTATTTTTGCAAAGGAATTGATGGCAGGTCTGGTTGAGTGATTCAGGCATAGGCCACCTAATCTCCCCATTTAAGTTCTCCTAAAAGATTGGTGTGTCTTGAAGCTGGAAATTGTGTAAATCTGTATTGTGTTGGAAGTATCCACAAAATCTGAACACAGAGCCCAAGGGGTCTGTTGAATCTGGCATATTTGTTTAACCAAGGTTTGCTATAAAATGCATGATATATGCTGATATTCTTTTCCAGGTCTCCTGGAGTATATCTTCAGCATTGTTAGAGAGGTCTTTAGAATGACTGTGTTGGTGGGGATCCTTCAGCGTTTCTTTGCACCTCTTCCCAGATGCCAAAGTGATCTGTTCTTTTTGCTGCTCTTTTATCTGAGCTCAGCCAAACTAAATAAAGACCACTTTTGAATCACCTTCCCCTGGGCCTATGTGATTTCTGTGCAAGGCTACGACCCTTGGATTCCTACAGGAGGAAAGCAAATAGCAAATGTGTACAAGAAAAAGGAGAAAAACAGTTGGTTTTTTTCCCTCACAGTCCACACAGATTAAGAGAACTTTCTTCACTTTTCCTGATCCAAGAAATAAATTCTTGAAATCAGTGGGATCATGGTGGAGTGATGGTTCAATATGGTGTTTGATTTTGTTGTCTCCGAAGAAGCTGATCCTGAGCACTGGAAATTCCCACAGGTCCCATTGCTGTGAGAGTCCCTGACCCTGTGAGTGGATGGCAGGTTGCCCCATGCTGGTGGGCTGTAATTCCCAGTGCTCAGAATCACATGATGTTTGACTTTGTACATGAGTTTGACCTTGCTGCAAGGCCCTCAGTCTCTGAAATTTCCACACCTTTTTGGCAGCAGAACAGTGTTCAAATGATGTTAAAAGAGATAGTGTGGAGCTGACAACTGAGTGTCAACAGGGTCTCAGTTGTCAATCTTTCTCTCAGTCCCCCTGTTCTGGTGGAGGCCAGCTTGTTGACCTGAGTGTCTCAATCTCCTGATGTTTTTCTGGATGTTATTTGCCCATTGTTTAGGCCAGGGACCAGGAATGTGGGGGCCATAGGCTGAAAACATTTTCCTATTTCCCTGTGTACAGCCGAAAACTGTGTGCGTGATCCTCTTTTTGTGCAAAGCTTCAGTAAGCTTTTGAACATGGGTGCTGTTAATGTGACAGGGCTGGGATTTTACCCCAGGTGTTTTTACAACTGCATGTTTAATGTGCTCTGAGCAGCTTCAGACAAAACTGTGATTAAAAATGCCTGAGCAGGTCTCTACAAGCTCTGTCCCTGTGCCACGTTTTGTAGCACTCTACTGATGTTACTCACAGGAGGCGGCAGAGGGAAGAAGTGCCGAGTGAGTATTGGGCAGATAGTTTTCAGGGACATAGCAGTGGGAGCTCTCTTCAAATCATTTAAGTAATAAAACAGGGTGTTGCTAGCGGGCCAACAGAGCAGCCACTTGCCTGAGGCTCCCAGCACTCACTCTGAGGCATTGCAATACTTCGAGAAAGTTTTCTCTCCAGGTCTCAGCAGTGTAAAGTAGGTTCTTTACTTCTATCTATGCCTTTCTTGTTGCCTCCCATCTTGGTGGTCTGTTCTGCTTGAATGTGATTCCTGGGTGTGCTGCACTCCTTCACCCTCCTGTTACATTGGGAAATGCCTTACCCCTTACCTTTAAATAATGTACACAGTAGAAATGACATTGGTTTTCAAAAAAACCACAGCATGGAGATTCAGACCTGTTCATTCCTTGCCTTTTAGTTCTGGGGTTCTGCTTTGATCTAGCCTCACAAATGTTAGGTCTGAACTTGTGCCAGTGTCTGATCTGACAGTGTTTTGGTTTGAAGAAACATGCCTTTTATTTTTAATCTTTTTTTTTTTTTTTTTCATGAGAAAAATTAAACTTGAGTGGTTTGAGGGGGAATATTTTAAGTATTTGGAACAGTTTCTGTGATATGAAACTGTGTGATCCATAGCTATTGAAATACAAGTAATGGCCAAACCCTGTGCCTTTTCTCCCTGCAGAGAAAGGCTTGAGCCCAAGAGAGCTGGTGAATCCTTCCAGGGTCTACAATCCCCTTTTATAGGTTCATTAGCAAGTAAAACAATGTAAATCAGTTTAATTAGAAAGCTAGGTTAAAGTTATATGGGTGGATAGTTCAAGAGGTGCCCTGGAGAAAGCCATTGCCACGCTTTGCTGTTGGCCTCAGTGAATTCCCCAACTCCAGAGTGCCTGCTGAACCTTGTGCTTTCTGCTGAACATTAGGTGAGACTGCTTGGGCAGATTACCTGGAACAGAGAGATGAGCCTTTTGTCCTTAGAGACTTATTTATTCCCTCTTGTTTTGATCATGGGGCTGCTTTGGCAAGGTTTTGGGCAAATTTTTCTCACCGCCTGAGGTGTTACTTGGGTTCAGTTCTGTTTGAAGGAAGAATTCCTTGTGCTGGATCCTCTCCTTAAGTAGCTCCAACTGTTTTGGTGAATGTAAATCATAGCTTGCTGTTACTTACAGCTTTTCATTGCTGTCTGCTTGACAGCTATTTTTGCTAGAGCGTGCATTTCGAGATTATTTATTTATGTATATATGTATATGTATGTAAATATATATATTTACAAATTATTTATGTATATGTAAAAAAAATGAAAAGTTTCTCTCAGCAGAGAAACCTATTGGTAAAATTATATCCAGTTTTCTTTTTTGGTGACTGGTGTGCTAAGGCCTGGGGAAGACTTTGTAGACTAGACAGTTGTATTTGGGGCCTGAGTATACTTGGCAGTGATATGAATTGCCAAAGACGTCTGGGAGAAATAATTTTCCCTCAATGTCTTGCTGATCAGTTGGGTGTACAACATGAACCTCTTAACAGCACACAAGTACCTGCAGCTGGCTTCTGCCCCCCGACCCCACAGGCACAGTCCCTCATGTGAGGAAGCAGCATTTGAAATGATGGGCTTGTCAGAGAACACTTGACTTCATCTGATTTTTAGGGGCCAAAATTAGTGTCCCCCGTTTGATGTTTGGAAGAAGAACTCGTATGCATAGCAGTTCATTTCTGGTAGTTGCTGTTGTCTTTTTATGAGTGCCTGGGGCTGCCTTAGTCTGCCCAGAGTGTGTCCAGGTGGACACTCTGGTCTGCTCATCTCTCCACAGCCTTAAGGAGGCTTCCCTGAATCTTTGCGGAGAAGTTCAGGATGGCAGTCACTGAGGCTGGGACTATGCAGTTCTGTGACTTAGAAAACCCCTTAGGTCCATGGTGCCCATAGCCTTCTCTTTTAGCCGAGATTCAAAACGTGCTCCAGGTCACGCTATGCGGCAATCTCATCCTTTCCTTCTTTCCCATCTGTCGTCATACATGATTACCACTTCTTTTGCTGCAATACTCAAGTGACCCTACTGCACTGTTTCAGAAAGCTGATCCAGTCTAAAAGTAACTTGAAAAAGAAGGAATAAGTTGTATGAGGTGCTTCCCAGAAAGTCACATAAGTGTTAGCGCTGGTCCATGGGACAGAGTGGAAACACCTATCCTAGAGAGAGGGAAGAGCTCTAGCTATGTGTTGAAAGAGTTTATGCTGCATACAACCTCCATGATTTAGACAGGGAATTTATAAATGTGAGCTTTATTTAAGTCACTAATTGTTTATATTGCCATGTTTGCCCTGCAGCAATATCAGCAGCTTTCAGTTGTGATTGTAGCACTGCTGTGCTTAGCTCTGTGTACACACCGGAGGAAAACTGCGCAGTGTTTGCAGTCTCTGTGGATGTGACAAACGCAACCAACAACGATATAAATGTGCTTCCTCCAAAGGAGATACACTGTTCCTGATGAAAAGTCCCTCTCCCCGCTCTTGCCCTGTGTTCTGTGGAATAGGGCAGTAGCTTTGGAAAGGATGCAGGAAATACGGCATGTATAGTGCTGCTCTATGAGATACACCTGCACAGCTTAGGGAAACTAGACTGCTGCATTGTGGATTTTCTCCGGATCACAATTAGCAGGGGATTTGTCCTACAGGAGTTCATCTGAGCTCCCGGTCTTGTCTTGAATGTCTCTATAACAAGCCATAGCAGTGAGCTGCTGTCTTACCAAATGGTGTTTTGATTGCGTTCTCCTAAAAATTCACTGGATGTTCTTTGTTTCTTGTACCTGAGATAAGAAGAATGGTTTCTTCTTATTTTTCTTCCCTGTGGCATTCCGAACATTGTCAGCCAGTGTAAGCTGAGCTGTGTTACAATTCTTTTAAGTGAGATGTGACCCAGTCTTTTATGATCTGGGCCCGTAGTTGCTGAAAAGCTGCAGCTATAGGGATGGGAACTTCATGGTGCCTTACAAAAGGCACTTCCATGCTATGATCTGCTCTTAGTTCTTCTGGGAGTTGAGGTGTGTTCTTAGTTATACTCTGCAAATAGAAGGAAGTATTCCTCTACACATAGCTTCAGGTTTAGCTCTGTGTTTTAATTCAGAGATATGAAGTTTTAAAAAAAAATTTATCTGTCGTGGGTATTTCCTGCTTGCTGAAACATTGCTCTGTGGTAGAAGGAATGAATGAACGAATGAATGAATGAATGAATACATGTATCCATCAGGTTTTCCACCACCACACCCTAGTGCCTGGCATTTTAACTTAGCCACTGCTTATTTTGGGTTGCGAGCTGCAGTTGAAGAGCAGAGATTTGTAGACCTGAATGACAGGGCAGCAACACTGGGTGGAGAGCGGGAGAGCAGCAGGGGCTGGTATCCTTTTTAACCATTATTGTCAATCATTTATTGCTCTACCATTTAAAAGCAAAATGACTGAACTAGAAGTTTTGAAGGGGTTTACTGCTGCCCTACTCTTTGTGAGGATCATGGTCACACATGTCAGTGTGCCTTAATGTTGTTTACTGCTGGATGAACACAGTGTCATTGGGGGAAAAAATTGGAAACATTTTAGGAATTGTTAAGTTCGAGAGGATTTCATCAGTTGTGATCAGTTGGATCCCAGCAATAATATAGGGAACAATTCCCTTAGTTCAATTTAGAACAGAACTCGAAAGTGAATGCAATATGTCCAAGTCTTTTTTCTTGTATAAGTACAAGCAAT
The DNA here is from genome assembly GCA_013397895.1 of Origma solitaria. Taxonomy (NCBI): domain Eukaryota; kingdom Metazoa; phylum Chordata; class Aves; order Passeriformes; family Acanthizidae; genus Origma; species Origma solitaria. The sequence continues at coordinate 105,513 of VZRL01001859.1, forward strand.
GTAAAATAATATACATCAGATCTTGTCTTAAGAACTAGGGATTGTTTCCTTCCCCCATTTGGAAAATCTGAAGATGTAATTAGATGTTACATAAATTGGATTTGACACAAGACAAACTAAGGAATTCCTGTTTCCTACCCCTGCTGCTCATGCCTGTTTCTGCTGCCAGTTTTTTGCTGCTCTGTTGTGCTGATGCAGATGTTTGTGGGTCTATGCAGAAATGATCCAGGTTAAACATGTCCACACACAAAAATATCCAGCAGCAAAGCTTTTTTGTCCTTATCAGCTCAGATCTGCAGATCCAATCCAACTTTATTTATACACATCCCTCCACAAAATCACACTAATGTAAGCAATGTGGCACTGGACAGTGGTATCGCTTTGCACCCAGGGAAAGCAAAACATGAGTCTTTTAACAAAATTATGTAAACCAATAGTACTGGTAATTCCTGATGCGCCCTCTGGCCTGAAACAGCTTCTGCTTTGAGCTTGTATGCCGAAACAGAGACTCCAGATGGAAGTGGCCTAGTGGAGTGCCTATCAGTGGGGTAATACTCAATATCTAGTAGGGTCTACTTTATTCTGAGATGTTTTTATACCTGCTTTATATTTAGCAAAAAAGCACCTGTGTTCTCTCCTGGGCTGTTTGAATAGCAGGAACCATATTACATACAAGAAACAAACTCAACACAACTCTTTACAGTTACTGGAAGGAAAATGTGATGTTGAGAAAACAACTTACTGACTCCAGTTCAATCTCTGTGTGTAGTGGCCTAAGCTCTCCATTCATGCCACAGTAGAAGATAGATATACACAGCTTCTTCTGTAGATAATTTAGCATTTTCCACCACTTTTGCTTATTAGTGTAGGAAAGATGAAATAATTTTTTAAGGCATAATGACTTTTCTCTTGACTTATGCAGCTTCTGCCTCTAGTGTAGTAAGGTTTGGGCTTAAGGTGATGCACAGCTCTCTGAGCCTCTGAATTCTGTATTGACGTTTGACGGCCAGAATATAAGATGGGTTTGCTCTTTTAAATGCAAGGTCATTAAAAGATGTTAAGTCTGCACATTGTTGGATTGCATCCTGATACCTTTGAGCCTGCTTAGGAGAGAATTTTACTCTTCCTCTAACCTCCACAGGATGAGGTAAATCAGGATAACTCCAGATTTTGTCTTCTCTGAGCATGCCAGATAGAATTAGTATGCAAAGCCTTACCAATTAAGAGAGATTATTACAAACTGGGATGCAGGGAACTCCCATTCACTTGCAGCATTCACGAGTTTAAAATTTCTTCAGAAGAGATTCAGGGATAATACTCCAGGGTGGGAACACTTCCTTTTAAAATTACTAAGCAAGGTTATTGTCTTAAATGTAAATTAGACAATTAGCGGGGTCAAGAGACCACACAAAAGATTTTATTGGTTTGAATAAAATGCAGCCTGACATCAACTAGTATAGTAGCAACCAGATTTTCCGAGTAAGTGTGAATCACCGTATTAGATGCAACTTCACCTTGTGTCTTGCTCACACATCTACTGTGTTCCCAATTTATTATAGGGTGGTAATTATTTAAATCCAGCTTTTCTTGCTGTAAATACTGTATTTTACCTACTCTGTTTCTACATAAGGGCTTGTTTATAATTTCTATTCAGTCTTCATTGTATGCCTGATATGTCTTCGACTTTTCTTTCCTTGGTGCTTATTTTCTTCTTTTCTTGTGGGGTTTTCCTTAGAAGTTATGTAGATTATTTTTTAAAATCAAAAAGGCACAAGTTTAACAGATTGTAAATTATAAATCTTGAGTTGACTTTTTGGCTAACACCCATGTGTTTTGGCTTTTACTACTTATTTGGCATGCATTACCTTTTCATCCAGATGTAAGTAGTACAACCAAAACGAAAAAGCTGTGGCTGTGCTACAGTAATGTTTTTCACAACGTTCCTCTTGTGCTAAGTGCTGTAGATCATCAAAGCAAAAGAAATCTGTTATTCTCCAGATTATATTTTGAATAGATAAGGCAGACAAATGATGAGAGAAGAGATGCCATATCGTCTGGATCATGTGCAAAATGAACAAGGGTACTGGGAAGATGTGGTGAGAACATACGTGAAGTTTATAGTAAGTTGGAGACTGAATTCAAGTCATGTTTTAGTGCACTGCAAGTAAAAACTACCTTCCTTTCTTTCAGATTCTCTCAGCCTAAATTTTGGATTTGCATGATTATTACAGATTTAAATAATAATATGTAAAGTTTTACTTGAAGAGAATGTGGAAAATTTTCATAAAATCCGTATTTTCTGGGAAATGTGGTTAAAAAAGCATGGTCTTGCCTTTATTTACACATGGCAGACAGGGTTCCTGCCAGCCAGCTGTGGATGCAGGGCTTCTCCCAAGTGAAATGCACTGTGAGGTGTTTAAAGCAGCAGAGCTGTAAGGGAAGAGAGGACTGGCCCTGCCAGTTAGGGAGACACAGCTAAATAAATTGAACACTTTATGCAGTGGCAGGAGCTGAATCATGTGCCAGACAAAGCAGACAGTAGGCGTAAAGCCCAGTTAGCATCCACCAGTTACTGAGAAATATCTGACCACAGACATAAGGATGACAGAATTGGATTTTATTTAATTCTTCAGAGGTCTGTGGGATTACAGTCCCATGCTTTTACTGCTAGAAGCACAGCATGAGGTGGGTGTGAAACCTAATATTTGTTTTCATGTCGCTTTGAAGTGGTACAGCACATGGCCTGAGCAGGTATGTTGGGTGTCCCTCATACAGGGGGCATTCAGTGGACTTGGTGGGAGAGGGAAATGTTATTATCTTTCCTTGTACAGTTATTGCAGCATGAAGGACATGAGGCCTAAATGCTCAAAAGTTCTTTGCCTTACTCTAAGTGATTTCAAGGGCATTCAGGCCCAGCGTATTTCCAGGGCTTGAGGCCAATGGGATTTTGTGTGGTGCCACCAGCAGCAAGAGCTGTGTCACAGGCAGAGCCAGGATTTCTAGGTCCTAGGCTAGTGGCTTAACTGCTGGACCAGACTGCCTTTCCTAATCTTTTGTTCAGATCCGTGCCTTTAACCTGTCTCTTCTGCATGAGGAAAACCACTGTGGTTTTAGTGCTGAAGCTGTGCCTCTGAGCTGAAAAGATTGTGTGCTTCTTGGGTATGGGAGGTCTGTTGTGTTGAACTTGGGCACTGTCAGAATAAAAACCTGAGTTACGGTGCTGGGTGAGCAATACCTGGCACCCACTCAGCCCAGACCTCTTCGCTGATTAAATCCTGCGCTGTGAGATCATAGCAAAATAATAACACGAATCACCAGAATAATCAGGAGTGCTTAGCTTGTGTTTAGTAGGAAAATCTTGAGGAAAGAGTCCACACAGTAAACACATTGTGAAGTGGAAAGAAGTGAGTTTCTACAAACTCTTTGATCACGAATACATGTTTTACATCTGTGTGTGTGTAAAAACAGAGTTTAAGAAAAGCACAGATAAATTCTGGATAATTAGCATGCTGAATTTTACCCTGGTTGGAGAATTCTGCTGAAGTGTGCTTCTTAAAAAAAAAATAAATGCTGCATGATGCCATGTGCCTGACTTTAAAAAGTGAGTAAAGCTACTCTTCGCTTGATTTGACTCTGCATGTTAGAGTAGACAACCAGTAGATAATTTTGATGGTGATTTAGGGAAGGGGGGGGAAGAGAAAAATCCAATCGGGCACAGAGTATCTGTGTTCACTCCCACTGCAAGGTTTATTGATGCTGTCTGCAGATTTGTGTTTGTTTTACTGGTGGTAGTTAGAACTGGTGATCAAAGGCGAGTGTAGCCGTAGCCATGAAGGGACATAATTGGTTGGACTCTTTGAGTCCTCTGTAACAATACTCGGTTTGTTGTGTTAGGCAGCGCTCCACAAAGGATAAAACATTGTATGATTGCTGGGGCAGTCGGTCAAATGTTTTCTTCTCGTCTCGATTCCTTTTATACAGGAAACCAATATAGCTCAGAGCCCAGGGATGAAAGCTTTAAACCTGGAGGGTGCCTGGTGTTTCCTGAGAATCTCATGGGGGAAACATTCAGTCTCAAAACAGCTTCGCTGACAGATATATTTTTATAGCTTATTATTTTTTCTCCTCATTCTTTGTTTCATTTGAATATAATAGGCTCTTTATTTTTAAATGCTCATCTGTTCCTGCTGTTTATATCCTCACCCAAAAAATCATAATTCTCTGGGTTATTTTCTTTTTTGACATCCCACTTTGGTTACTGCTGAACATATGTGCTACAAGGCTTGTATAGAAGGGGCATTGTTTATTTTTGAGTAATAAATTTTCCATTTTCTTCTCTGTCTTTTGAAAAGAATCCCATATTCCATTTTGAAGCAAAAGGTTATGGACCTATTTATAGTTTCTGAATTTTGGCAGTGATGTAAGCATGTTGTGTGGTTTTATGACTTCATGAGACAAAAAACTGGAGCTGCAGATGAAAATTTAAAAGTGCTATTTTACTGTTCTTTTTTCTTTGTTACATGAAGTGGAGAAAATATTTCTGATGCAGCTCCACCTGGGAATAGCTTGTATTTCTGAGGACCACTCCAGGCGCCAAGCAGATAAGCTGCCCATGTTTTTAAGCTACCAAGGCAAGTTTCCCAGTGGACTCAAACATGCTAAAATTCAATGAAATTAAATGTACAGAATGGCTTCATTGCTTGGCAACATTTAAATGTGAAATATAAGCCCCATGCTACTAGTGGAGTTATTTTTCTCTTCCATGCTTTTCAAAATTATTTTTTAAAGTCATTAAAAAAGAATAGATATACAACTTACTGGTGTGATATTTTCTAATGCAGACAAAGAACCAGCATAGGGTAGGAAAAAAAGATTTTAGGAAACATAACATTGCTTACATCCCATCAGTTACAGAACTGGAGGCATTACAGAAGGGTGGGCCTCTGTAATGTTTTATTTTAATGTATTCCCAGGAGCTTAGAGGCTGTGGCACACAGAAGACTATCGCAAAAGTCACACAGCTACCTAGGCCAAATAAATAAGGACACTCACCAAGCAAAAGCATTCGAAAAAGATTTAAAATCTCTGTAAGAGGCAGGCAGCAGGCCTTTTTCTTTCATTCTTCATATAATGTCTGTCTTAGTGCACTGCCTGTGAGAAGCAGCCTCCTGCTGCTCCTGCCCCGTGCACCCTGCAGCCCTGGGGGGGCAGAGCTGATGTTTGCCCAAGTGCCCTTTGTGCGCGGGTGCCTGCACAGCGCCAGGGCAGCGTGACACAAACACGTCACCTCTGGCACGGTGCAGCAGATTTCATGGTGAGTTCCTGCACCTTGAAAGCAAAGCAGGCTGGAGAGCCAGAGGCAGACTTTGCTCTCCATGCTGCCACTGGCTCTGAATCACTTTTGGACAGTTCTTAAATCTGGTTCTTAATTACCGGCCTATAACTAGCAACTACAATGTTTGCCTCAGAATATTTGAGAATAGAACTGGTGGGAAAAAAGACTTTTTTTGTCCTAGAAAAGCTCTAGAAATTAAAATGTTATATATACATATGTATTTCTGTATGTAATTATTTAATACGGAACATAACTTTTATACATCTATAAATATATGCACTTAATCTCAGTTTAATAAATACCCAGATGAATAATGAAAACCCAGGTAATGAAAATATTTATTACAGAGTATTTCCTCTTCTTCAGATTTAAGTTTCAGTCATGTGTCTTATTGGGACAGTTAAATACATTGTTGGAATTTTGATATTCTGTGGAAATAAATGTTTTTGCTAAAATGGGATTTGCTACTCAAAAAACTGTTTCAGAAATGCCTTCCTGTTGCTTAACTTAATGTAGTACCTGGAATTTATTATAAGCTCCTTGCAAAAGAACAGCCAGATATCTCTTCTATTATAATTAATAATTATGATATAATTAATAACTGCTGCTCTGATTACTTAACCCTTTGAAGTACTTATGTTCTTTTTATGTGCTTTTCTCCTTGCAGACTGATTATCCTAATTATTTCTGTTTGCATGCACTTAGTGCCTATTAAAAGGAAATTTAAAATACATTCTCAAGCAGATTAGAAACTATTTTGTACGTTCGGAGGCCACCACATTGGGAATGGAGTAGCTTTTCTCATCTCCCTGTGCTGATGGGCTTGGACTTCGTGTTGTGTCTTTTTCCCAGACCTTTGATAAAAAAACTCACTCTCTCTGCTTTCAGCATTTTGAGCCTTACTGGTAATGGCCTAATGATTAACTCTTGGAGCAATGGGGAGCCAACTGTTTGCAGTCATCCCAATACAGGGAATTCTGCCAGCCCTTAAAAGAAAGAAACTTGTGGAAGTTTGTAGACTTGACACATTTTGTAACTGGATAATGAGTGGCTTTTCATGTTTCAGTCAATATTAAAGGTTATAGACTCTTTGTCACTGTTCACAAGCCCCTTGGGCAATGAGGATATTTTAAAATCCTCAGTGGATGGAGGTCATGTATGCAAGTCTGCCCAGGAACTGTCTGCAAGACTGAACAAGTTATAGATACAATTTTAAAGAGACCTAGAAAACCACTTTTTTCACCTTCAAAATAAATAATGACATAAAAGAATACAACCATCTGTATTGAGTGGTCTCCAAAAGCTGGTGAAATTAGGCTTAAATTTGAACATCACTATGCTGAGGCATTGCGCTGTTTGTGAAGCCCTGTCTACACAAGAAATACGGGTTGAGTTTTGTTTCTTTTCCTGGCCACGATGGGATCACTGGATGCAGTTCCTGGTCTCACTCGCACAGAGGAATGGTGCAGCAGTGCTCTGCCTCTCACTGCATCAGCTCTTGAGCTGAGTCACTGTGCCTGCAAAAGTGACCCACACCTGCTGAGCTGCTGAACCATCCTCGATGTCCTGGGAGTCTCGAGGCTCTAAAGTGGTCTGTAGCTCTTCCCCTTCCTTAGATAAGCCCTTGCAAACTGTGTTTATATGGTATCTCCTGGGCAGTTCTCCTGTTCTGCTTCATCTGCTTCCCTCAGCACTGCCTGTTATGAGTAGGTGTCAGAACTTTTCCTTTTGCTCTCAGATCCAGATCTCTATAATACTGTTGAAATACTGCTGAGACTTTGGGATTCAGGAGATCTGAGTGTTTTGGGATTATTTAGGCTTATTTCTGAGATGGTCTTTCTTCCTCTCTGAAGTGAGAAAATTTGCCTGCCTCACTGGTTCATGCAATGGTGTCTGTTAAAGTTTTTGCGATGCTTACAGGAAAAAGTGCTACTGATAGTGTCATCTTGTCTTCCCTAATTTAAACACAAAACTTTAAGTTTTCTGTACCTCCACATGGAATATATTGTATCATCATCACTGGAATCCAGGGCACTCTGTATACCAGTGACATACTAGGCTAAGGGACAAAGAAGGAAAAGGAATGGATGAAGGTGTCTGTCATGGATTGGAGCTGATATTGACCAGGCATTGCTCTCCTTCCTTCAGCTCGATAAGCTTTTTTCAGTTTCTTCAGCCTGGTTGCTTTTATGCTGTCGTATTTATTGCTATATGGTTGTTGTCTTTTTTATTGCAGATAATAGCTAATTGAGACTCGAGGAACTTTATTTGTTTAACCTTGGATCTCTGGAAGAGAAGGTGGTTACTTTGAACCTTTCAGCCTTCTGCTCTTAAATGCATTGAGAGAAGCAACTCAAATTTAAATCTTTTATTGCAATTTTAAAGACACAAATCGATGCCTTCATTCTTACAAACAACATCAAAAGGCCAGAGAGTCTGGAGTGTATCAATCATGCATTGGTCATTCACCATTAATCAACCTACACATGCCTGTATCTCTATTAGGATCTCTTCTCCTTCCAATGTGTTCACGCTGCCCCACTGCTGGAGAAATGCAGTCAGGAGGAAACCCAATAGGGCCCAGTTGTCATGTGCTGTAAGAAAGGACAACTTGACTTCCTGACATAGTTTGGTGTGAGTCTAGTGTTTGTCACATGAATCAGTCTGTGCTTATTTATAGGCAATGCCATTACATTTCAGCTGTGGAGCTCGGATTTTCTGTTTGCAGTTCTCATGAAGATTGCTTAAAATAACAGATCCTAACTGTTGCAGACTGATTAGTTCATGTTATAACTGATAAAAACAATAAAGTAATAAACATCAAAGTGCTCAGGTGCAAAGTCCAAAAATGTAAAGTAAGAGCAAACATGAGAATGTCTGATAGCTATTGCCAGTTCCCACGTACATGTGCATTTGTGTGTCATGACCCGCCCCTTTTTTGTGTTGTGCAGTCTGTGCGTCATCATTGCTTAACTCCACTCTCCGTGTTGTGCAATTTGTTTGGGCTTGCTTCTCACTAGTCAATATATTGGTTTTCGCTAGCGCTCTGGTTTCATAAACTAAATTATATCTTTGGATGGGAAATACAGTAAAAGAACAGATGTGTTGCTTTAGAAGGACAGTGTTCTTGTTTGTGTGCATAGGTATTACTTAACAGAGGCTGTGTATACTGGACTGCATGCCTTTTTGGGGTTAGCTAAAATAAGATTAGATTGCATGTATAATGCATGGAATAAAATTCTAAAAGCTGCTGTCTACCTAAAGCAATGAATTTAAAGCATACTTCCTTATTCTTTCCGTTCTGATGTTTCCTCTCAACCCTGTTATTATTACTTTTATGCACCAAAGATAAGCTCACTTGCCCTATAAATCTAGTGACAGGAAAACTCTGCCCCGGAATGATTATATTTACACACAAGAGCTCATATCGTTGCTAGACAAGAAAATTATGCAGAAAAAAGAAAAGTTGTTAGATCACATGCAATCTGCAGTCATGTGGGAAGTATGTAATAAATACAGAAATTAGCCCAAATGTCCCAAATTCTAGTCAGTATGTCAAAGAAAAAGAGCTCCTGTCTGCTGTTGATTCTTTCTGTCTTGGTCATCCACATCTTGGGTACGTGCTTTGTGGTGATAGTCCCAATAAGCACAACATGAAGACAATATATAGAATATCTGGTGCAAAAATATATTTATTGTTATTGTTATTTATTGTTGGTTTTGTTGGGTTTTTTTCCCTGTTTGTTTGGATGCTTTTCTGTTTGGGCTTTTTGTTTTGTTGTTTTTTTTTTCTTCAGCCAGCAATCCGTGTTGTGGCAGAGTGGGAAAGAAGCTGCTGGGTACTGTGGCTCAGGATTATAGCTGAGCAGATCTACTGGCTTATTTTTGAGAAAGGTCCTTTCCCTGCTGTCTGGTGCTACACTCATTCAGTTCCTTGGTGTGGCCCAAGATGGATCCTGGGGGGTTTTGGTGGGCTACTGAGCCAGTGTTAAATAAGGGGTCTACAAGTGCCAAGACCAGTTCAAGAAATGCTTGGAGAATTTCCCTTCTATTAACCTCTCCAGTTTGCTGACTCACAACCTAAATTTCTGTCTGCAAACAACAAGGAACCCTTTGAGAAAAATTATTCTATGGTGATAAATGTGGCACAACTGTAATTTTGCTTTTATTCACTAGATACAGATCACTGCTTTTCTTTTAAAATCTTCTTTATGTTATGGGATTGTCTAATGACAAGCTCTTCAAAGGAGAGAAACAATATTCTTACGCACATGGAAGCCATCACTGTTTCCCCTGCTGCTCCTTTGGCTTGCTGCTGCATTCAAGGAGTAATTGTGGGAAGTCAGTGCTCCTCTTCCTAGACATAAACTAGGCTGAACTGCACTCTTCCTGTCTGCTATTGTTAGCAAGAACATTAGAAAACTGCTGTGTACCAAGTCAGTCATGGAGAAGAAAAAGCAGGACAATTAGCATTTTTTTCACAGCTTAATGCAATGCCCACCTTTTCACCTGCCCTATACAGGATTGTTTGCACTGGGAACTATGTCAAATAGTCTTGATGAGAGGGATGATTTCATTCCCTTTAATGAAATTATATGGGGAAATAAAGCAAGCAGATTCCCTTCTTTTCCCTCAGCAATGCCATTCGCTTTCAGACAAGTGGTAGCCCATGAAGGGAGAAGTTGTATGTTTGTTCAGCAAGCGTGGTAAGAGCTTTTTCAAACTTATATAGTCTCTTTAGCTGAGATCATTATTAAATAATTTGTCCTTAACTTTCTCTGTGTTGCCACAAGAGAAATCAGTAAAATTGTGTCAAACATAGAACTAGATATGCAACTAGTTTCTATATGCCTTAGCACCTCCCTACTTCAGATTGAGATTGTTAGGTAAAAAAATAAAGAAAGAAAGAAAAAAAGGCACCTAAATGAAAGTTTGTATTTCTGGATTTATTTATTTGCAGCAAAAAATAGTATAAGATAAGCATCAGAGAAATGCATGACACAGTTGCATACTATTAAGGAGGACCTTGCTATAAATTTGTATTTTTAAAGCCTAGAGAGTTTAATGAAACTCTTTCTGCTGCTAAAACATTCTCTATCTATATGTACTGGGGATTTTATTATTCACAGTCTTCTTTCAAAGAATTTTCACTGAGGTGAGAAAAAAAAGTTGTTTTATGGCAGGTGTGAAATATCACATGGAAATTTCTAGTATGGCAGAACAAATCTGTGTTTGGAATTAGTTTCAGGCTTTTGTTTCTGTTGTTTAAAAGATACTATAATTTTCTGAGCAACACATCTAGTTGCCAGCTGTTTTGAAGACTGTGATTTTCAAAAGATTTATCGTGTGACATAATAGTATATTTTCAAGTCTTGAATATAGCTGATTTGGGCCCGGGCAATTACTCAACTTACTATAATTTAACATTTTTATTTCTTTTGCTCCTGGTTTTTATAAGTAAGGAGATTTATAAGGCATCCTTATAAGATGGAGTCATACATCATTTAATAACATGATTCAGAGAGCATTTCATCCCCTTGGCTGGAGTAAGAAAATTTTCTTTTTTTAAATCACAAACACAGTGAATTATGATAAGCATGTTCAAAGGATTTTTAGGTTAATAAGTAATGAATAAGTGTTGTCTCTCCTCGAAGAGATGAATAAAGTGATTGTATTTAATAAGCTGAGCAATGTATTTAAGAATATGTAATACTGCTATTCAAAAATGCTCTTATAACAACCTTTTTGTGCAGATAACTTTAGGCCCATGTGAATGTCTCAATCAAAAGTAAGGAGTCTTTTTCTGCATTGACTTGCCCAGTTTTAGAGCTGAGTTTGAAACTGCAAGTCTTCTCCAAGAGAAATGGAAAGACAAGGATTCTTTTCCGGCAAGAGTGAAAATTGTAGGTCTTGAAATCTGAAATGAGACCAAACAGCTTGTGCTACAAAAATTTTACTGACCTACATGGTCAGTTGAAAAGACTGGCTGGATTTTGGGATAGCCAGCCATCTTAAAAAGATGCATTTTCATATCTTGTGTTCCAGGAATGTCATTATTCTGGGCTGAACATGGCTTAAAAAGCTGAAACCTTTTACAATTTTCTGTCAAAACCAAATGTTGGCAGGCTTCAGTCTAGGGAAATCAAGGCCTTGTTCAAACAGAAACGTTTAAATTTAGTAAAAATTGTTGAAGCAGAGTCTATCTAAAGCCTCATGGCCTCATATATGATAGCCAGAAACATGGTATAATTGACTATAATTGTGGTTGTGAGCTTGCTTCTCAAGGAATTATTTGAAGTAGTCTCATAGCAAAACAATGCTATCTTCCTTATTGCTTGTGCTCTGGGGCATCATTTGGTCTTTGTCTCTTAGGGACTAAAATGTATATACAGGAGTTCTGTAGGGGTAAAGAGGAAAACCCTGACCCAACTGAAGTCACTGGTTTCATGCTGAGGTCATATATATTGGTTTTGTGCCATAAAGGGTCGCATTCCTGCCCAGGTTGTTAAGTTGTGCTGAGCTGGAAGACCATTTTTTGGCACAGGATGAATGATTTTGAAGATGTTTGTCCCTTCTAGACTTCCTGGCCAAACTGTAAGAACCTGGTAGGGCAGAGAGAGGGCTGAGGAATGCCGCCAGCCACCACAAGCTGTTGTAGGCAAACTGTGCTTCCTGTGGTGCTCAAGTACTGCCACTTTTACAGCTATGGGACACATGGGATGAGTAGTGAAATCTTCCCGACACTGGAAGAGTTCACCATTCTGTGCCCGAAAGATTTGCATGAGAGCATGGTTTATGCATAGGGCCTGTTGTTTTAAAGAGGGGTGTAATGACTTACCCATTGCCTGCCTGAGCACTCCTTTTTAATGTTAAACATCCATGGAACTACACTGGAAGCAGTCTCAGCTGGCCACATTTCTGAGAAAAGTGCATCACAATAGCACATTAGTCATCCTCACTTGATAAAAACAAGAAGGATGAATGAAAAGCTGTAGCACAATGTAGAGCTCTCAAGAGCAGCTTATATTGAACGAGCTAGGGGTTTTTCCTCGTTGTTTTTAAAGTGTGTTTGAAGACACCACTGCTCCTTGAAAGCCTCTCAGTTTTAGGTTTGAAAAACTGCAGACTCCTTGGGATTTCAGGACCTGTACCAGTGCTTGATTCAGGCCTTTTACCCTTTGGAAGAAGAGAAGCAAAATTCTGGCTTCTGCTGTGGCATGAGGCCATCTGACGTGTCCTTGGAAACAACCAAGTAGAAAAGGTTTGCCTGCTCTGTGTAAACATTCAAGAGCACACAGCATTTTCTGGGAGAGCTGGGCTTTTGTCCTGAGTCACTACATTCTTTCTCCACAACTGTGCAGTGAGCTGCTGCCTTCCAGCATGTTGCACATCGCAGTTGGATTGCACGTGAACAGTGCTTGGGGCACATGAATACTCTTTAAGTGAGTTATAGTGACCAATTGCACTATACTGAATAAACGCTATTAGTCTTTCTCTGTTTCAGTGTGCAGTAAAGGGCAGTTTTCCAGGACTGAATAAATGGGGCTGTGCCAGATGTGAGGATCTGTTGAGCTGTATGTAGATCTCAGAGGGAAAAAAAGGCAGATTTGGTGACTTATGGAAAGACTTCTGTTTGTAAAAGAGAAACACAGAATTGGTCTCTTAGTTGCTGGTAGAAAATAATAGAAGGAACTCTAGATGCAAAACCATGATTTGAGCAATGGATATGTTAGCTGGACAACCAGGATGAGAATAATTTCTGTTTCTCATTGTAAAATGATATATCAGTCAGATGTTAGTCATCATTGCAGGAAAGTGGCAAAAACACAGCAGTAAAGAGACCCCAATATACCTACCAGATGATGCTCAGACTGCTGATGGCACCAAGCTCACATCTGTAAGTTCAAAGACTTGACACTTGGTCCTTCATTCCCACATTTGTTCATCCAGCTGCTTTGGTTCTGTGGGCAAAATTTCGTCGTGGGAGTCACTTTAAACTGGCTCATGGGCTCCCTGGCGCATATGAGGAGTACTTTAAAAATATGAAGCATTTTTACATGCAATGTGATTTATAAGTTTGCTTTTTTTCTGTATGACTGATTTCATTGTCATTTCAAGCTGTGATGTTACACAACAGAGAGAATCACCCTCTGCTGTTATAGTCACTTTTATTCTTTGCCTCTTATTTGGTTTGCCATTGAAATATTGGGACAAATGCCTCAAGAAATGGTGCAACAGTCTCTCTGAGGCTTTGGAGGCCTGGACAAAGCAATGGAAGGAACATGCAATGTGCAAGTTATGCACTAGGGAATCATGAAGACATTCAGTTATTGTTTTTTGTGTTCTGAGTAAAATTACTTTTGTAACTTAATTAAAATGCAGAACTCAGGCTTGCAAGGTGTTAAGCACTCTGCTCCTTCCGAAGACAGTGAAGAGTGACAGATTTTTTTTCTTTCCCCTCCTATGCCTCTGTACCACAGTGACATTTGTTTCAATCCTGAGATAGCATTTAGATTATACATTTGCAATTGAAGTTCCTAAATTTGCTTTAAAAAGTGACTCCAAGGCATATAGTAAAGCTGTGAGGATAAGCTGCTACTTCAAATGAGTGGAAATATTATTTTAAATATGTTTCAATGTGTGTCATCAGAATTCAGGACTAGATTTGGGGCTTTTTCAAACTTCTTTTGATTAATGTTGGGTTATTACTGGAGATAGTACGTGTTTGTCTTAAGCTAAAATGTAATTGGTTATAAAAGAATCTTGACACATCATGATTTTTTAGGAGGCCACTACTCCTATTTTCTTCAAAAAGTTACAAGTGATGTGTCCTAAAATATAAATTTCCAAATATGGATTAGCTCTTACAATGTAAAATAATGTTGCTTATGCCCAAGCAAAAAATAAGGTCATTTGTCTGGTATTAGGCATTAAAGTTGGACTAACTAAAAATTTTTAAAAAAATAAAAAGAGAGAAAGGAAAAGTCCTTGAATACAACTTCAGAAGGGCAAAGCTTTCTACTTTGTGTATGCTCTTTAGTCATTTGACTATTAGCAGAATAACAGTGCAAGAGCAGATTTTGAGAATGTCAAGTGGAAAACATCAAAATTCCATTCACTTAAGTTTGAGAAGATGCGAATCTTAGCTGCATGTCTTCAGTATGTCAGAGTTAAATGCAGTTGCCTCTGGAATGAAGTTGACAACAAAGAGTGATTAGGTAGTGTAGTGACCGATTATTTATGCATCTCACCTTAAAAGTCTGCAACGACCAAGACTGGCCTCAGCAAGAGCCTGGGCTGAGGCACCGACTTAGGAGAAATGCCATCAAAGCAATTTCTGTTTCGGAGGAGTGGAAGGTGGCATTAAGTATGGGGGTAACTGTATGGGTTTCATAGCAGTGTACATCCTGCATTGCTCCCAGTGGCACCAGTCAAATCTTGTTGCTGCTTTTTGTGCCTCTGTCACTGAAAGTGAAACAGGAGAAAGTGGAGCTGGAGAAAAAAGAAACTTTGTCTTTACTTTCTTACTGCTCTTTGCATGGTCTTAGCTTTCAATCCTGATGCCCAAGGAGGTGTGGAAAGACAATATTTCTCAAAACTGACTTGGTTTTGGAGAAAACAACTACGATAAATATTTCTTCTCCTAAAAATTAGTGAACTGCTGTTAATCGAGGGTGCAGGCAAAACTACAGAAATACTTTATGGAATGCATCTGAGTTTCCACATCCTGTGCTGAAATGAGACACCGAGAAAAAACAGTAGATGTAAAGCTATAGTGATTTGAATGCAGGAAATTAATTTCAGAGGATGAGTGGTGTTGTTGGTGAGAGCAGACTTTCTTTGGTTTTTTTGTTAATCTGAGTCAAAATATGAGCATGGTCAGAGTGAGCTTAAATGTAATAAAGTGTGGGACCAAGATATGGTAGGCAGCAATGAAATTGGAAATATCTTCCAAATTATTTCCATTAAAAAAAACCTCAGGATGGTAAAGGGATCCTCTCAGGTTTGAAAATATAAGATCTTGTTTGTCTCTGCAAAATGCACAGAATTTGGCTTCTAGAAGTTCAGTACTTTGACTAAGCCTTAAAAAGAGCTGAAAATGAGGGAGTCCTTGCTCTAAACGTCAGCGACTTGGCAAGGCTTTGGACAGTTGGCATTGACATCAATGCTAGTATTCAGCTGACATCCTTGTTCAATGTATCTTTCTTACTGCAACTGGCGGGGGACAAGAGCTATTGTGACTGCAACTTTGAAAGCAATATTTAATTAAGTAAGTTGATGTGCTCATTGGGAAACTGCAAATCATTTTTATGTGGTCTTTTTTCCCCCCCTTTATTAAAGTCTCTTGAAGGGGTTCTCTTTGCATTCAACGAAGTTTTATCTTTACAGTAAGTACTTAGTGGATTTCCATGCTTCAGCTTGCTGCTCGGTGGGTATCAGGGGCAGAATTTCTCCTTTAAATTCCTTCATTCTTTACCTACACTTCCAGGAAGAAGTAAATTCCGTGGTGTTTGACTTGTGCTGAACATGCAAATCATCCTTTTTATTAAAGGGTGAAATGTCCAGCTCTGCTAAAGGAGTGAATAAGGAAAAAAATAATATTTCAGTGAGTTGCTTCCCTCTGCTTCCAAAAATAATTTTATATACACTGTGCTCATGGAAGTAAAAAGGTAATTTGCTAATATTTTGGAGGGGAAAGCAGCTTGTGCAGGGAGATGTAATCATTATCCTCTGCCTGGGCCTCCCAGAGAAGAGGGAGAAACCAAGATGTGAACATTAAGGGGTTAAGCACAACACTGAGAGCAATTTGTCTATTGTTTCTCTATTCATATCTTTCACCAACTTACCACTCATCACCTTTTCCAAGTAGTCGCCATATAGCAACAAATGGCGCCGTAGACAAACCAGATGCAATCTCCTGTTTTCTTTTCATAAGCATTTGTAAATTTGTTAAAAGGAAAAGTAAGGGAGATGGGAGAAAAATGTTTATTTTGTAGAAGCTGTACCAAGGAGCATTGAGAACAGGGGATTCTTTTTGCTGTAATCCCCTGTGCTACCTGATGGGCCTCCACAGTTCTGCATGTGATTTGGTTTCCTTAAAGGAGTTGTTCTGTGTCATTGAAATGAACCTAGGTTCTCTTCACAGCACTCTTGAGGATCCTGAGCTTGCATTCTGAATATTTAAAGCATATTGTGTCAGAACCCTAGGTCCAAAACTGAACTCTGTTATGCTCTACCTTTAATTTGCTGCTGATTTTCATCACTCTGTTTAAGTCCATAAGACAGTTTTCCTCAATGACATATCTGCATATAATTGCCACAGGTGTGTTGCTCAAAGTCCTTAAATTTAAATTGTTCCTTTACTAGGTAAATTCATTACTTTACCTTAAAAAGAAATCTATTTTTTTTTTGTCTTGTCTCTAAGCTTCTTTCAGTTGCAGCCGACTTTAAAAGATGGAAAGTATCTTTCTTTACATGGAAAACAACCATATGCTTTATTTGAACACAGGTAATTTCAGTTAAAAAAACCCCCAGCAAAACCACAACCAAATACCAAGTAAAAAACCCCATCCCAACCCCCAAATTTATGAAAACAAAAAGTCTCTGCAAGAGTAGATAGTTTGTATCTCTTTTCTTGCAGTTGAATGTAAGATAAACATAAAATGCCAACTGTCATTATAATAGCAGATTTCTAGGTTTTTACAAGCGTGAAGCATTGTTGTAAAGATACTTATTTTCCCTTGACGAGTTTTATAGCTTATGAAATTTTCATTGAGACTCAAAAAATAGGCTCTCATATTATGGCTGAGTGCTTGTCAGCAGTCCAGGTAGAACTTCTGGAGACTGGTTACAGGGAGAGGTCATCCTCCACCATTCAACCCTCCAAACTGTAGCAAAGGCTAGCCAAAATGCATTTAAAACAGCTGTTCTTTTGTAGCAGCAATTACTGTAGTTGTTACAAGGAAGTTAGATGATCACAAACAGGAGGAAGATCAGTTTAACAATTGTAAATCCTTGCTGCTACTCATTTCTGAGTACGGAGCCTTGAATGAATGGAATTAACTTCTGTTTCTTTAGAAAATACAATTGATGGAATGTTTTGCCCCCAAGATGCAGAAGATCTTGTCAGTAAAAAGAAAATCAACATTTATTCCTTCCTGCCAATTACATAACAATTATATTCCAAGTTTTTCCCATCTCATTTGATGATTTGCGTACATGTATGTGTATAAAGGCTCTTTGGCCTATTTAAATGGTAATTGCAAGACCTGGAAAGTGTATTGCCTTCTATGTAAGATTTTTGGAGAACTTCTGTTACGTCTTTGGCCAATAGTGAGCTTTGCCATGTGATGTTAGTGGACCAAGACTTTGCTAGTCACTCTTGCTAGCCCCTAGCACTGGAAATGTGGATTCACTGGCAAAAAAGCCAGCATGAATTTCTGGCTGAATTTGGTTTGAGGTGTCTGTGGCTCTTGGTTGAACAGGAGAAAAAAAACCTTATGGTCAGACAGATTTTCCTGACTTTTGAAGAGCATCTTGTCTCCTTATCTTTTGCAAACCGTGCTGTAAACACTTCTTTAACTACTTCCAGAGCTCATTTCCACAAGCATAACATTTGGCCCCGCGGTTGGATTAGCAGCAGGACAGAGGGGAGCGGTGTCACACGGTCACTTTGCTGCCCGTGTCAGGCTCTATCTCTGTCCAGCCAGTGTTTACAGCATGCCGCAGTTAACACTGCCCAGATGCTCTATCTGTGGGAAGCCCAGCAAGCAGGCACGGAGCGCTGGTGTTTTCCAGACGCGACCATCTTATCCGAGGCCTTGCCTGTTTGCCAGCGCGGGGTCACCGCGCAGCCCGGGCGTGCTCTCAGCCCCGACACAAGATAGCGCTGCCCAAGATGGTGAAGTTTGGCTTCTTTAGGCCACTTATGGCTTTTCAGCAAACATTTTAGAGCAAACTGATGGGGTTTCTCCGGCAGCTTGTGGACCCAAAAGTGTTTTTTAACGTAAGACTTTGGTAGGAATACTGCCTCTAACTACAGGACCATTTTATGTGGTTGCTAACAAAGCATATGGACTTTGCAGGGGCTGCATGGTTTGCAGGCTGTGTTTTGCTCTGGTCATTACTTTTTGTGTTTAGGTGTACATTTTTTCCAATTTTTCCATTTCCGACATATGTTGGTGATTGCTAAAGTCAGTCATATCATCTTTTTGACAATCAGTTTTCTTGGGATAGCTTGCTCTTTGTGGAACACACAAAATAAGATTTTTTGTTTGTTTGTTTTTGTGATAGATTTTAGATTGTGCATATCAAATGCATATGTCAACTAATCCCAGGAACGGAAAAAATAAAACTATTTTCAGCCATGCTGAGGAGATATTTGAAGCAAAATATACAATCTAACTACATAGTGTCATTATAGAATAATGCAATAATATATTACTGAAAAGCATCAATATTTTTCATATTTTTCATTCTTCAGAAATAAACACATTCTACCATATGCATATCTGGAATGTAAGAAAATATGAATAATTTTAGCAACTCTATTTGTTTTCCACTAAATGTGTACAAGGCAGAGAAATCTCTGGCCTATACAACCTTTTAAAATTATGTATCTGTTTTTATGGGTTTTAAAAAGCATTTAAATTTCATAATGTGTTTTTTTAAACTTTTTAAAAATGGATTATTTGGTGTTGCATATTTCTATTTAAGAAATTTTTTTGTTTGTTTTTTTGTTTGTTTCCTGAGGAACTAATATTTTTTCCCTGTGTATTTTTACCTTCTTATACAAGAAACTTTTGTGTACAACACACAAATGACCTTGTTACCTGAGGTTCTACTATGATTTTTAACTGTGTGAATAAAGGTTTTTTCCTTTAAGGGCTGGAGGTAGGGTTCTTTTAACTGCTTCATATCCACATTCCAAAACCTATTTAAAAACCTGAGTCTAAAGTCCAGCTGACAATGAACTCTATTTTCAGCTAAAACTCTCTCCTCCCCCACTTCGCCACACACTGTTTCTGCTGCTGGTCCACTTGTGATAAAGACCAAAACTGTTGTTTGGCTGACATGCAGAAGGAGTTGTTTATCAAAAGGAGGCTATTCTAGGAGGATATGCTCTTTAAACAGAACAATGGGGATTTTGAAGATAACCAAATCAGTACTACATAGGTGTTAGATCTGTTTTAAATTGTTTCTGTGTTGGAAAGTAGGTGGGGGCCCTGGTATTTGGCTTTGAATCCCTAGCTTGCAAGTGTGAAATGGCTAAATCCAAATTAGCTGCCAGCTGTGCTTTGTACTGCAGCTCATGCTTGTCTGGAGGGCCTGAGCAGTGCACCTGAGGAGCACAGGCTGGGGGTGTGCTCCAGAAAGTCCAATTTCATTTTTTGATCCAAGTTTACCTTGCACCTTACCCAGGTTGGTTTGTTTTGGTTTTTTTATCCATCCTTGGGGCTGCTTAGTAGAAACAGGGGTACCTAAAAGCAAACCTTCATGCAGAGTCATCTTTAGCAAGTTAGGTCAGGTTATAGACACATCCCCATCCTGCTGATATAAACGACCTGGTTTCTGGACGTGACAGAAGTATCAATAGCTGATAAGTGGGAGGAGAAACCAGGGAACATCATGGGAAGCAGTTCTGTACAGAAGATCAGCAGACATATGTAAAGCGTTTTTGTTTGCTCACACCTTGTGCAGAGAATCTCAGTGAGAATAAAGGTGACCTTCAAAGGCAAGGGAGAGGTATATTACATGTTCTGTCAAGCTCTTGGATGACTGTTTCTATTCTTTCTGAGCTACGACAGTCCCTAATTTTCTCCAAGGAAAGCTTTTCTTCTAATATTTTCTCATACATTTTTGTTATTTTGAAATGTCACCAGGTACTACTGAAAATTCCCCTTTCTCCCTTACTTGACGTGGTCTTTTGTGGTACATTTAAAAATCTCTTCCCCAAATTAAGAAAGTGAAGATTCCCTATAAATAAAGCAGTATCAACTCTGTTCCCTCCCCCCCTGCAATGCCTCTATACATGAAAAGGAGTAGAAAACTTCCTTCTTCTCTAGTGCTGATCATATGCAAGTGATTTATTTAAGGCCACATGGGGAATTGTTTGTAAGAGACAGATGATTATCTCTGCCAGCCATCTGATTAAACCTTAGCTTAAAAATGTTTGGAAATTTCCAGGTGGTTCAGGAGAACATCTGGGGGCATCCACTTTTCCTGAAATATATTTTGATTAATTACGGAAGGGGAGAGGTCTTTTTTATTCATTTATTTATACCCGGTTGATGTCTCCTGGCCCCAAAATTCAGACAGAAACTTTTTTCAGTGGTAAATTTCCCACCTTCTCCCTCCTTCAATACAAATGCAAGCTTAAATTCTTTTAAGTGTGAAAAGGGCACTTCAGTGACCCTTGCCTAACATCACTGACACTGTTTGGCATCCTCACCCGAAGCCTGGAATTATTTTCTTTGAGATTCCCACTAGGTAAACCCCATGGAAAAACTAACCCTTGACAGCTCTTGCTGTTTTAACCGTCACCTTTTAGAGCCAAGTGTGATGATGTGGAAATGAGGAGGGGCTGTTTGTTTATGCTAAAGCCAACCTTGCTGTTTGTTTTTTACTCTGTCCTGATGTGATGCATTTTCAGAAGCTGCATCAGACACCCAAGAAGAAAAAGTGACTCTGTGGTTATTGAGACAGACGTAGGGATTTGTGCAGCAAGGTAAGGGGTGTAACCTGATTATTGCAGTAAATTTTGACAGAGACAGCGCTGCCAAGAGCGGCAAATAACGACCCCTTTCCTGTGCTTGCTTAGAGCAATTGCATTGCAAGGAGACACAAGGATATCTCAGGCAACAGTGACAACCCCGTAGTTTCCTGTGTTGTTCAGTCCTCTTGGAACTATGTGCTGTGCTCTGCTGTTAAGTTTGCAGACTGCTTCATAGGTATGTTGCCTGAGATTTAAACTTACCAAACTAAAATGATCCTCTTTAATTGAAATGGCTTCCTGAAGAGGGTTGGGGTTTAAATTAGTGTGTCCCAGTACAGACTTACAGGCCTATTGTTTACCTTTATGTTTGAAAAGGCTGTCCTTGACTTCTTAATTTTTTAAATCTTATCTAGGTCAAGAAACCATACTTCCATTTGGCTGTGTGTTTTTTTGGCTTTGTTCTAATAACTCTTGACCTATGCACGCAGATTTAACTGACCAGGTATAAGGGTTGTTCCTGTTTTTCACAATAGCTCATATACATTGACAGAGGTGTTGGAAACCAGGTTTTATGACAGTGTAAAGGGTAGAAACCCAACTTAAGAGGAAATACATTCTCATACTTGAAATACCAAAAGATTTAGTGGAGGAAATGATTATCACTTTCAGTGCTGCTGGAGTCCAATATTTCTGATTCTCTGTTTTGTACATACTCACATCTGAAATTTTGTCTGTTGAACTCCAAACATCAATTGATGCTGCTTGAATTTCGGTCTTGCTTTAATGATTGTTTCTTTGCTCTCACCGTTGTGCTGGTTGGAACCTTGGAGACTATCACAATGTAAATAAATATAATCTGTTTGTTTCTAGCCTGGTAAAAAAAGTAAGTTGTATGTGTCAAAGAAGGGAAAAAACTGTTAATGATTCATTTGCATGCCTTTGAGATGCAGGAGGTACAGGAAGCCACGGGTTTAGGGGAGGGCTAGCAAAGTCATTCCATAGGGGTATAACAATAGGGAAACACAGTAGAGTGGTTAGATGCTGTTAGATTAGATTAGTGTAGATTTATTTGGTAAGTGGTGTTTATTTATCTATTAATCATATAGAGATATTTAAAGCTTGCAGAAAAAGTCTCATTCCACAAATCATTGTGGAGATATTGTGGCAAATGGTTAGTTTCATGGGTGGGTGGTGGTTTTTTCTTTTTTTTTTTAATCCTTCATAGGAAGAATTTCCAATTTTTAGTTTTTTAATTTTTTTAAAAATTGGAAATGCTAGACTAGAACTAGAAAATAGAAGATGGCAGTGAAGTAGTACAGTAGTTCAGGCATACTGAATTTCTCTGCTGCCATGCTTGTCCCTAGGCTGGATTTTTATTAATCTTTTGCATTAGTGATATTTTTTTGCTGCCTTTGCCCTTGTTGTTATAATCTAAAATGTGGTGAAATTTGCTGACTTGTACCACATTTTATATTTCAGCAAAGGAGAGCAAACAGAAGGAACAAATGAATTCACAGTTTGCTAGAGCTAATTTTTTGTGGCTACTAGCTTACATCATGGATTTCTGTGCCAGTTAGCTGTTTGAAAGTAAAACAGGAGGCATAGCATGGCCTGAAATTGAGAGAAAGGTTGCAGTTTCAGAGGGACAGCCTCTTCACACCATTGCCAAATCACCTCTCATTTACTTTGCATTTGTAGTTATAAAATAGGACACAGGTCTGATTGCTGCTGACAACCCGCCTCAATATTTGTGGTTTCCCTTCAAAGGTTTTATTCGCTGTAAACATTTTCTTGAGGAAATCTGCCGTGGGGGAGAAAGCTGGTGTAAGCCATGGCCATGGAGCATCACAGAGCTGGACCAAGAGAAGACTGTGGCGAGGCTCCCCAGCCCTGGAGGGCAGCTCCTGCTGCTCCCAGGGCTCCCAGGAGAGCCTGGCTCCAAGCAGCCACCCTGACTGTAGGAGGCAGTGCTTGTAGCCACGGGAACCTTTCCCAGAGGCACATTCCTGGACTAGGAGTCCTGAACTGCTGCTCTGCACCCTAGACCCTCTTCCCCCACTTCCTTCTGGTACCATACTTTTCTCCTGGTTTTGCTGCTTTTTTCTCTCTGAAGACTATGCAGATGCACAGTTCCCTCTTGTTTACAATCTCCCTTAATCCTGCTGTGAGGGAGAGCTTCTTCCAGTGCTTTTCTCCCTTGTAATGCAACTAGAGCCACCATCAACGTTATCTAAAAGCTGATGGTTTGTCACTGGAGCTTCTTTTGACCTCCAGTCCCCTCCTGCCCTTGCTCTCTGTCAGGTACCAATCTTTAACATGCACCCTCAGTGGATAAACAGAAAACAGATGTCTTCTCAAAATGGGTAGGAACGGACTTGTATGATCTGTGGCAAATGCATGTGTTTGCCACTATATTATTTTATAAGCACAACCTTTTCTTGAGTCCCAAATTCTGGCCTATTTGCCCATATTGGGTGGCTGTTGTACTTTCTCTCTACTAATTTCCAAGGCAAATTTAAACTCTCCAGTAAGTCCTACAATAACTGTGTGTAGACTAGTACTTTCTGTACTTTCTGACTTTAGCTAAACTGAAGGATGGATTTGTATTTTTCAGCATTTCCTTTGACCCACTTTTCTGAATTAGTTTCCACTTTCCCTGAAAAAGAATGTCCTGCCTCCCTTCTGGTTTTGCTATTTCCTTTTGTTTGCTGAAATATTTAATATAAAGTTGCAGCAAGTAAAAACTATGGACAGAAATGTAAGTGGAGGAAAATTCATTGGCTGGACAATATAGAAGGTCAGATTTGGTGACCTTCATTTTGAGATATATTTTCCTTAATTCTTAACTGGATGCAATTGTCAAGATTTATTTTTCTTTGCTTGATTGAGCTATATACTTTAGGCTAGCTGAAGATAAATCCTTTTCTTGTTTTGTTTTTACTTTCTTGATGCTTGTGATGATATCATTAGATATGCTTTTTGGTCATTCACAGAGTGTTCTATAGTAGAAGTGTTGCCTGGTAATAAACTAGTGGACTCCCCCTCTCTGAATTGATTTTTGAAGGCAGAAATAGTACATTCTAAATTATTTTAAAGAGAGAAGAAAGGAAAATGAGATGAATACTCTCCCTGTCCCTTCATAATCATCTCTTAAACATGTGGTACGGTGCTGGAAACAGTGAGTAATCCTCACCTTCGGAGCTCTGCCAGCCAGCCAGAGTGTTTCATGTGAGAAATGGTGTTTTGCTGACGAAGGGCCGTGCTTACTCCAGTGGCTTTCTCTTTGTGCGTATTGAGATGCCAGAAAATCAGCTGCATAGGTCACGCAGAGGGAAATTAATTTGGTGCCATCTCGTTTCACCTCCTGCTTATCCTTATCATGTGCCTGTGCCCTCCTCCAGGGGCTGGCAGGGGCTCTGTGGAGTGGCCTGTGACAGGAATAGCAGGAGAGTGGCTTCAGGAGTGGCCTGTGACAGGAATAGCCGGGAGAGTGGCTTTGAGCGGGGCTGCCTCCCGTGCCCTGCGGGAGCTGGCTGGCTCCATGCCTGCCCTTGCCACATGTGCCAGCCTTGTCCTACTCCTGCTTCTCTCATACTCTCAGTGTTCCTGGATCATTTAAATAAGATAGCTTCAAAATGTGGCGTAGAAGGTTTAGAGGATGACTTTAGGCAGGGTTTGCATATTAGGCACCACATCCTGTCTTAGTACAGATATACCTGCTCTGAGTTTACCTTACCTGCAGGGAAGTACCTAGAATTACAAATGTGACCTAGAGGAACAGGGCTTGCCTGTGTTGTTTGGAAGGGTGGCATGAGAAGGGTGCACAGGATGGTTGTGTCAGGGTTTGATGTCTTGGGGCTCCCTGGAGCTGTGTCAGAGCAAACCATACGTAGGAGGCTGGGACAAGTGTGGTGAAAGCCGCAAGAGAAGATCCTCCCATCTTCGCGTGATGCACCTAGACCAGGACTTTGTGGTATGGCAGCTACGTAAATGTGGTTCAAGCACTGCAAAACAAACCCCTTCCAGATATCACAAATCATCCTCCTTTTGAAAGTTCTTCATTTTTTCTGTCTTCCCACACCTCCCAGCCTCAAATGCCTTACCTAACACTCTAGACAAAGCATAATAAATCTTGCCCTCGGTTTTTAATCTTCTGTTGCACATACTCCCCGTACTATGTAGACCATGGCATTCCTTTTGTATTATTTTCCTGCTTTCAAGGTATATCTACTGTTTAGCACTCTTCTCATTCGCACCATTACTCAAAACTGACATCTTTCTCTGTTTCGTGTGAATCTGACAGTGTGAAATCTGTGCACCAGAAACTTAACTGTAGCCACCTGCTGTTTTCTCTATAATTACCAGTAAGCAAGTCCACTGTAAGTATGTGTGTCTCCACATTGGATGCCAAAAAGACATTGATAGCTTCTGAGTCAATCATCTGTTGGTCTGACGAGAAAAAAATACCTCTCACTTGAGTCGGAACCTTGTCCTTCTCTTGTCTCTTCACTGTTTGAGATTTCATGCTATGATAGCTTGGATATTGCAGCACTGTTGGGGCCATATGGAGATACCCAGACTTGAACTAGTCCTAATCCTAGGTTTGAAAATAACATAATTTCATAGAGCTAGCAAGTTTTGAAAATGTTCAAAGTCCACACATGGCTGGATAGACTTTAGAGGACCTCTCATAGCTCTTATTTTAGCAGTGCATTTCAATGGTTGTGTTAATGTCCTTTTTCCGTACAAGAATTCATGTTAATTCCTGGCAACCTAGAGCATTATTATAAACCTCCATTTTTTGGGGCTGTAAAATGTAATCAAAGGTGCGTTTATCTGATACTAAGAGATGAAACAGTTACCAGCCTTAGGTTTCCTCCCTTATTTTTCTAGGAGGTTGCTGCCCGAGTAAACTGAAATTGGAGGTGGTTTATGATCATGCTGCAGCCTGTACATCACATTTGCTCAGGAGTTTATCCAGGAGGATCAGCTGATCCTGCTGCAGGATGGTGACCTCTGGCAGAGATGCAGGACAGAGACAGCTGCTTCTGCTCTCTCAGCTAAACCTGCTTAAGGCGGTGGGTGGGAGTTGTTAATACCATTATTTGTTTAATTGTAGAGCTAATAGGTTTGTGTGTATGTATGTATACACTTTATTACAATAAAATACATTAAATAGAAGCAGAGGAAAAATTAAATGTCCTACTTTGGGAGCTGTTTTCCAATTGTTATGCCTTTTTATTAACGAGACACCAAAAGGAACAGTAACCAGAATCATACTCTGCTTTAAACTCTCCAGTAAAAAGACAGCTCACCCTGAAATGTCTGATGCCACAGGGGGGTATAGTACTTTTAGGAATACAGGACAAGGGTGAATTTTTAATTAGCCTGGTCTTCTTATTTTCCTTCAAGTTTAAATAGGCTTAGCTTTCTCAACCATAGTACTTGAGAATAGGCAGCCAAGGGTGCTCTGGGACTTATTTGCTCAGGAAGTCTGTTAGAAAAATGGGAATCTAAAAGTTATTTCTGTTTTAATAATGAGAGGATAAAGTTTTTAATGATGATAGCCTTATGGAAGTGAAACTTTTTCCCTTTCCCACCCCCTTCCATAATACCCTTAATAAACAAAACAGAGATAACATAAATACTTCACAAGCTACTGCAGGGATCACAGTGGTATTTTGTGAGGTGCTGTGGGAGCTATCTCCTATGCTCAGGCCCACTGCAAATCTGCGAGTGATGGTCCTCTCAGGAAAGAAGCTGAGGGCACTTGGCAGTGGAAAGTATCTTGCCCATAGTGGAGAAGGTGAGAGAATTGGCAATGAGGAGGTGACTAGTCATTCTGCAAGGCCTGGTCTGGGGCCAGTTTTCATTTTCATCTTGTTCTCTTTCTGTTTTTCTTTCTCTCTTGCTTTTGTTATTTATACCAATGAGCAAATGTTGCTTATTTTTAGCAGCCTTTCCATTTTGCTCAGGCTCTGATCCTAAGTAATGGAATGTCTGTGGCCCTCCCTCAGGCACCATTCCACCTCTAATATGAGCAGACAAATGCAAGCTTTGGTGTAGGGAGTTATTGATTTGCTTCCAGGCAAGTAGGTGTGTGTGACATATATAAAAGGTGCCCATGCCTGTCATGTATTAGCACTGCAATATCTTACCAAATGGCCTGGCATGATCTGCCTTGGGCTCTTGGTGAGAAATTGTGCTGTGCATCTCCGTAAAGCAGCCTTGCAACTTCCTTATTTTAGAGGATATGAACCCACCCCTAAGAGCGCAAACACCCTCAAATACACTCACCCATTTCTGCTAACAGAGCAAAAGCAAGGTCCTCTCTTGAGTGCAGACAGTTTCAGTTCTGGGAAGCAGATGGATCAGTTAATACAAGCAGAGGTAAGAGTTACTTAGGGGTAGATGCTGTAAGTCCCATGTTTTTCATTTTCTAATTTAGGTCTTATATCAGATCTAAATTTTATTGCAGAGATGCTAACGCTAGGGATTGACAGAGTCCTGAGAGAAACAGTTGTGGGAGGGCTTCCACTGAGATGTGGATGTCCAGGGATGTCCCTGCCACACAGATTAGCAGCTGGCAAGCCACGTCTTCCATTGAGTGTCCTAGCAGCTATGTCTTCTTTCCAGACCCCTTGTCTAAACCCCTTTAGGCTGGAAAAAAAAAGTATAAGGAAGGACATATCCAATCTGAGACAAAAAATCTTATCATTTCCTAGTGTTACTCAAAGCATATCCAAAAGAACTTCAGAACCAAGAAGGAGCATCTACATATTTAAACTGCAGGAAAGGAGATGTAGAGTTTTAGCTCTTGCCCATCCATGCTAGTCCTGCACCCCCTCAGGTACAAGGGACCTGCTGGGAGAACAAGTGTCCTTGGTCACTACTTTGCGTCAATAGCACTTGTCTCTCCTAGACACTTTTGTATTGCTGTTGGTGAGATGATTTCTAGCTCATGCCTATTTCAGTTCCAGCTGGAAGGAAAGCAGGAGGTTGTCCCACACCCTCAATGTTCCTGAGATCCCACCCAGCCTATAGGTATAGCTGCATAATTCTTGGTTTTCTCAGTAGGGTCTGGCTTAGTTTAAACTCTTCCTGTAGGTTTTTGTCTTCCCTATTTTCAGGCCT
The DNA here is from genome assembly GCA_013397895.1 of Origma solitaria. Lineage (NCBI taxonomy): Eukaryota > Metazoa > Chordata > Aves > Passeriformes > Acanthizidae > Origma > Origma solitaria. The sequence continues at coordinate 133,697 of VZRL01001859.1, forward strand.
GACTAGTTTTGATAGGGTTAGGAGCCTACTTACGTGCACACTTATGCTGGCAGAGGAAATTAATTTTCTGCTAATGGAAGGAGAAGAGAGGCTAGGGAAACATTAATCATGCACAGCCAGAGCAACCAGTGGCCGTGTCCTTAATTTGTTAATGCCATGTCTGTGCAAGTATTGTCACTTTTGCCTCTGCTTGGGAGTTACCATTGACTGCTACTGAAATAGAGAGGGGGAAGAGAAGAAACCTTGTTTAGAAAACAAAGTAATGATGCCTTTGAGAGGGACCTAAATACCTTTTCTACCATAGATCTTTGTAATCTTTCCACCTTTACCCTTGTTCCAGTTGCTGAAGGTTTTATCTGTACTCTGGCAGATCTCTCAGCTGAAGCAAGTCTTCTCTGTGCCAAGTCCCTGTTTTGGTACTGTCATTCATCCAGCTCTTATTAACTATCCTGAACCTGGTGGAAGGGGAGAAGGTGTCTATTCTGAAGCTACTCTTTTAAATTTAGCTGTATTTGTGTGCTGTGATCTGCATGCCTCTGCCCCCAAATTACTAAAATTGCGGCACAGTTGTCCAGGGCTTATTTTTCATTAAATGACTCTTATAACTGGTATTCCCATTAATGACTATCTTAGTCTGAAATGCAGCAAGACATTTAACATGAGTGGAATATGATACCCACCTCAAATAAATACAACGCTGCATCAGTAGATGTTTTCATATTTTCAGGTAAGCAGGCTGGTGTTGGGGAAAAAGGTTAGTCTATTAACACCTCTGCCCAAAGCAAGCCAACTTCCTTTCTACATGGAATAATTATTTTTTCACATAAGCCCTTAGTGCCTCTGCTATGTTTGCACTTGTAAGTCTCAATCATCGCAACACAGATAGCCCTTTATGAGCAGAATCTGAGGTCATGTGTCTGCATTTAAAATTTAAAATCACCATACATGGGCTACATGCACTGGCTTGTGAATGCTGTAGATGCAGGGGCTATGGACCCATATTTCAGGTGTGAAGAAAGTACAGCCTTTTTTAGCACTTAAAACACCCGTGTGTGCAACTCACAGTTATGAGTGCCTTTGGCAAAGCTTTATAAATTCTGTTGATCCATAGCTGGCATCTCACCATCGGTATGGTCAGCATTACATATAAATATATATCTGTCCTATACATAACAGAACCATTTAGAGCATCCCTACAGCATAAGGGAGAAGTGAACTTGGGCACAAAATTCACTCTACCTTTGTGGAAGACTTGCTGGGGAGAATACTGAAAGGCCTTTTGTCTGCCGCAGTCCAGGGCTCACCAGTGATTTTAGGTGGCTGGCAAACCATACGTCTGTTTATACAGTTCCAGCAAGGATTAAAGGTCTTTAACCAGTCACAGTTCAGACATAGGTGGTGGTGGGAACAGTGATTGCAACCAGCATGCCAAGGAAGTACAGAGATGGGAAGGCTTCTATCCTGGATCTTGGATCCTGGGGCTTTCATGGATAAAGAGTTGCAGCTGGAGTTGGAGAGGGTGTAATGACACACAAATCTTTGGTTTAATCATCTTCTAAAGTTGTGCCTAGGGCTGGCTTACAGAAGATGAAAAAAGCTAATGAACCCTGAGGAGGGCTGATCTGCAGCTGTCTTCAATAGCTTCCTTGAAGGAGGTCTTTTTTCATTGCATATATAACCACTGTGCATTGCTGCTCCGAGCAGCTGTGTCTTGGCTACTCTGATATGCTTATTGTTGGAACTATCTCTTAAAACTCTGGCCAGCACCTGAAAAAATATTATTATTTAAGGTGACATTAGCATCCAGGTTCCAGCCACAATTTTGAGCTGGGCACACCACAGTTGAAATCGGAGAGGCTGTCTGTGTCCTAGAAAGCTTATTTTCTGTCTTCAGACACCTAACTTTGAAAGAGGAAATGGGTAAAGGCAAGCTAGCTTTTTTCATCCAATGTGAGCTGGCTAGACGAGTCAGGGAGATTCTTAACAGGTGTAGGATTGCAGTAAGATTGGAACAATCTGGCAGAACTGCAAAAAAATCTGATTTAAAATCCCCAAACTTTTGTCATTCCACGCTCAGTAGCAGGGCTAGAAGAAAGAGCTCAGGAATGGGGCAAAAGACTGAATTTCAGCTTCTCTTGGTGCTGTTTCCACAAATTCTTGAATCCTTGTATATACTATATACCTGTATTTCACTGCTGTGCTAGACCCAGAGTTTATACATTGTGCTGCAATATTCCAGAAACTGTTGTTCTTGCACCAATAGCACAACTTCCGAGGAACAATTGATCTAGAGTGATCAATTGCCCAAGTGATCTAGAGTAACTGTAACTATACTGGTGCAAGAATTGTAAATTGTAAGGGAATTGAACTTGTAATTGAAATTGTAAGGGCACATTCCCAAAGAAAAAAGTTGCATTACCAACATTTGTTAACCAAAATATGGTAACTAGCTTGGGGTAAGAGCTTAAGGCTGTCCTTTGTGCAAACAGGCCGATGTAGAGGAACTTGGAGAGCCCTGTGGTGAAAACTGAGAGCTGCTGAATGCAATGTTCAATGCTATGGTTATGTTTTCAAATTACTGCAAGTCAGGGGTCTTTTTGTCCTACCAAGTATGAGGTATTGAGATGTTTTGCAAATAGTATATATTTGTTTCTGTTAATATGTTATTGGCTAGTTGGTATTTTGAATAAAATTAATCATTGTGAAAGCTTTAAAAATGAACTCTTTACAACTGGTCATTTAATAATAATTAAAGGCAGTGAAGGAAATCTGAAATATTTAGTAGTTTCAGCAGTAAAACTGAGGAGGGTATCTTCTGAAATTCTCTAATCTTCCTTTCGCAAGAACTGAGGCAGGGAATTTATCTTGAGCAATTGCTTTTGGAAAAACATCCTTCCTAGTAATTTCTTTTTTATTCACAGAATATCCAAAAGAAGGGAAAAGTTCGTGAAGAAAAAAAACAGCATTGCAACTCACTGTTAAAGGCGTTAATACGACGCTAATGAACCGTAGCCTTTCCAAAGCATAGCTGGCAACATTACCACCCATCTGTGCCGAGTGGGATGTGCAAGCAGAAGTCAGGGCTGAAAACCCTCCACCTGTTTTCAGAAAGTAAGCGAGCACACACTGAAGTTACTCAGCGTATTTGCTCCATCTTCAGCAGTCTGGGTGATGTTGTTACTACTACTTTTCTGCTGTCTCATATCTCCCACCGCCATGTGCCAGCTGATAGGGGAACTGTGACATGCCACACCCCCGCGGCCAGGAAGGGGGTCACATGGACTGGTCTCATCCAGAGCACTTTAAAGAAACTGATAAGCTCTATCTCATTTAACTTGGCCTTTGGAAGACGCTTGTGGAAATTTCTGCAAAGGAGGTGACATCAGTTGTTGTCACAGCTGCTGTGTAAGTCTGCAAAAGCTGTGTCTGTTCAGTATCTGCCTGGGGTGTGTATGCATGTGCAAGTAGATATTGTTCATAGATTGCATTTAAATCAAAACCAGTCCATATGAAGCTGGCAAGGAGGTTCAATTGCTCAGAATAGGTGCATTTCCATCGAGACTTGAGGCAAGGATGGAGTAGGTAAACTTAATAAAGCACAAAGATGACCAGCTTTGGAGGGCTGGCATGTACATTTGAAACAAACCTTCTCCCTGGGGAATTCCAAGTGTTAGCATGTGGGACATACTCCAGCTGCTAGCTGCTCAGACTTAAAATAAACCAGGCAAAATCCCATATTCAGGCTGTACCAACTGAGGCAAGCTGCTCTTGCAAAACTTTTGGTCTCCCTTTTTCTTCCAGTTGGGTCAGAATGACAGCAAATGTTTTTGAAAGGGCATTTAAACCCTTAGCATTTCACACAGCTTTCCTTGTGCTTCTCTGTAGTGATGTGTTTCTCAACACAGTTGTAAATTTAGCAAAGAATCTGGTTCGTACAGGTTGAAACACTGTCCCAGGAAGGCTGGAATTAAAAAACAGGGTGAGAAGGAGTATTTCTAGCTTGTGTGACAATGACATTGCTACCAATACTACTGCTTTCCTAATCCTAGGTGCTTTAAAAATCTCAGCATGGCTTCATTTACAGAGAACTATTTGCCTTGTTGAACTGTGGAGACCCTTTTTCTTAAAGAGAAACACATGTGAGTTAAGGGTGGATGCTTCTTTCTTCTTTCTTAACATATTGAAGAGGAAATAATTTAATTTGTCTGTGCAAGACACCATAGCAGGATTTCAGGGAAAAAAAAGATGTCTGGGAGATGTATGATTGTTTGACGACTAGAATATGAATAACTTTGAGGAGGTCTGAAAATAGACTACAGTACAGTTTGCTTTGTCTTGTGGTTTGAAATTTACTTCAGGACTTCTTTTAAATTTTATTTTAATAACCCTCTGACTATAATTTATTTCTAAGGTACTGAGATACTTGGGAGGGGTGGGAAACAATCAACTTAATGCAATCTATGCAAATAATGTCTAATTTTTTTTTTCAACAGTAACTTATGTGAAACTTCATTCATCAAGACTACTCAGTTTTTCTCTGATAAAACCTGTTGTGCAATGTAATACCCAACATTTAGGAATTCAATGCTCTTATTACTGTCAAAGCATAGATATTAAACTCTACCAGTCAGCTTGAAAAATGTACAAGTGACTGACATGACCAACCTTCTTGTTTCTTCTCTTCTTCCTTTAGACACAGACACACAAATTCTTGTTCAAACCAACAGGCTTATCCAGGATATATTTATAAGGGTGAACTCTGCCAGGCTTTGGTTAATCATATACAGTGCTGGGAATATCTTTTGAAGGTATCCCGAACACTGTGACAGAAGTATTTGTCACTCAAACTATTTATAATTCTAGGAGTTTGGAGGGCAGAGAAAAGTTATGCTTTTTCATATGAAACGGCAGCTCTTCCTTTGCACAAAAGGAATTGGCCGTGCCTGTGAGGACATGTGAGGCAGATCTGGACCATGCTGTTTTTGTGAAATGCCATGTTTACAGACACACTTCTGGCCACTTGATTGACCTTTCTGTCTCACAGATGACTTTGTAGCTCTGTGAATGTCAGCTAATTGTCTGCTGGACCTCTAGTTTCTGTGGGTGATTGGAAGAGGTCAGTGCAGGGTACCTCAAGCAACATGAAACTGTTGTCTGTGTAGCACCTCCATTAGAAAATCTTAAATGGCTCTCAAGATGAATAAAATTATGAGCTCTACTAGTAACCACAATTTCTTTTTCTTTTGCTGATCTGCAAAACTATACTAAGACCAGTGAGCCTCTGAGAAATAAGACTGATAAGCATCACAGGCTTTTTCTTTATTTTCATAACCACCTCAAGCAATTAGTTTTGAGCACTTCTGGACAAAGTTTACGTGCAGGTTATCCTTCCCTCCTAGTCCCTCTTATGTCTCTTGAATTATTCTTAACTCTGTGTTTCTGGGAATTGCGGGCGATGTATAGACACAACGCCTTCAGCAGGCACGCAAGGAATGTTATGAGGGTAGCAGGCTTCCAATTTCCCTGGTCACTGGAAGATTTATGTGCCAGTATAATGAAAATGAATGATTAGCTGTTGTTCATTGACAGAGACCTTGTGGGTCTGTCTGTGCACAACAGGTTTTGGGAGTTGATAACCTTTGTGCTTCAGGTTTTGTTTTGAATAGATAGAAGAGGAGAAAATAGTTATTGGTAGATGTAAAACTGGACAAACAAACTGGAAGGGTATTAACCAAGTTCTGGCAGTAAAGCTGAAAATCTGAGCTATTTATACAGCTGGAAGCAGAGTTGGAGTATTTTCATTATTTTGGAACACAGCATTTACTTTTATAGAGTTACAGGATGCTCCTGCTTAGGATTTCAGTCTCTTCTATTTTTTAGGTCTCTCTGCGACAACGTGATGTATTGCAGCTTTGGTGTAAACACTGGCCAAGTATAAATGGAGGGGCTGATTTTGAACTCTGAAACAGAACTTTTCTAGGTCACTCTAAAGTTACCCAGAGACAAGGCATGTTAAAGTATCTTTTTTGCTATTCAAAAGCAAGATAAAATGTCCACAGACAGACTCACTATTACTACTATATAAGTTATTCACTTCAACACCTTTCTCATATCATATCAAGTTAATGACCATTTTGAGTGTCTGGTATAAATCCAGAACCCCTGTTGTAAAGTCAAGGTTGCGTGAGATATCCCAGTTTGCATTAGTAAATGCTACAGGACACTATATTATTTTCACAATTATCATAAAGCTACATAAACCATACTTTTAAGATTTTTTTTCTACTGGATAAGAAGTAAAGATTAAATAGTGAACTTTGATTTTCAGATATACTGCATACACTTCCCCCACCTTCATATCATAATAGTAAATTCTTGGGAACATGAAAGATAAGAGCCAGAATTTTTTTGCTTTTATATAACTACAATGTAGGAATCTTTAGAAGAAACCTAAGTATTATGTCTACTGCAACCACATTAATTCCAGAAGAAACCTTTGTCTTCTCTGGTATTTACGATTTCCTAATATCCACTTCTTAAAATTTCTTGTTTTCTCAGCAGTTCCAGCAGCTTCACGTTATAAGCTTTTGAGGCTGAATTAAAATTTCACCATGCATTTTTGCATTTTGATCAAGAACTCAAACCAGGACTTAAGGGCTTAGGTCCTATTCAGAAGTTACCCATGTGCAAAAACATTTTTCTGAAACATATGGGAAAGAAATGGGTGCCTTTGCACACTTGCCTGGAGGGTAATTGGAAATCACTGTGCTCCATTTTTCAAAAATAAGAACCATAAAACCCCCTCCTGGAATGGCACAGAGCATGCACATTTTCTCTCTGAAAGGCATAAACTCAGCGTTTTTACGCGTACCTACGATATGGTGGTTGGAAAGGCATTTGGAAGCGCTCCCTTGGCAATTGTCACATCCCATCCTCCTGTCTGTGCTGGCTGCAGGGGACACACTGTTGTTTACCCCTGTGCTGTTGTGTAGCAACCCCGGGAGTTCGAGGCAGAGCTGCGTGCGGTGCTTGGCGCTGGCGAGAGCCTCGTGTGTGCTGGGCACAGCACGGACAGTGATCCTCGGTGAGCAGGGCTCTGGGGCACACAGGAGGCAGCACAACCTGCTAGGACAGCCCTGTCCCAAGGCACGGTGCCACCAGGGGAGAAGGAAGGGGACAAAACTGCTGCCCATCTTTCCTAGGTGTGTACCTGCGCCTAAATGATTCCATTCAGCCCTGAACTTGTAATGGAAAATCTTGCATGGCTACAACTTAATATATCATAGTCTGTGTTTGTGACTGAGTTGGCTTGAGTTAACAGTGCCTTTAGAGATATACTGCTTGCAAAACATGCACCACTAGCCAACGTATGCCTTTTATCAAGATGGGTTAGGAATATCCAGTGCTTCCCTACAGGCATGTCACTACCTGTAGCTGCATTTAATAACACTAGATTATTGTAGTGTGGTTTTTACTGGCTTTTTTTCTTCATTATTTTGAATCTATTTACTTACTTTTCCTACCATGAAGAGAAAAACACCACTATGAATACTTGCAAAAGCAGGGTCAGATGGTAAGACTGGATTGAAAGAAGATATTTAGATTCTTAAGATGGTGCTCAAGAGAGCTGTGGGCTCAGCTATGCTACACAGCCAAGCACACTATAGAGATCCCTGAGCTAATGCCATGATCGGAAGCTCTGTTAATGTTGTTCTGTTCTCCCTGGGCTAATTAACAGAGGTGCCTCTCAGCATACCTAATTAGCTCTGTTCCCGCAGCATCCTCAGGGGCAGGGCTAATTAGCGTGGGTGCTTTGCTATACAGACATGGCTATATTGCCTCTGGGATCTAAGCTGGCATCCGTGCATGGCATTGCAATGTACCATGTAGACAAGCCAGCTTCCTCAAAGCTACCTCAGGATCTCTGACAGCCCTTTGCTGTGTAGACTTGCCTGGTGCATTAATGAGACCCCAAAAGCTTATGCAGGGAGAAGGATAGCAACTTGAGATGTGGGCTAGAGCAACATTTTGGGACACAGATGTTTCAGGATGAGTCTGAGATTAATTTGCTTTTACTTTACCTCTATATCTACTTCTTACCTTTACATCTACTTCTTACCTTTACCTGTGTATCTACTTCTTACCTTTGCATTAAGAACAGTGTTGAAAGTAATCACCAGCTGTGGCAGAGGCAAGCAAATAGGCCGGTATTGAGGCAAATGTATTCTGAACGTGCTACCTTGCAGCTTGCTGGTTTTTGCTTTTAGGATCTCAGCTAAACTTACAGCTGCTGAAAGATAGTTATGAACTAATGAACTGAAGTATTTTTAAAGCATATTTCCCCATTGCTCTGGTCAAATAATAATGATAACAAAGTATTCTTTATGGTTTTACAGACCCTGCTCTCTCTAATCTTTAAATGCTTTGCAAGCATGAGTAAGCATAGCTTCATATGAGCCCATGATAAGGCAATACAATGTTTCCCATAGTATGAGTAGTAAATCTGAGATGCGAAGACCAGCCAAAAGTAACTTGCACTTATTAGAAAGAACACATCCTCCCTAGCTTAACTTATTCTTGCACTGTCTCCTCAGAATTTCCTTGTATAGACATTTTTCCTATCAGCACTATTTTAACTCACTCGTATCAATTGATTGCAGGTTCAGTTTAGCTGAGCTGACTTGAAAATGTTGCATTGCACCATATGAGAGCTGAAGAAAGGTGGCTTATTTTTCACAAAGGGGCTGTACACTGTAGAGGGCTGATAAACAAAAGATCCACTGTTTCTGTCTTCTGCTCACAGTATCAGTAGCAACAGGCTGCACTGATACCTTCCCTGATAGCTCAGCCTTGCACAGAAAAACAGTGCCATTTGTGGCTGCAAATTTTAGCCTCTTCATGGAGTCCTTAGGGGCTCAGAACCTCCCAGGAGCTCAGTGGGAGTCTCTTCCCAATAAGTGGAAAAGATGTGGCCTAATATGCCTCTTATTAGGCATAAGGCATAGTATTAGGCATATTAGGCCTCTAATATGCCTCAGAGGTGGCCTAATATGCCTCTTAATCTTGTTTCACTTTCTTCTCGTCGTTCTAAAAACCTCAAAGATACACAACATACAGCTATCCAATTTTCCCTGCTTCCCACAAGGAAAGCCTGTGGCTACACCTGTGTCATATCTGAACTGATCTTGGGAGCAGTCTGCAGTGCTCCCTGTGTCTTTGCTGTGTAGCGTTCTTGCTGCCTGTTAGCTCAGCCTCCTCAGGCAAATGATGGTGATGGCCATTTGTGAAAGACTCATTATTTACGGGGAGAACAGAGTGGGATACATGGAAGTAACCTGGCCAGGAATAGGGAAGTGGCTTCAGGAGTTCCTTTGCAACCATGTATGCTTGACATGCGCAGATCAGCCAAGAATGCACACCAGCAGGTAAAAAAAATCTAGACAATCCCTCACCATGTCTTCAAATTCAGTCTTTCTGCTTCTCTCACTTCCCATAGGGTGAAGTACCATGAGAGACACTGAGCCTTTGCAGCATTTCTCTAGAAAGGAAGGAGAGGGCTCTCTCGCAGCTAAAGCACTGTGGCTGGCTCCACATCCACCTACCAAACCCCGCAGTGGTGCAGAAGGTGCCCATCTTCCTGACCTGCCTGCTTGGATCAGTTCTAGTTAGGTACCACGTGTGAGTTTTCAAACAAGACATGAGCAAGGCCTCCTAGTTAGAGCTCTGTACAGCCCCCTCTTCATCGAAATGACTTCTGGCTTTAATGGATGGTCGGGCCCCATTAGTGAACACCATTATTTACATGTATAGATCCTCCATCATGGAAATCCCAGAAACATCCCTGCTTGAGCTATGTGCAAAACAAATCTGGGATTAAAAAAAAGGCCTCCTGAGCAGAGAGGAACAAGAGACAAAGAGATGTGTGTCTCAGCAAGACTTCCACAGAGAAGTCTCAACATGTGTTCAAGGTGAAAAAGAATAACAGGGTGACGTCAGTGTTGGCTGGCGATGGGTAAGGGAGGGCCCTTTTCATCACAGTCTGGCAGAGAAACACACGGCTTCAGCAGAGGGAGGAAGTACAGATCCTTACTTCAGAAATATAAATCCTTTTTTAATAAGTGACTGAAACTGTAGGAGTTCCTAAAGAAAGACAGCTTTCCTGTGCCTCGTATCTTTAACTCTTTTCCTGCCTGATGGAATGTTGCTATTGCTTTCACTTTCATGCTTTACTCTCCTGTGCATTTTGGGGATGGAGTAAGTGAGCAGTGTTGCCTAACACAAAGAGGGTTCCCAAAGGTCAAAAATCAATGCCAAGACCTGCACCAGAATTAACTGGGAGCCAGGGCAATTGCAGAATGCCCAGTGGGTGCATGATCCCATGGGATCCACAGAGCCGGGCTTTTAAAGTAAAAGGCACCCATGTTCTTCTTGAAGGTGGTTTTTTCTTTCTTTTTATTTTTGTTCCGCCTGAAGCTTTGATTCCAGTAACAGATTCATCTTGCCTATTTTGAGAAATGCATTTAGTCACCTAAGCCCTGTCTATAGTCAGTGAGGCATGTCTAGAGGACAATTCATCCCATGTGTGTTAATTTGAAGAAGTGGGGGTGGTGATGGTGAAAATAAGTGCCCCTGGGAAGGGTCTGCCTGCTCCAGCTGACCACACAGGGAGGCCAGGCAGCTTTCTAGGGCTGGTTTTTGTCTGACAAAAATTTGAGTATTGCGGTGCTGCTTATGGTTTTGATTTGGCTGAAGCAAGGAAGTGCTGGAAAATACAAGAAAGAGTCTGAAGCCTTGAACATTAACCAGGCATCACAAAGGTGTAGGTAAGGGTCCACACCTCTGAATAAAGGATGCAGATAAGGTACATGCTCATAAATCTAATATGCTTGTACTTGAACAATTTCTAGCAGGACCTGAACACAAGATAGGAAGTCGGTATTTGCATACTGGTTTTGGTCTGTTACTGTTGAAATTGTGATTATGTTTAGAAGCTCTAGCAATTTCCAGAGAATATGATACCCTTGAAAATTATCTTGTAGCACAGATAAAATGTAATGAATCACCCAGTACCATAATGCAAAATTTTCCACTCCCCTCCTAATGTTTTATCCTGATATCTGCAATTCACCACCTTAAACAAAACAAATAGTTTTTTATTTACTTTGTGCAACAAAGGCTAAGGCTAATTTTCATAAGAATATTTAATTTTAATATCAAGATAAGAATGACCAACCCAGATTCTGACAGACAATTTTATCAGTGCAGTCGAACGTATAAATCTTATTACAATGACACTTGCCCTGAATAAAAAGCAGGTATGCTAGCACAGACGAGAGATTTCCCAGTCTAATGCATCCCAGATGATTCCAGTCTGGGCATATCTGTGCAATCTGAGACTGGCAACTGTGCCTTGCTCTCTGCTGCTTTTGTTGGAGCCAGTGGCCAGACGAGGTGCTTAGCACCCAGCAAGGCTGAGTCTGCTGGGCTCTGGGATGGTGCAGAATTCTGCTGAAAAGAGAAAGACTCATGAGAACAACTCAAATCTGTACTGTTTCCACCAGTGGCTAATTTTAGCAAAACTGTCCTTAGCATGTGTGTGTGGGAGGGCAGACATTTCCTTCTTTACATGACCTTACTTTGTATAAAACCAAATCCAGAGCAGCGATTTTGCTCTTCCTTCCCCACTTTTCAGATTTCTGGAGCCCCACTGAAGGGCAGAAAAAGGAAAAAAACTTGTAGAAATCTGGGGTTTGTGTGAAGGAGAAAATTTAAGTAGGAAGCAAGTTAGCAGAAAGTTTCTTGCTGCAACTTGAAACTATACAAAAACATTTGGTCTAATGTCCCAGAGCTGTTTTCCTGCTGTTTGGTTCATGACTTGATTTATGAGTTCATGTGTGCCTAACAGGTAGAACTCTGGGCTGGGACATTTTTTTTTGTTCAGGCTACAAATACTTCCTGTGCCCTCTCTCTGCTTCTCCTGCTCCCCATGGTAGTAGAAAAATTAGGGTATGTGTGTAAAGGTGCTGTTTTCTTCCTCGGACCATTGTGTTCGCTGAATGACTCATAAACCAAACATTGATAATATCAGCTGACAGTTATTTAAACCTGAGGTTTCAGGTTAAGGAGTAACAATGAATGCAAATATAGCTGGTGAGAGGCTGTTTGCAGTGCACGCGCTTGTGTGTTGGATCTGGAGAATTTTTAAGGATTGTTACACAAAGTTCTATAAAGAAGAACTAGAATATTGTATAGGGAGTCCATGTTAAGGTGTCTTTTCGATGATATCGAGGTGTACCTCAGGCACTCCCTCAAAAAACCTGCAGTTCATCCCTGAGCTCAATAGAGTGAACACCTCTAGTTTTTCTTGCAAGCACCTCTTGTTAGCTGGGACTGCCTCCTGAAAATGGAAGGTATGGTATGCTAGTTTAAAAAGACATCAGTGCTGTGTAAGTATCAGTAATAAGTTCAGCTCTGCCTGGGAATGTCCCCATTTGGGTCATGCTCTTCCCTGCCCCAGCCCACTAGAACTTTCCATGGAGCTCGGACATTGCAGAGGCCACTCCACCAGGCAGGCTGCACACAGCCACTTCCACCAGCTGGAGGGGGCAGCTAACACAGCCATGGGCCACTTGCAGGAGACTTCTCAGATATGGCCACAGGAGATTTCATAGTCTCATTCTTTCAACACAGCAATATGAGCTATGATACTATCAGAAGTATTTAAATTTAGAAAATCTGCTTATTCTGTTAGGCAGAAAAATATCTGCTTGGTCCTTACACAGATTTTTCTCAGTGTGGATGGACAGGAGTCTTGAGGAGGTTTTTTTGGTGTCTTTTTTTTTTTTTTAAAATCTATTCCACATCTTCTTTCCTGTAGAGAGAAGAGAGTTGCCTTTCTGCTGCTAACTTACCTCTTTCTGCTCTTACTGTTAATAGCTGGTACAGATGCCTGGGTGAGAAAACTCTTGCTGAGCCCAAGACTGAAGCAGTGAAACACCAGGGAATATACAAAGCCAGCCAGCAGCAGACAGGAACTGTCTCAGTTCTTGTCCTTTCCTATAGTGGCAACAGGAAATGGAAGAGCCTCTGGGATACACCCTCACTTTTCCTCTTGATACCTTTAGGTCAGTGTATCTTTTTCCAGCAGTTGTTCCACCCTAAGCCCTTCCTTGCTCCCTGAAATTTAAAGATGCTTTTTTTTTCTAGGGCAGGTTGAGAGGTTATAATCTATATTTTATTAATATAGGCAGCAAGACTACTTATCTTAAATGTTGAAATAGTTTTCTTTCATATTTTCTTTCTGCTTTATTGAGATTTTTTTCCCCTAGAAAATCAATCCAAAATCTTTACATCACAAACGCCTTTCTGGACAAGAAAAAAAAGTGAGGTTCTGCTTAGACATTCTGTAGGTGTTTTAATGATAGATGGATTATTGCATTCATGTCATCCTCCTGTAGTGATTTTTGACTAATTTTTCTTGGTTTGGGTGAAAGGTGGACTGGGAAATTTTTCCTTGGGAAATTCTAGTCAGAAGTGTGGGATGACATTGAGAGGAATGGTTGGGTCTTTTGCCTATAGACTTTCTCCCAGCTTGTGATTTGTTTGCCTATATCATTTGACAGCTCTGATTTCATTGTGTAAGTGACATTTCACTGAATTTTATATTCATTTAGGAACAGAGAGATTTTGATCACAGTGATATGCATGACCTTCAGGCTTAGTCTTTAGTGGTGTTATTAAATTAAACTGCTTAAAATCCTGGAAACATTGTAAACAAGAACAATTTAGAAATAGTATAATTAGTGTTTGGAGTAGCATACTCTCAGTACATTTACAATTCAGTGTTTAAAACCAAAATAATTAAGTTCTAAACTGGACACAAGATTTAATTTCAATCACCTAATTTCCCATTATGTGTTCACAGTTCATCAGAGGACTCATGAAAAATTCATAATTTCCAGGAATAGGAAATTCTTAGAAAAAGCTGCAGTTGAACATTGGAAATTGTCGGACAAAACTTAAACTTTATCAGGTCTTGTTTATACAAGTCCAGTTCAGCTGATTCAATTACAAAATGTTCGTTCCTGTTGTGTGAGCATGACCCAAGATATGAAACTGGAGTTATTTTTCCGAAACCCTATCCCAGTGTACTTCACAGCTGTGTCTTTTTATCTTCTGGTGTTGTTTTGGACAACAATATAATAGAAACCATACAGGCCTCCATCTCTGGTTGTTCGCTGTAACACTGCGATGTCTGTAAAGTGATGCAGAATCCTGAGAACAGTTCAATGTCCCGAATTCCTCCATGTTACCTCCCTTATGTTATGCACTGAATACGAGTCAGCAGTGCCCTGGCAGCCAGGAGGGCCGAGCGTGTCCTGGGGGCATCAGGCGCAGCATCGCCAGCCGGGCAAGGGACGGCATTGTCCTGCTCTGCTCTGGGGCGGCCTCACCTCGAGTGCTGGGGACTGTTTTGGGCACAACAATATAAAAAAGACATTAAACTATTAGACAGGGTCCAAAGGAGGGACAAGAGGATGATGAAGGTCCTTGAGGGGAAGCTGTATGAGGAGTGGTGAGGTCTCTTCAGCCTGGAGAAGAGGAGACTGAGGGGAGACCTCATTGCAGTTACAGCTTCCTTGTGAGCAGGAGGGGCAGACACTGATCTCTGCTCTGTGGTGATAGTGATTGGAGTGAAGGAAACAGCACAAAGTTATGTCAGGGGAGGTTCAGGTTGGATATCAGGAAAAGATTTTCCACCCAGAGAGTGGTTTGGGCACTGGAGCAGGCTCCCTGGGGCAGTGGTCAGAGCACCAAGGCTGACAGAGTTCAAGAAGTGTTTGGACAATGCTCTCAGGCACATGGTGTGACTCTTGGGGTGTGCTGCGCAGGGCCAGGAATTGGATTCAATTATCCTGATGGGTTCCTTTGAACTCAACTTATTCTATTGTTCTGTGATTCTATTCACAGAGTTTTCAGGTGTTTTTCTAGGAGCTGACCTTGCTTTTATTACCTTGCAGAAAATAAAAAGCCCCAACACTGGAAAGTAGACAAAATTTTCGTGAAAGTTCACTGCACATTCTTTGAATTATGAAATAGCTTGATTTTTTAAAAAGCTTCTAAGGGAAACCCCTTCTCAAGGACCTCATAAAACTTTGTAATCCGCAATCTGTATAATGACAGATAGAAGGGAAAAACACTTTAATGACCTGGAGGTCATCAAAGTTACTTATCCAAATAAAGATCAATTGGGTGAGGTCTGTTACATGGGATAAGTGATAAGAATAAGGTGTTCAGTCCAAGTGCTTTGAACAAGTTATACCTTCTTCCCCCTGCAGCATCAAATAGTTATTGCGTAACCATGGCTTCCTCCTTAAAAGTATTTTGTTCTGGTTTTGTGAAGTGTGAATTTCACAGGGCATTCTCTCTCCGTGGTGGGAAGGGAATTTTTTGTGAAACTTATGTTTGCTTGATAGGAGTCAAAGTTGTGTACAAAATTTCAGTCTGCTTTTTGAGGCAGTGGCAGCAGCTTAAATTAAGTAGTATATTCATACTGGATTGTAATGATCTGTGTAAGTGCGTCCAGATAAAAGTATTTCCCCCAACTGGGACATACTTACTCCCAAGATCTGTAAAAAGATTGTAATAATTTTTTATGTGTGTACAACCTAGCACTGAAACACAGGAAAAGAGCAGGAGTCAA
This sequence comes from Origma solitaria, assembly GCA_013397895.1. Taxonomy (NCBI): domain Eukaryota; kingdom Metazoa; phylum Chordata; class Aves; order Passeriformes; family Acanthizidae; genus Origma; species Origma solitaria. Next base: position 149,400 of record VZRL01001859.1, read on the forward strand.
GATGGGATGAGAGAGTTCGGTGGTTATGTCTGGTTTGACAGATACTACATTTTCTCGTAAGCCTAGTTTCCAAACCAAAGGAAACTTTGGATAAGCAACTGATGATGTCTAAATTTTCATTAATTGTGCTCATTAATCTCTATTTCTGTGCCTCTGTTGCAACTACCTTTGCATGCTTCCCTGAAATATGTCTATTGTCTCCATTTCAAGGGCTCTTTATAGTAGAAATGCCCTGAAGAAGTGAGTCAGTAAAATATTTACCAAAATTTCCCTAAATACCAACCATCTCATGGTGGGTAAATACTGATGTAAATCACTGTGAATGATAATAACTTGTTTTATTTCATTATTTCAAACTTTTTCTTTACATTTTATCACAGTTCATTTGGAATCAGATTATAAAACTTTTCTAGCAAACTTGTCATGCGAGTTTCCTGTGCAATCAGTAATTAACGATGACGATATCTAAAGCAAAGCTTTCAAATTATTTAGTATTTTCTAACCATATTTAGAAGTAATTTTTTTGGTTGATGTTTCCAGCAAGTAAGATGCTGTAATTTCTTGCATTTGCTACTCCATGTTGCAGGTCACACCTAGCTTGGATCTGTTCACTAGCAAATAATATTATCACCAGGACTGTTCTTTCTCGTTATTACAGTTTTTGGAAAGGATGGGTCTTCCTGTGTGGCTTTGAACCTCTTAAGTCAGTTCTGTTTTTTTTTTTTTTTTTGGTTGAAAACCAGTCCTGGAAAGCTTTCTGTTTGTTCTCCTGCCTTGGCTAGCAGGGATGTTAAAACAGGGGTGCAGCTGTTCATATGTATAAATGGGAAAAAATATTTCATTTTGAACACAGCTAAATCCCTTCAAAGACTGCTACTGCTCTGCAGACCCAACATGTTACGTGAGCAGTAGGCTGTCCCCAGAAATGGGCAGGACTTCCAAGTTAGCCCTAGGGATTTTGTGGTAGTGTGGGACAAGACTCAGTTCATACTCTAGACAGGGTCTGGCTGTCTCCAGTGGGAGCAGCTCCTTTTTCTACTCTAAAAGGTTGAGGAGAAAAGAGCAAGAGCACGCTATCAAGGAGAAAACAGGAGCTGAGTAGCGCATGACAGAATTGAACTTGGCACAGTAACAGAAATGTGAACCAGGAGAATCTCCTAAACCCTGTGCCAATGTTGGTTATGTGGGTGGGAGCTCAGGTGCAGGTGCAGTGTCCATTCTCTGGAACAGGACAAGGGACTGACACACAATAGCCCATTATAGTTAAGACAGAAAGGGAAGTGTGACTTGCCTAAAGAAGTGCTAAAAGGACTCTGCAAGTGAGGAGTCAGGTGGGCAAGGATGACCAGGATGAAAAATTGATTAGGGACATATTGGGATACTAATAAAGCAGAATGTTACATAGAAAATGAATGTCATGGAAAACGCTAGAAAGAGTGCAGTTTTAATAACTGAAGACTATTGTCTATTATGTTTAGAAGATGTCTGCTGGAGTATTTACTCTCCCACATGCAAGATTTGCCACCAACATAAAATCTGAGAAGAGATGAAAAGATGGTGCTGGTAAATGCCCTTTTTAGGAAAGTAAGACTAATACCAATTTATTTATCTCTAATGTAGTGTCCAAAATGTATTTGATGACTCTCAAGATCTGAGACAAAATAATTAATCCAGCCATTGAGCCTTAGAAATTAAAATCCTGTTGCTTCTCCCAACTCGTGTACATTTTACAACACTGAGAACCAGGCTTTGGCCAAATCCTGTTCATGTGGGTGGGATGATTTCTTTTGCCTTCAGTGAGATTTCTCTTGGAATGTACCTCATCATATTCTCTCATTACATTTAATGTTAGCTTTTAAGGTCAGCTTCAGTAGCATGGCCTGACAAATGACAGGAATAAAGTCTTTATCCACCAATTTTTAAATATTGAGGTGTTGATACTGAATTTTGACCATCGTTTCTGTCCTCTCATGTCACCTACAGGAATGCCAAGTAACTTTTTACTATGACTGCAAATGCTGTAGTTTGCGTCTAATGCTTCTTCAAGGCTGTGAAATGATTTATTAAAAACAGGATCTGTATCAGAGAGATAACAGATCAGAAGTAGTCTGATTAAAATATTTGGCAGTCCATGTTTGCTTTAAGATATGTTAAGAGACTGAAAGAATGATCTAGAAAAAAAGAAGTTACTCTAATGAGTAAAATATTTTTCATCTTAAGTGTTTCTAAGAACTTTTTCTAAATTATACATTTCACCTCTTCAAAGAATTAAGGAATTATATAAACACCTGCATATTTTCCCTTGCAGACAATCCTACAGCACTGCCAAATGAATTCCAAATAAATCCTTCCTGTTTTTCTGTCTCGTGTATCAAGGTGATAGCTAGCATGCTATCCAGATCATTGCTTCAAACAGATAGTTTACTTTCTGGCTAGCTTACATCTAAGAGACATGGCATGAAATTAAAACTGTAGCAAAAACTTATAACCTAGGTGTAAATGAATGGTCTTTGAAAAATGACTAAAGTTACCCCTAACTTAGTATGTATCATTTTTTCAGGTCTCACTAACCCACCTGAATTTAGGTGTCATGAGGCCCATCTGAATTTATAAAGGGCTCTGAGTTATCTCAAGGTATTTACGCAAGTGTACCTAAACTTGTGTTGCCTAGATTCAACGCAACAAACTTTGGAGCATGCGGTCACACTTTAAAAGACTTCTGCAGTTCATCAAGAAGCTAAGGCTTAGACCATGTGTCCTCAGGTGGCTGGTTAGGTAATGTTTGTGCACCTCTACAGAAAAAGAATAGGTTTGTATAGATAATTGTGTAAATGTTAGGTATTATGGTAATTATTTGTCTTTTTGAAACTGACATAGTCTGTTAGATTGGTAAATTGTTGAAAGTATTCACTGGTCAGTACATCTATATGCGCAGTCCCCTCTTCTGCAGTGTCTGAGGACCTTACATTTCCTTTGAAGGAGGAACCCTTTTACTGTCCCCATTTAATGGGATGGACTTGAATGCCGCACTAAGACTTCTCTCTTCACCTCTCATGAGCAAATGTGCTGACATTGGCTGAACAGTGCTGTCCTATGGCCTGCAGAAAGGGATCCTGCAGCCATCCCTAGGCTCCCATCCCATGCCCTTATGTGGCACGGCTGGGCACACAAACTGCTCATGGTCGTATGGGGGGCTCTGGCTTTGCTAAGGGAAGCTTCTGTGGGGAAGCTTTGGCCCGTCCATCTTCTCTCCGAGCTGTTCAATGGAGTAAACCCAGAACTAATCTGGGCATCCAGTACACCTGGGAAAGAGTCTGCCATGTCATGCAAGACACAAAATTGGGTTTTGTTCAGGCTTGCAGCCAGGCTGGGACAGTGCAGGGCTTTGCAGGCTGTCTGCCCCTGTTGGCTGTGAGGGCTGGGGTGTTTGCTGGCCAGCATTCCTTCTCCCCAGCTGCTGGTGGCTCCAGGTAGTCACACTCCTGCCAGTGCCCCCCACACCCTCCTGTTGCCCTGGGCTGTCGGCAGCCATTGGGCCTGCCCTCTGAAATGAAGCATTTCTCCGTCATCTCAACAGACCTTGGTTTAACTTGGGTGGCAAGTGTTTATAGATTATACCCTCTACTTAATAATGCTTCTGTGACAGCTGTTTTGTCCAGCTATCTTCGTGATGTAAATGTTTTTAACCAAAGAGCCTTGGATACCTACTAACATGGTACACTTTCTCATGTGTTTGCCAATTTGTTCTTTATTTGTCTAGGAAACCAGCTGAATTCATAATGTATAGTTTTTGCCCAAGAAACTAGCTGAATTCGTAATGTATACTTTTTTCTCTCTAATTCTGTTTCAGGCTAACGTTTAATCCACTACTTGAAGCAGATTTTTCATTCTCTTCTCTGTAATAAATTACTAAACTGGAAGAAATGGAACTAAGATCCTGTAGCTTAAATTCGCTGAGCTTTTGTTTTGAGGTTGAACAGTGAATCTTAGAAAGCTTGTTTTTCATTTGTCCTGAAACCTTGCCGCTCCTGCCTCCTTCTTTTCATGCCAATAAAAGGTAACCAGAGACAGCTGGGGGCTCTCTTTCTGCCTCCCTTGAATGGGAGTATCTTCTGAATACCTCTTTCATGTACCTGCACAAACCCTGCTCTGCTAAACTGCTACGGCCGAGGTTCTCAGAGGTTGAATAGGTTTTCATTGCCTGCATTTCTGGTCTGAAGCAGACTGAGAGAAATGAGTGTTAAGTAAACGCAGTGGCAGCTCTGCCAGCGTCAGCATTCCAGCCTGCAGTGTTGCTCCGGACTGGGACGTGGCCGGCGCGGACTTCTGCACATCCAGCTGGCAGGGGCTTGTTTTACTTGCTGGCAAGTTGAAAAGAAGTGGGATGCAAGGCAAAGCAAAGAGTGGCGAGTCTGGTTTTTATGAGGCTGTTTATTTTTTCTATAACAAGTGTGTGGTGCCTTATGGATGTTGAATGGGAATTTAATACAGTGATAAAGTAAAATTGTAAACTTACCGAGTCTGTTTTCAGGTGCCTTTGTTCTGCACCTCTAAGCATCTGCAGAAAACATGTTCAACAGCACTCAGACACTTTTGTGAATTTATATATGATCTTATTCAACACCTTCCGCAGAGAACCGATCACCTTGCTGCAGCTGATTGAAGTTAATAGAAAATGAAGGTGTCTGTCTGTCCTTCCATACTGGGCCTTTTGTGTGAAGTCAGTGCTCACAGGCTTTTAAGTGAAAGCAGAGGGTTATTTTCAGTTTTATGTCATGAGCGTTTAAAAAAATCCTATGTTGCTCTTTAAAGATCAAGATTTAGGAAACAGTGATATTTGATAACAGAGGGGTGATTTTAATAGATCTGGTGATTTTAGTAGTCAGGGCAAATTTCAAACACCCTAACATCCAGCTAACAGTGGAATTTACACACGGAAGGATTGTGCATTCATAACCTACTAATAACAATGTCAGGGTATTGTCTGTTGTAGCAGGCAAAAGAACCTGCACTGCATGAATTAGGGCTTTGTTTGCACAAACACCTAGGCATTGTGTAGGCAGGAACATTTCCCCCGTCTACCAAAATAACCTTATTCCTTTACCACACGTAGGCACTCATATCAATTCAAGACCTTCCCAAGCAAATACAGTTTTATTCAGGAGTGAGAATGTGTGCTCAAGTAGGTATCTTGCAGTAAATATAGTATGGCTTATGCAGATCCTTCTGCCTTTCTTCCAGTTGCTGCTTCATGACCTGGAGAGGTTACTTCTGTCCCAGCTGCTTGTTCAAGGTCTTTTGCTAGGTAGTGCCATTCCCATAGCTCTGTCACGTAGCTGAGGGACTGTCCTTCCTGTTTCACTTCCCCTGAGCTGGTGGCTGTGGCTGCAATGAGGGCATCTTGCGACACGCCAGGATTATCTAGATCGGGTACCTAACACGGATGTACTAATGATGGCCAGAGTAGTGCAGTGGTGTTAGTGTTGACTTCTCAGCCTAATGTGTGTTATATTAGGAAGAGAATGACAGGTTAAAAGGATTGTCAGAGTAGATGTTACTGTATCAGTATTGATGCAGTGCAAATATTGCTCTGCAGCAGTCCTGTGTCACCCACGGCCTGTGGCAGACACGATGGGCAGCCCTGCAGAGATGTCTCGCAGTGGAGGTGGGCAACTCTCTCTGGTTGAGCAGAGAGACAGCAGGAGTGTGGCAAACAGCCCCACCAAACCCGGCCAGGCATCTCCCTGTGCCCTGCAGCACCATGACTTCTGTGACTCGGAGTTCAGCTGCACCTCAGGGGGATCCTGGATGCTCAGAAATGTGAGCTAGAGTAGCTCGCCCTAATAATTTTCAGCATGAGTTCTCAGATCTCAGTTTTGTAAACGTGATCTGAAGTCATGTTTACAAATACGTGTTTGCAGAGCTTCTAGTCTTCATTTGTTGGTCCTAGATGAAAATTCACATGCGGACTTCAGAGTGACCACTGATAAAGAGTGCAACAACTTCTTGGAAATAGGATGTAAAACATCTTTAGAGGGGCAGCTTCTCTGTATACTCAGAACCAGGCCTAATACACCTTGGATTTAAGGTAATGGCAGTTATAACTTCCTGAAAATGAAGACCCTTTGCCCCTTTCCTCTATGTTATTCTTGTAAGTATATGTTACCACATCATTAGGATGTCTTTTTTTTTTATTTTTTTAACTCCTGATCGATGATGCAATGTTGTTTGAATTGCCATTATTTTTAGTTTTGTATGTAGCTGTTTGTCAGTTTATTGAAATGAACTGCCATCCGGACACCCTGATCAAAGCGAAAAGCATGAAATCCCACGTGTTGCACTTTTGAGAGCAACAACAATGAAGCTAACCTTTCACCCTTGACTTTCTTTTAACCCTAATTTTGAAAGACAGTAGCAAGCAATTCAACTAACTTCTTAAGTAAAAGAATATTCAAACTAGCTCGATTGTAATACAGTGTTCTTTTCAAGTGAATGGAAGGACTCGGAGTAATGCATACGAATACAGAGGCTGGGTAAGTTCATTACTTTGGAGTTTCTGGTGTAGTAACAGCAGTGAAATGGTTAAAAGGCTGACTTTAAAGTGGTCACAATTAGGCTTCAAAGTTAACACCCCACCCCACTGAGATGAATGGGAGCAGTTGACATTTCTTAGTGCTATTGTTTCAGTCTGGCTTGCTATAGCTTCTAAAATAAGACAACAGTACATCTGTTTACATTCTGCTTCCGCAAACCCAGATGGGCTAGAAACTTCATTGTTTTTTAAGTGGAAGCTTGGATTCTGGAGAATACAGCAATATCCACAGGGTATCTGTAGGAAGAAGAGCTGAAAGCCGCCTTAATCACAGACATCTCCCCTTTCTCTGTAAACTTCTATTGTCCCAGGACAAATCTGTAAACCACTAGGGGAAAAATAAAGTAATATGTATTTGAAGTACTTTTTACTTACAACATGACATGTACACAATAACTTCTCATCATGTCCCTGGCATGCAAATTTTCATAAATGGATGCGGCGTTTTGAACTTTTTTTTCTTTTAGTAGTTTGTAGAAGGTAAAGGTCCTGCTTTTACTGAATGTGGTAGCTTCTCTTAAACCTCTCCTAACAGAAAATCCTTCTGTCTCTAGAGAAGCCAGAGTTTCACCCCGGAGAGTTTGAGACCAGGTGTTACTTTGTGCTCTCATAGGTAGAATCCTTTAATTTACTTCTGAGAGTGATACAAGAAGAAGTAGTAAGATTTTTGAGAGGAGTGTCTTGCGTTTTTCTGATACTTTCATATGGGCAGCTGCATTAGCTGGAGTAAGATCTTAGGAGCTGGAATGGATTAATAAAGGTGCAAGTAGGGCCAGAATTGGGAGCAGATGGTCTATATTACCCCATGCCTCACGTAGGGAGTACACAGTGTCCTCTCTGACTTTTGTGGAGGGGTCTGCACAGTGGCAAACTGCCCTCAGTAGCAGCCAGAACCCTATGAGAGCTTCTCTGATAAAAGCGACCCATTAGATATGCTTAGGCTGTGGATTGAAACCAGCTGTGAATCTGTCGGAAAGATTTTCCTCATTGTGCTTTCATCAGGGTGGAAAGTTTGTGGCTTGTTTTGCATATATATGTATTTTGGGCTTCATTGCTCTGACTTTGCAAGTCCTAGAGCCTGCCAGTGATAAGAGCTCTCATGCATGCAGGCTCCTTTTGTATCCTGGCACTGAGAGACCCTGCCTCCCTTTTGCCCATGGACAACACAGCTTGTGCTTTGGAGGTGCCATTGTGGGCTCTCCCAAATGGTGTCTCCCAGATTTCTACCCCGGCTGGATTGGATGGTGATGGCAGGCATGCAAGCTGTGGTTTGGGCTCATGAAACTTGTTTCCTGCCCAACTTCAAGCTGCATTTTTGTCTGAGTATAAAATACAGTGGCCCTGAGCCTCAACAGGCCTCCAGGTTGCCTGAGACAACTGTGGGCATTTTGAGAGTGTAAACTGTTTCCTCTCTTGTTCTTCTCCTTAGTTTGTGTTATGTGGAAGGGTGCAGCAACCTGGTCTGGATGAGAAAAATACGGGAGAAAACCCAAGAGGAATATTTACTTTGAAAGCTTCTCTCATGAGGTTGGTTTATTTTTCTATTAAAAAAAAACCCTCAAAAAACCAACAAACCCCAACCTCTTTAAAAATAAAATAATGCTAAATCATGCTGGGAAAAGCAATTCCAATATGATAAAACTCCTACAGTGTGAAGCAAGAACCACTCAATTCAACTGCAAGGAGAAGTGCATGTTATTTAATCAGAGGGTTAGAGAACAGCATCAAATATGCATTTGTTATATTTGTTTCCATTTTTTCTAGTCCATTTCTGACTGTGAATTTCCTCAATATTACACAGACTTGAGTTACCTCATCTTGTGCATCTTGTGGAAGAAAATAGTTATCTTAATAGACTTTTCAAATATAGTTAAAATGACTTCAGCAAGGCTACAGTAGGTCGGTGGCAGAGCTTGGAAAAGAAGTTAGGGGATGTTTTGCCCAGTTCTGCATATTTTAACTAGCAAACTGGCCTGCCTCCCTGTATTACAACAGTATTGTGATACGTAAATGTTCAGAAGCCTAATCTTTGTATGCTAACTCTAACGCAGAGAGTTTCCTGAGTAGACCTTAAGAAAATATTGCTATAGCTTCTTTACCAATTTTGCCCTAACCTGCTTTTGCCTCATATTCAAGGGTGATTTTGATAACAGAATTATTTTTTGGGGAATATAAAATACCAGAGATTGAAAGGGACAGATCTGGACAGGGCACGAATTTGCCGGCAGGAGGACATTCTAAAGCAACTTCTGAAAAATTAATGTTGTGGGGAAAAAAGAAATTAATTGTTTTAACACTGTGCACTTTTAGTTTTCTTTTAGAAAAGAAAAAGAAGTGTTACATTATAAGACTATTTAGTTTTGAGTAAATTGTGAATTTCCCTTTTGTGGTGTATTTCTTTAGTCAATTTATATTTTGCATGCTTATTGCTCCCAGTCTCTCTGCTGGTCTGAGCTTGCTTGCCAACTGGTATTTGCCACTAAGCATCAGAATCATAGTTTTCTTTGAGCAGCTTGGTACTTTATGGCAGTCATTGTCTCAAAGAAGAGGATGAAGGATGCAGACGGTCACTCCTGTGGGTCTCATGAAAAATGCAATAGGAAAAAGGCTCAGCAAATTGAAACAATATTTTTCAATTCATGAATAATAAAAATTGGAATGTCTTCCCAAAATAACCCTGAAGTTTTATTTCTTATTGGAAATTCTTTTAAAAAACCCCAACAAAACAAAACAAAACAGTTGATATTTACTTAATCATCCCAAGTTACAAAAAAAATGTTGAATAAAAATGTGTTTTATACGATTAAATTTCCGTATTTTTTTCAGCTCTAATTATGATAAGGTTGTACAAGGATTAATTTTATTCTTTCTTTGTCTCATCCTTTTTCCATCCTAGATAATGAAAATAGTTTAATCTAACAGTTTTTACATTGTAGTCTGTGCACCAGAGCTGGCTTGTAAAACTTTTTCTTTCAGTGGTTTTATTGTTCAAGAACTAATGCTTCCTGTTGCTTCTGGCCATGCATTTTGATTTTGTGAATGAGTATGCTTAGACAAAAGAATAGCACTAATCAAGTATATACCTTTTGTACAGCTTTATGTTCTCATTAAATAAAAAGTGGTACCAGAACTGCAGAGATAGCAACTCCTCTAAAAGGCTTAGCCAACAGGAAAAAGGAATGTCAGCAGTGAATAAGAGAAATCTGGGATTCCTTCAGTTCAGGTATTCTGTAAGGAAGAGGAAACAGCGCAGATATAACATGGAATATTGCTCTTACTGCACATATTTTAAACTTGATGGTATAAGAACTGCATTTTAGGTTGCTTTTCAAGGAAGAGAAAACCAAGGGGGTTTTGGTTCATGGCAGGGACTAACAAACCAAGTAGGATCAATTACAATTTAAATAGATGAGAGCTACATGATCTTAGTTATTACATCATACTGGTTTTTTTCCGTACTGCCTTTTGTAGTTTTATTGTTTTAGTGCTTCATATTTGTGTAGTTTGAAGGTTGTTGTGTACGTGACTAGATTCACTCCCTACTGGGATATAGGCCAAGATATTCAAAACGATTGTCTATTTTGAGCACCTCCTTTTTTTAAGGGTCCAAACCTGAGATGTTTCAGAGTAGGGTGCCTTGAGAGGGAAACTCAATTTGTGTGGTTTGTCAACATGACATGGAAAGACAAAAGAAGAAAAAATGGGTGCTATGAAAATCCTTGTTCACTTTTCATTGTCTCAGTGTCTGATCTTCGGCTTGCTGAATCGAGGTGACCAGATTTGGGTACTGCTGTGCTGGAAGCTGGAATGTGTACCTGGCCATGGTCCAGGCTAAAGGAAGAAAAGCTGGGCAGTGAAATCACTCTGTCTCTCCATTTCTCTTCCCTAACCTCCTGATTGCCCTAGAGCTTTACCTAAGATTTAGATGTGGTCTTCTGGTAAGGCAGTGGTGAGATTAGTGCTGACTGTACCATATGTGGAATAGCTGTAACAGCTACAGTATATATATTATATAGCATAAATAACCTATATATTCTATTTATCTGTCCATTGTGTGGGTTGATCTACCAATGCAGGAGTATTGTGTGGGTTGATCTACCAATGCAGGAGTAGCAGGAGGATGTGACTTCTAAAAGGACAGCATAGGAATGGGTACTGTCTGGATACTTGGCTTAGAATTAACTTTGCCCTCAAATTCATTCTTGCTAATACAGAAAAGTACTACAGTTTGTGTTGCTGAAGAAACTGCATTTACGAGAAATACTTGAGTTGAACTGGAAAAAAAAAAAAGTCCTGGAAGCATTTAATTAGGTTCTAGCTTTTTGATTGCCTATTTTTAGGACAAGATGTCAGCTGATATAACTCCTTTAAAAATGTACTTTGGATTTAAGGGAAAAAGAAACCAGTGTAAGCTGTGAACTCTTAATTGTTGGAAGTGCAACAATAGCTTAAAAACAGACCGTAAAGCCTGGTCTGACAGCTGGAGGAAGGGATACTTTATTAATAGCTATAAGGAATGGGTGGATAGGGCCTGAAAAAGGCAGCAGGGGATATAAAAAGAAGTCTTGTAACATGAAACCGTTGCCAAAATCCCTCAGCGAACAATTTATGAAAGAGCCTGCATCACATAAGCATCAAGTTAATACACAGTGAACAGGATAAACAACTTCTGGCTGATTTGCCTCCCTGAAAGTGAAGGTGCACCAGCACTGCAGCCCAGCTCCTTTAATGGGCTGGAGATGGGCACATGTGGCTCACTGGCCAACAGCCTCTGCTTTCATGACTCAAAGTTTCTGTCTGGCAAGCCACAGACGACTGGAGAGGGCACTTGCTGTATAGTCATCACAGTTCAGTATTTTACAGTCTGATAAGGCCCCTAAATATCCTTGCAACTGATAGCCAAGATCCTCTGCTAATATGACCTGAGACATGTAACTCCAAACACTCATTTCCTGCGGGAGGTGGAAGGGAAGATCCCTCTCTACAAAGATTTTATGTAGCTACCATCTCTCCAAATTAAATCCCCAATTAAAGTGCAACTTCATGTTTTCTGTGGCCAGGAGCTGACTACATGGGAGATAGCGGGAATGCAAAACCCCTCTTGTTGCTCCAGCCTCAGCTGCAGGGTTTCTCTGCTCCCAAACTGCCTGGGTATCCAACAGAGCAGTGTCCCATATGAGACTATATCTGTTTATGACGGATCCAGACCACTGCAATTTTCTAGTTATTTAAAAAAATAAGTCCTTCAGTAAATGTCAACCCCCAGAAGTTGGGAAAGCCTTGGTAGCAGAAGGGGTGCAGTCATGGGGAAGTTTTGGTCTCATTTGAAATCATATATCCATAAAATTGCTTTAGCACAGACTCTCAGTCTCTTGCCGTGCTGACTCTGTGTGAGATCTGACATTGTTCTTCACTCTTTAATAATGAGAGTTCAGGAGGGCGGGGAGAGAGAAAATACAAACAAAAATCTCAGCCTGATTTTTAGCATCATACAAATTTAACCCAAGTTGCCTGTGCCAATCCTAATCCCTCCTTTCAGGTTTGTCCTTTCCGTGTGGGTCAATGGCAACTCAGTTCCTGATACATCAAATCCCGAAACTTGCTGAGCTGTCAGTATCTCTGGCAGCATCACATGGTGCATCACATGGACACTTACTATGTTTGTGGTACATGGCAAAGGTATTCTCAGGATCAGAATTTTCTGAGGACATAGTATCAGTGTAGCTTCCCTTCTCTACTCCTCCCCTAAGCTGCAAATGTGTTGCGCTGATAAGAAGCATCATTTCTCTTCACCTTAGTTTTAACCATGTTATTAGGTTTGTTTGCTGTTTTGCTTTCCCCAGAAGATTGTTTTCCTTTTTCACCAGTGGTCTTGGCCAGCTTCAGTGTTGCTGGGGATTTCTGCTCCTGCTACTCTGCAGCAGATGTCCTTTCTAAAGTGTTTCTTTTCTTTCTGTAAATTGTAGAAAGCAGGTTTCACCTTTAATAGCCATTATTTGCTTTCAAGGGGAATTGGCAAGGTAGGTATTGCAGTTTTTCCTGCACTACCTTTTTTATCTTCACCTTCTCACCTTCTCTGGGTGGCATCAGTACTGGGAACAGCAGAGCTGGCAGATGAGCTGTTGTGTTGTGTTTCAGCTTTACTTTGGGTGGTATAAGCAATTAGCTAGTTAGAAGACCAGCCCTGCATTCATGACATATTTCTGTGGTTATAGGTGAAGTAAAAATGCTAAGGTAGATATTGCTTGTGAGGCTGAAGAGGAGAACTGGTGTTGCAAAGGTGGGAGAGGAATTGCGTTTCCATGAAACGTTTGGGATTCTTTTCTGGTGGATTCTTTCCTTTTCCATATAAGAGAAATGTTTAAGGGCCTACCTGTTCAAATCCTGTGTAGGAGCTTGTCCAGTATAATTGCAAAAAGAGGGTGATTGCATCTGCGCTCATTGATAACTTCCAGAGTGAGAATCCATTAAGGTAGGCTTTGTAGAATGTGATCAAGAGGAAAGGCAGAGACAAATTCTCTTTGTTACAATCACTGGTAAGTTATATACCCACAGTTTTCTTATCAAAGCCATGCTGATATGTGACAGAAGGAGGGAAAACACCCCTCCTCTTCCTGTGCCAAGGGTCATATACTTATTATTTCTGTTGGCACAACCTGAAGTCTGGTTGGACTGGCTCCGGCTTTTTGCTCAGGTATGCTTTGGTGATCATACGTCCTACCCATGAATGCTAAGTTGTGATTTGATGCCATGTGTCAGCTGCTCCATATTGAAATATGTCCATCAGAATTTCCAATTTGATCCCAGGGGTGCCTTCCTTACAGTTTTATAAATGCAAAAAAGTTGATGTTAGAAATGTTGCTGACCATGCCTCTGATCCACAGAAAATATCAGTTACATTAAAGGAAATCAACCTTCTTTGTTCTTTTTCCTCAGTTTAGGTTTCAAGTGTGCTGAGCCTCCTAGCTATAAGAGAACATGTTACTGCTTTTGTACATTATTGCTGTTGTAATCCAGGAGAAACACATCCTTTCAGGACCTACTCCTCATTTAGCAGACTAGAAAAAATTTAAAGTGTAAAACATCACGTGTGACTGAAACTGCAGTCCATCTGTAGGGAGACTTCTTGCTGCTGTAGGAGAGGCATGGTGATGCTGTGCTTTGTGAAACAGCAGGACCAGTATTTCCGGTGACTGAGGCACGTTCCCAATATGCAGGGGCCCACACCCTGATTTTTTTGAGGTAGGCAACTCTTAAAATAAAGCTATCTCCCTGTCTTTCCTTTGTTGGCCTTTTTACTACTTTTAGACATCAGTTACCTTTGTGAGTCTTCTTTATGGTTATATTTACTAAAAAATGCAACTGGTTTGGATTCCCCACCTAAATAACTTGACTGAGAACCTACAATACTTGCTGTTCTCCCTCTTCTTCAAAGCTAGACTACAATTAATGAAAACTTGCAAGTGGTTTGTTTAATACACTATTTTTTTTCAGATTTTTTTTCTCTTCTCCCTCTCATCGTTGCAACCTGTGCAGCTTCCTTGTACTGTCTTTCTTTAAACTTATGCAGAATAAAAGATAATTTTGTTCCTCACTTAGACTTTGAACCCTTTGGAATGAAATCAAGGGAGTTTGCCTGTACCTAGCTGGTTTAAATCTTAAGAGCTTCTACTGTTTTGCTGTGAAGGGAGTGCCATATCTGATTAAAATAGATTTCACCTTTTGTCTAATCCTCTAGATCAGCAGGTTAATTTATGATTTCATATCTACAGCAGTATCACAAAGTTGTAAGGTATCACTGCATACTTCCTTCGGAAAAAAATGTAATCACACCTGATTTAGTCACAGTTTGTAAATCCTAGTGACTAATGCAGAATATATCAGAGCTGAGTTTATGAGTGCAGCTAGTCTATTGACTTTCCTCAATTCTACATAAACAGAAAAATAGAAAGTATTGACAATTTCAACACTGTCTCCAAAACCAGGACTAAAGATCATGGCGTAAGTTCATATGCTAATATATGTTTATATATGCAATTCTGTACATGTTCTCCATCAGTTCTAACCTCATAAGTTACTAATATGAACACCCTACACTACATATCAATACATGCGATAAACATATGATAAAAATTAGACACAGGTAAAAGTACCTTGCAGAGTTTGTGGTCTGAATAACAAGATTTACTCCATAAGAATGCCTTCAATGTGGTAACTGAAGTTCATTCCTCATCAGATAGATTAAGTTCATTCATGTCCTAATAAGTGGTAGCTGCTCTAGGAAGCCCTCTAAGCTTTCTATAACCAGACGTGCCACTAGTAATCTTTCCAAAATGTGATGTCAATGGAACTGCAGCTGGTTAAAGGGCTATGCAGGGCAAAAAGTGGTATTAGTGGCTAATAAAGGCTAATTCTTTTGCAAGCAAAATTAGCTCGCTTCACTAGCTTGTTATGACTTGAAGTGTCTGGCCGTTGAACTATGCATCTGGCTCATTTGTTGCTCTCAAAGAGATCCCACCCTGACTGACAGCTGTACTGGACTGGAAAAAAGTAGCCCAAATGAGTGAGAACAAGAGGACTTCAGTTTGTGTGCCTTTAGGACAGTAGCAATCCATGCAAACAACCTTCATAAGGAAAAGAGTTGAACCCAACAAGGAATGTGAGTGGTATAGGTGCTGGCACTACTTTTCATTAACTTAACCGGTTACTGCTGCAGAACTTTGTTGCTCACAGATGCTGTCTTCCATTCACATTATATACAGCTACCTAAAGGACACAAATGTCCAGTAACCTAAATAATCACTAGAAACTTAACTCCAGTACATCCCAGATGTTGTGATGCTCTAAAGTGATTAAAACAGCACCAGAATAACCTAAGCTCTGTGGATGGGTGTTTATTTTTACTCAGTGGTGTTTCGGGGTAAATGCCACATCAGAGTGTTTTTATTACAAAGTTCCTGTTCCTGCTCAATGCAGCTGTACCTATTCTAAACTCCTTCATCAAAGGCAACCATTTCCTTTTTTCCTTAATTTCAGATCAATTTACTGAGAGCAGTTGTCCCTGACTGCCTTAAGCTTGCCCTGCATAAAAGCACTCTTAAAACCTTCCCTACGTCCATTCTTTCCTTAGCCCATGGTTAGAAATGTGTGTGCATGTGTATAAACATGGACACACACATGTGCCCATACATATTTGAATCACTTTGTGCTCCAGTCCTACAGCCTTGTGCATGGTCAGGCTGGGAAGGGACTCATGGAAAAGGCTGCTGCCAAAGAGCAATGAGACATTTGTTTCCTCGTGTGCTTCCAAATGATTTTAATGCCTTCTTTATTTGTGAGATGTTTCAAATTTCTGAACTCTCTGATAACATTATGCAGATGAATGTGCACTGAGGTCAAGACTGATTATTTTTTCACTGTGGTATTGTTTTTGCAGGTGACTTGACAATCTGTGTTAATACAGGTCATCCAGAGTGGCAGGTTGGTGATGCTGTCTTGTGCAATGAAATTGAATGTTGTTCCTGAACATTCCCTTGAATGTTGTTCCTAAATTGAGAGTTCATAGAAGCCACATGGAAATATTGGTTTATGCTGTTAAGTAAATTTTGGGTCCCAAGTTTTTTTCATTATGAAACAGTGTTTGAGTTAAAAGGAAACCTTGGACTAATGAATGAGTTTGGCTTCAGTAGCACACCTGTGACAATTGCTTTCTTTGCACCAGAGACTCCTGTGAAGTGCTGCCTCAAGTGTTTTGATGACATCGGAAAGGGAAGTCTCTCAAGAGAAGACCCACAGGTCCAACTTATCATGACAAAAATGACAAAGCAGAACTTACATTGAAATTAAGGCTTCAGATTGGACATTTCCATCTGTATGGCTTTGTTCCTTATGAATTTTTTTTTATTAGCCATAGTTGGATACAGCTTGGATGCCCAGCCTTGTGAGAGGCTGACAGATGGTGAGAGACAGTAATATAAATGATCTTTGCTTACTGAGGATCTCAGGAAATCATGTAAGAAGAAGCTCCCCATATTATCTTTTCATACCTAAAAGGGATTTTTCTCACATATTAAAAAAAAAAAGTAAAGGCTCTTTGATCCAGACACAAAGATATATTCAAGAATTTTGTAGAGCATAGCCTAACTTATGTTGTTTAGTAGATGATGACTTTTCACATGGACAAGATAATGAGAAATTATAGAAAGGAGATTTCGTAAGAACTGGCATGGTAGAGAGGAGAACTGGAGCTAACATTGGACTCAAAGCAAAACTACCCAGTCAGGGGGACATTTAAGGAACTAAATTGCTTGCCATGGTACACGAGAGATTAGTGCTCAAGTGTCGCTCTCTGCTTAGATGCCACCACAGTTAGAGTATAGCAGGATTGTGTCAATGCTGCTGACCGTGCTCAGGCTGCAGGAGACACTCACTCTTCTGAATTTCAAATATAGAGCTATTAGAACCATGTATTACCAGCAAAGACCTGTAGACAATTTCTAAAGATATTTTGACTGAAAAGTCAGAATAGTCTGTTTCTTGCTGAATCAGAGAGTTTCTCTGTAAGGAAGCAAAGAAGTACTGAAATAACGTAGGACATGACATCTCCCTGCCACTAGCAGTGCTCTTTCCGTCAGTTTGGGTTCTCCAGTAGAATAAATCTCAAATCCAGTATGGGGAGTGGTAGGTTGGGATGCTTTTCATCCTTTACACATTATGGTCACTCTGGCCAGAGTCATTACCTGTCCCTCTCCTTTGCCTGCTGAGGAAATTCAGCTCTATATGAATATTCTTGATTGTCTTCTGCTGTTATCTATTTCCATGGTTTCAATTCTTCTTGGTACCCCTGCTATCAAAAGTAAAAGTACTGTTCACACTTTGTTTTTGCTTCTTCAGTCTCCCTCGTTTCTTCTGCTGTAACTCCACATCTGTACTTTTTGTTTATGCTTTTCCGTCTTTCTCTCTGCAAAGCTGGTTTTGTGCAAGAAAATAGCACCATGCCACAGCAATAGCCTCAGTGGTGCAGTTGCCCTAGCTGTAAGCTGATAACACAGACAGAGTGAAGCATTCCTACTTTTGTGCTTTGATCTCCTTCTCAGAGCTGCTTTCCTGATTTGTCTCATTAGCACTGATTTGCTTTGTACTCTGAGTGCAATTGCTCAGTTGGTAAGAGTTAAAGCAACTGCATCTCCATTTTTCCCTAGCTTAAGTAAAGCAGCAGTAATGGCCACCTCTCCCTGGTTTTTCCTTGGCATACTTCCCAGAAAGATGTGTACTGAATTGTAATTTGCTCTCTGTGGTCAGCAGCAATATCTCATCTTTTAGTATCTCAACAGCACTACTACATTTAACTCTGTGTGTGTCTAAGGCCTCACCTGATCTTATACAGAGTATAAATAACCCTGTATTTCAATTAGGCTGGATATATGCAGCAGAGATGATTGCATTTATTGTATGCACAATTAGTTCCTCTTTCATTTGCTACTTCTGCTTTTTGTGACTTAAAAACAAACCAACAAAAAATAACCTACCACTTTCTTCTGGAAAAATAATATAGTTTTCTGGGGTAGGGCTCCTCTGTGCATCTAGTGTATCTTATTAAAGCTGGTTTTGAATTTTAAGCAGACAAACAACTGTCTGTCAAAACACTTCAAAAGACACCATGAAATGACCAGGCTGTAAATCCAGGAGTGGCACAAGAGTGGGAATATGAGACCTGCAATATGTAATATGAATCTTCTAGTCCAACCTCCCATATTTCCACTCTGGTGCTAAATACACTGCTGATGTCCTTGCAAGAAAAGAAACACACTGGGCTTGGATGTTGGTGTTTTTGGCAGAGCAATGGGCACCCTTAGTTTAGCCGTAGTTTCATTTCTGTAAACTTCCTTGATAATACATGAGAAAGAAATATCAAATTATTGTTAATGTATTTGTGACTTTGGTGGTGAAGTTTGGCAAATATCAGATCATCTTAATAAAATGTTGAATTTCAATTAAAGTATTTTTAATATAAATAAAACTGAGAACTTTCATTCCAGGTACATGAAACTCCCGTTCTGGCTTAAGAAAAGTAAAACTTTCATCTGAAGTACATTAATAACTGCTGTAAAGTAAGAAGGTTTTTCCAAAATGTCTGACTTGTCTGTAACATTTGCATCAGATAAGTCAGAAATACTTTGCTAGCCACTGTTGTACAGTATTTTATGCAGGAGACAGATAACCAACCCCGTGTATCCTGGAATTTGCCTTTCCCTACTGTTGATCATGTGGTAGTTTGTTTTTTCCCTATGTCTAACCTCAGGGAATGTAAGGAAAATGGTATTGTCGAAAAAAGCCAAAGAAACAAATTTGTGTTGAAATAAAAAACTCAACCAGGGGTTTTTGTGCGTGTAAAAATAGGATGTTGATATTGAAATATTTTTATCCACCTTTTCCAGATTTCAAGTCTTTCACCTATCATCATCTTTCCTGTCCAGTTTCATAATCATGCTTGGTCACCCACAAACCAAATTTTTGGGCAAGTGTGTGATTTGCCAATTTGTACTCTTACCACTGTTGATAGAGAAAAGAAAACCCATCCAGTTTTGTAAATGGCACCTCTTAAGGAGTTTCCAGCAGTTTCTGAAATATTCTCTCTTAATGACAGGAATTCTGGTTTTGAATTTTTATATGTAACTCTGCTTTGTTTGGTAATGACTAACTAGGGATGATTCCTGATGAAAACATAGATTTAGCTTTGCAGGAATCTTTTCAAAATGTCTTTCAGAATGTCTTTCTGTTACCATTCAAAGAATAGTTTAAGTCTCTTTTTAAGGCTTTTATCTCAATGTTCTAGTTCATTCATTGTTAAATGAAGTGTTTAATGAGTTTAAAAATATTAAATATTGGATGTAAGTTGCTTATGAAATCAGGTAGGTTTTGTTAATGTGATTTATTTCAATGTATTTTGTATAAACAGTAAGTTTCATTAAATAACTATGAATGTCTCACGGATGAGCAATGCATTTTAAGCTCTTTTATATAAGATTTGACATGCTGCCCCACTGCATGGGGATTCCTAACTGATGCACATTACGGGGGTAAGAACTGGCATGTGCCCCATGTCAGTGGGGTACCCTAGGAGGGTCATGGCTCTGGTGTGGGAGTGCTCACACCAGACTGAGCGTTGCTGTGCCCCTTCCTCTGCAAGGGCACAGCCTCCAGCGGCAGGGGAAGGAGCGCAGCACCAGCTTGCCAGGGGAGCATCTTTCTCCCTGGCCTCTGTGGGGAACAGTTGCCCCTGTTTAGGACCCCCCATGAGGCTGTCACCTCCAAGGGGATGGCACAGCTGTGTACTCGCTGTGTCTGTCAGGTTGGGATCCCAAATTTGGGATGAGGTAGTAAAGCTGCTCTGGAGATGCACGTGGGCAACATCACTGTGGGTGCAAATCATGGTGAGGTGATTAGAATTAAAAGTCTTCTGTGTGTGAGTCAAGATAGGCTCTATAAAGCTTGTGAAGTTCTGCTTTCTGATGTATTTTTTTCCATTCTAGGCCCTGCACTAATCGTACTGTTTGCTGATTTCAGAGAGCCACCTCAGTACTCTGTGTTGGAGTTTCTCCATCTCCAAAATCAGAGGTAAGGCTCAAAGTATCTTGAGATAGTGGGATGAAAAGTACCATGGTTATTATGACTACATTGCTTGCTGTTAATATTAGAAAGGGAGATGCTCTGTTCTTACATTCAGAAAGAATTAAATGCCATGAAACTGGTGGAATTGTAACAATAGAATGAGGAATGCTGGTAAAATACCAGCATGACATGGCTTGAGTTAGAAGTATTATATTTTTTTGCCACATGTTAGGAACCACTAACTCTGGTGGCTACTGTAACTTATTAAGAATTGTATGGGAATCTGTTTTCAATATCTGTGATTTAAAAATATCTTGGAATGTAACACTGGAAAAGAAAAAGAAAATATATTTCCTGAAATCTGCCTCAGTGCCATTTTGTCACTGCCTAATTTTTGCTCTTCTGTTTTTTGACTTTATTTTTCTTTGGTGTTTTTTTCCTTTTTTTCCCTCTTTACTGTGATTTTATACACATTGTATACATATTGTATAATTTTCCCAGAGAACTGACATTTATCAGAGGTCACGTGCTGAAAATTACCTATGTAGTTACACATGTTTTGTTTTATTTTTGAAGAGGTTATTAAGCATTTCAAGCAGAAGAATTAATCTTTCTGATTTCTGTAGTACAAAATAGTAAGGAAACTTGAAGTGTTTTCTCCATGCTTCTGCCATTTCTATTGATTTTTTTCCCCCTTTAAGTATTTGAATATTACAGCTGAAGGGATCCGATACATGGTAGGCTTTTTGCAGTTCCTATGGCCTCTACTTAAAGTGCATTAAACACTTAGAACTCAGCCTAACTAAACGGCAATGGATGCTTTAAAATGAGGATTATCTTCCATTTTGTAATAATGAAAACTGTGGAGCTACAAATATCATCATGGCCACTTTTCTTTGTAAAAAAGTCAAACAGCTTTAACTCATGGATAGCATCATTTCTGCCCTGTAGTCTCGAAAGCTCAGAGAGATGAACAGATTTTCACCACCGAGTCCAATTTTTAGCTTGGACACAGATTTCTTCTGTGGCTTAGAACAAGTTATTTCTTCCTCATATGTTTTAGCTTACCAGCTGTATAAAACCTTTGAGGTGCATGTGATTGCAAAAATGCTTTAAAGCGGTGCGGTGAAAGTTTTAGAAGTTCTTTAAAAGAAGTTACTGTGAGGTCTCAGCCTGCTTCTGTATTTATCAGCGTAAGTTTTACCAGAGACTTAAATGGCCAGATTTAGGGTTAGAATAAATTTCATTTAAATTAGTGACTTTATGTAGGTTTTTGTATTAACAAGGCTTCTAGTCTTCCTGACACCTCATTCAAATGAGAACTTGACTGTCCTGAGCTGTCCTTAGAAGCATTCAGGAAATTAATTAATTGGCCTGATCCTTCTCCTTTCACCCACCTAAGAACCTATGTCCTGTCATCCTCAAATCATATAAAATAAGCTGCTCTTGCCTGAAATGTCACCATATGTAACTGTTTTGGTCTAAAGGTGGCAAGATCCAGAGTTTCTGAATCTCAAAAAGCACTGACAGTATTTCCGTTGTTTAATAAGGGATTCTGGCCTCAAAACCATCACTGCCCTAAAATGTGATGTGGAAGGAGCGAGTCAGTTTATAGGCTGTACACGACTCAGTAAGACTTGAAGGTTAGTTATCCCATCTTGAGAGCACTTTAAGCCTTCCAGCAAGGTCTTCTGGTCAGGAAGTGAGAAACTGGAGGGTGCACTAGCACCCATGTCTGCTGCTGAAATTGATACTGCCAGATAGTGCCAGGGCTTGCCAGGTTCAGCATCTGTGTGTGTCTATGTACCGGTGGTGAGCTGATTATCTTCTGCTGATTAATCCTGGGTCTGCCATACACCTGTTGGCTTTCCAAGGAGAGCAGTGGGGTACCTTGTTCCTTTGCAAGGCTCAGATGGATAGCTCATATGGCCAGAGGTTTGGCAGATTTTCCTTAGTTGCTTCCTCAAGGTCACTGTGCTCAACTTTTCTTTTCATTGAGGTTGCTATGGTCTGTGCTTCAATATTCTGGAGCTGGCTGAAGCAGAATGGGTCTTAGGCAGCAGCCCAGGAGCATGAGGTTTCCTGCTGTCCCAATGGCGATGCAAATATTTCATGCAGGAGTGACTTCAAAGTGGTTTTCCTCTAGCCTGCACATCAGTGCAGCTCTACCTGACAGTTCCATCAGAGAGCAGGCTTGTCTGTCTACTTCTATCAAAGACTGCAGTTACATGTTCCAGGTGCAAACTTAGGTGTGTGGCATCCTACAGCATCCTACAGTTATGATCCAGTGGGAGAGGCAGATCTAAATGCAAAAATAGGTATTGCAGCAAGTCCAAACTTTTCTCAATGTCAGGTGGTATCTGGTGGCTCTTCAACATGGGAGCAATGTTGCCAGGTGGTTTGTGTACAGTAGTAATGCTTAGCAGCAAATTATCGAGTAGGCAGATGGAGGCACAACAAGAAAACTTGCAAGTACAGTAGTCTCATTTGGGAAATTTTATCCTCAGTGTAAAGAAAACAATTCTCCTAGATGGACTTGATAGCATAAAAGCACTGTAATTTTAGTAATGTTATTCTGAATATCAGAACTTCAAAACTTAAAATGATATAAGGGGTTGGAATAAATATGTATGCAGAGTTTGGTCTTCATGGCTTCACAGAATTACTCAGACTTCCTTTATTTAAAAAAACAACCACATTTCTCACGTCCTAAAAGCAACAGTCCTAGTGAAAAGAAAAACCAAGTGTTCCTTGAACACACTGATCCCAATGCACATGCAGGGCTTAAAGGGTTCACAGCTCAGAGGAAATGGCATAGTGGCTAAAATTACCTGGAAAACAAGGTAAGCTCTGAGGCAATCGTGAGTTTTCTACTCAGTGGCCATAACACACTTACTCTAAACCAACTTATTTAGTTGTCACTACAAGGGATGAATGGATAGATGAAGCAGTTCTTTTATGATTGGAATTGGCTGAGTTATTTTCATGGTTGGAACTGAGCTAGGGAAATGGTCAAAAATATTTGAATGGTCTTGGCACGTTTGGTACTGTGTAACTATTGACAAAATGTAAACAATTACATGGTAACTAGAAAGATGCATGCCAGGTTAGTAGAGTGAAAATGCCTTGGCAAATTAGACTAATGACTGCATGGGACACATTCTGGTACAGCTCCCACTAGTCAAATGAGCACGTTTGATGGGGATGTGATGTGGCCAGAAGCCTGAGCAAACACAGGCTGAACCAAGTGCTCATCCTGTTAATAGAAAAGACTCCCAGAGTCTTACTGTCCTGATGCATCTTTCTGTGTGTTCATGCATCCTGTTGCCTGACCGTGAAGCTGCAATGACCAATCCCTCGCAGTTAGTTGCTCAAAGACAGGATAAACGTATTCAGAGGAGTTGCCAGGAGCATACAGATGCTCAATACTTTTGATTTAATGATCATTTTGTGAAAATCCAACCCAGGGCTAAGTCTACCAAAGCACTTCTGTGTTCTAATGCACCCAATGGAATTTATCCAGAAAAGATGTACTACTATACTGTGCCAAGGACCATGACTGGGTACCTTGGGAGGGAATGCACAAAACTCTGCACATACCAAGGAAAGAAGTGTTAGTGGGTAGGAATTGTTTGGAGGAAAGATAGCTCACTTTACCTTTTTCTGCGTTCAGGATGCAGTGCAGCCTCCTTTATTCCAGGGTCCTCAGCCATGAACTCTTAGAGTGATGCAGCTTGGTGCTGCATGGCTAACATTCTGCTGTAGTTTTCCAATGTAGAAACAGCTTCCCAAAACATTTTAGTCAGTCTTAGGCTCCCCATCAGCTCCTAAAAGTACCTCCTTTTCAAAAGTGGTAACTCACAGCCCGCTGTCCTTTCCTCCAAGTTGTCTTTACTCTCTTTAAAATAAAGCTGTCCTTCCTGGACTTTACTTAAGTAGTCTTGTAGTGGTTACAAAGTCAAAAAGCCTCCCAGTTCAGTGACCCCAACACTGATACTGATCTACCATGTAATTTCTTTGCTCTATAGAGTCAGTCTCTCCAACTGTTGCCTCAACAATCAGTGTCATTCGTTTTTGCAGCACTGATATTTTTCAGCTCTGCAAACTCTTACATTTTCTAGCATGATGAAAGGTCCACATAATCAGCTAGTACAACAATTTATACAACATGATCCATGGAAATATACATAATGAGAAGGGAAACCTTTAGTCTTGTTTATGGTCTTTTATGGTTATGTGCTGAAGTACTGTAACTGGTTTTAGATACTTGTTTTAAAAAAGTTGTCTAAATCTTGAGCTATGTAAGAAAAGTGATGGTAGCCTTGCAAAATAAGGCCGATGGTATGATGCTGAGATTAATTCAGTCATGTTAATTCCAGGAAGCTTAAAGTGTCCTCTTATCATCTTCAATAGAAATTAAATGAAAAAGGGATGATATTTGTTTATTCTCATTAGTTAAGAAAGCAAGCAAGCAAGAAGTGGCTCAAAGCATTGCAAGGGAAAAATTAGAATTATATATCAGGGAAAAGTTTATAAACATAAGAACTCATAGCCAAGGAAACCAACTGTCAAATGAAGCTTTGGAATCAGCACTGCTGAAGATATTCAGGGCTCAGCTAGACATCCATCTATCAAAAAAGGATAAAGTCAGTCCAGCCACAATGTAGAGATAATACAATAGACTTTCCTGCCAAATTTCTACCCCAAATAGTGTATGATTTAGTTGGAATGGAAAAGCAAAACACTTTGGCTTGCTAGATCTTTCACTGATATAATTATAAAAGTACAAATT
Source organism: Origma solitaria (assembly GCA_013397895.1). Lineage (NCBI taxonomy): Eukaryota > Metazoa > Chordata > Aves > Passeriformes > Acanthizidae > Origma > Origma solitaria. Next base: position 174,395 of record VZRL01001859.1, read on the forward strand.
CTTCTGCCTTTTAAAAAAATACAGCTAGCAACTTTTAAAAAATTTTACTTATTGTAACTGGAGTGTGTAGGTTTTGCTCTAGTTCCAGACAGAGTGATCCTAGATTAGAATGTTGTTATAATTTTTTTTAAATTTAAAAAATTGATATATTTAGAATAAAAATAAATCTCTTAGAATGAAAAATTGTTTCACAACACCTTTTTTCATAGCAATTTTCTGGATTTAGCCAGATTACTCCTACCAAGCCTGAGGAAAAACTGTCAGTAAGGTATTTATTTTTTGCATGCTTAATTAGAGGTATGAAGGCTGTAAGACTTGGGGGTTAGGATAATAAGGTTATAAAGGCATGGTTAGCTTTTTACCTCTATGTTCCTGCTTCAAATATGGGCCAAGAGGGATATTTTGCATTCATTACTCGTGAGTTACTGTTCAGATGGGTGGTAATGACCTACTTCTAGTGGACAGGCAGGCAACACTCATAGAGTGGAGAGTTAGAGACTGAGTTGGGCTGGCAGACTGAGACCACTGGTCATCAAGAGCTGGCATTCTGATTTTTAAGGGTTCAGATTTTAAAGGTTCAGATTTTTTAATGTCAACATTCGACTAGCTACCTGTTTCAATTCTGAGGAGTTTGAATGCAGTCACCTTGGGCTGAAGCAGAGCAGAGTTAAGGTACCTAAGCTCTTTGCAGAAAGCTAAGTATACATTTATCTGGAACACTGAACACCTTCGAAATTGTAACCTAGCACCCTCACCAAGTTTTCAGTGAAGCTCTGATTCACCACTTTTCCATGCAGCCTCAGTAAGTGTCTGATTTCCCCACTGTTTATCCCAGCACATGCCGTAAAGGAGAAGATGGATGGAAGTTCGCTGGCTTTCAAGTGCTCTGCTGCAAGCTCAGTCTCCTTTCAGGGCAATGTCTTCCAAAGCATCAGTCATATCAGAGAGACCAGCCTCGCACAGAGATGAAGCAGATACAGTTTTAAGGAGGCTGTTTCAGGAACAGAATTAGACTTAAATAACAAATGAAGCTTCAGACTGAGCACTGAGTTTCTGCAGCAATGTAACACAGAATTCAATATTTTCAAGCCATCAATACCTTGCATTCCTTAATTTATACTGTAAAAACTAGTGCTAATTTCTAAGATATGCTGTAGATTAGATCAAAGCTAGTTCTTTCCAAAAGTAAATCTGCCATGCTATCACTGCATTATGAAAATATGTCATATGATGTAGGGAAGGGAAGTACAAATATCTGCTATCTGATGTATACAATTGAAAAGGGAAATCACAGAGTGAAATCATCAAGCCACATTAGCCAAAGAGAACAGATAAGTAAGGGTATAACACTGGAACTGTAAACAATCAAGCAGAGATTACACATGTGGAATTTTGCATGCTTTTTAGAAGTGAAAACTAAATGTTGATAGCAGAAAATGAAAGAAAATCTAGCACTGCTTCTCAGGAAATTTTCAAAATGCTGTACAGATAGGACAGTAAACATGAATGTGTATTAAAGAAAATGCTATTCTTGGGTGTCACTTGAAACTTCTCTACAAATGACACAACTTAGAAGCAAGGAAATGAACTGCCCCTGGGCTCTGACTGGGCTCAGTACAAGTGTGCATTTTGCACCCTTCCACCCAGCTTCTTGCCATGGCGCTGATGGTGTCACCACCTGTGTGCCACAGCTCTCCCTGCTGCTCTGCCAGCCTGGCTTGGCAGAGCACACCCTTCTCAACCAGCACAGAAAGCAGGCCATGCATGTGCTGATCATCTCCTCTCTCTTCCCTTCTGAATGTTTCTGTGAAACTGCATGTGCTTGAGTTTGTAAATATGGACATCAGATAAAATTCAAGAAAGTCTCGCCATCAGAAAACTTGCCATTGAATGTGTCAGAATCTCTGTTTTGCTTTTGCTTCCCCCTGCACTGTCAGAAACCACGATGACAGGAAGAGTGCACCATTTCTTCTGAAGAGACTCATTGCTCTCAGTAGCTCACATTAACCCAAAATCTGCTCTTTTAAGTGTGTGTGCACTTTCAGCTGCACAAAACGTGACACAAAACCTGTACATTTTAAGTCACTGAAATAGGGCATTTTAGTAGAGGAAATAGTCAAATCAGGTTACCACAAAACAAGAGCTTTTATAGCTGACTGTCCAGGCAGTGCTGCTGACTGCTGAGCTAGCTCTTAGTAAGAATGTGCAAGTTATGCTATTTTTACTTGCTACTTGTCTAGTACTAGACTTGTTTGGAATAATTTATTCTTGCATATAGAGGTATATATAGCCACAAGAATTTAGAGGAATTTTCTGTAGCTAATAGAATCCTCACAAGAATTCATTGAGGAAGAAGAGAGAAAACTTTGCTGAAGGAAGCTTTGAGTGGACTTTGGAAAAAAGGTTCAATTACATTTGACATTCCCCTCAAAATACTCACATTTTGCTTGTGAAAAGCACACTTCATTACCTTGTCATGCCACTTCATAACTTCTTGTTAACTTGTACCTTACCACTCATCTAGGTCAGTGGTTTTTATTCCCTGGTTTTCAGCCACTATCCTTTCCCAGTTTTCAGTCTTTGCACACAGACACCATCTGGCTTCACCCCCGGCGTTTCCTAGACAAGGGCAATCTAGTTAGCCTTGTGAAATCCATACCCCAGGCAAAACAAAAACTGTAGAAAACTTCCACAAGACAGGCTTTGTCACTACTCTGTGAGGGGCAACTCCATTACCCAGAGAAGCTGTTAGAACAGAAATCACATCTTAAGCACTAAGTTATCTTCTCAACCAACAAATCTTTTTCCCCAAACTTTTCTTTTCAATTTACTGGAATTGCTGCCAGTCTTTTCTGGTCAAGAGAAAGTTTGACCACTGTGTGTGTAATTACAGAACTTCAGAGTAGAACATCATGTAAGAAACTGTCTATAAAATGCTTGGAATAAAGTAGATTAAGAACAGATTTACTAAAGAAATTAGGAAGTCATTCCAGTGTTCTTTTCTGTTCTAAATAACATAGTGAAAATAAATCTCTGAGGCAAGATTCTGGACAAAGACATTCCTTTGAAAAGAGACCACAAGATTCCTGGTCTTCTTAATGGAGAAAACAGAAAGAATTGGTCTTGGTTTGGGACTCTCAAAATGCTGATCCTTTTGAACAATGTGGACAAGTACAGAATGTTGTCCAATGTATTCATTCTTGAACAGAAATAAACCAAATTTCTGTGTGCTCTGACTGTCTCATAGGAGCTGAAAAAGAAAAGGACCCCTCCCTTTCGTTTTTATGCTTGCTCTGTTCCAAAGTTTCTGAAGGAATTTATTTGGGCAAGGCATTTTGATGCGTACATCTGTTTTTCCCTGAGAAATTATGATTCAGTTGCAGAGTTCAGTGGTTTTGAGGCAGATATTCTTTTAATTCAGGCTTTGGGAATCTAAAGCCAGGCAAACAAATATTTATATAGGTGCATTTCACTAGTGAAGGCCACAGAGTGAGGATTGAGGTGAGTTCTCCACAACACAGCTACCCCAACTTCTAAACTGTAAAGACTTGCTTTCTTTTTTGTTTTTCCTTGTTTGCTGCATTCTGTTGTCTCTCCTGACTTAATAGTTACTCCTGTGTGTCTTCATGGGAAGAATGCACATCACAGTCCTGCTCTGACAGCATAGGCCCCGGGAAATGAAGAAGAGCAATTTTTCCGTTATTGTAAACTGCTAAAAGGTAAAAATATAATCAGTCCTCTTCTCTGCTTGGCAGTCAGAGGATTGAAGGGGAGAGTGTATGAAACAATAGCTGGGTACCAGTGATATAGATATCTAGATACAGTTGACTTCCAGTCTTGTTAAATGTCCTGTGAAAAGCAGCATGTCTTGCTGTCCGCCCTCAATATGCCTGAGGTTGCATGATATTTAGATGATAAGAGACTCTCATGTCAGAAGCAGGTAGCATATTAAATGTGCTATTTTAGCTTTACAGTGTTCCCCAGTGAAAACCACAATTTCACTTTGGTTTGATGAACATGCTGTGATGGCGTTGGTCGGTTTACCGTTTGAAATAATTGAAGAGTAGAAGTGGACTGGGTACTCTTAGCAGGGAGCAATGTCTGATATCAATGACTTCAAATTTTGCAGTCTAGAACTGAGTTTTTGTTTTCTGAGTTTCTTCTAAAATGGTGTCCTTTTCAGTCAACACAGTACAGAGAAAAGTCTTGCCAGTGTTCTTGTGTCAGTTAAACTCAGTTATTTAAAAACAGTCTTAGAAGGGTGACTTTTAAAGGATGTGAAACATAAATCAGCAGTCTCTGTTTTCAGTGACAGTGGATGAGCAGGTTCTTTTTGAGTTGTAATGAAGAAGTTTGGAGCTGGAGACTACAAATGTTTGAAATAATTTTGATGTTAATTTTTCACATTTCCAAGGTATCTAAGATGTGGTTAATAATAATAGCAGGCGTTGTCTGTTTCTCCCAGCATGTGGCATGAAAGTAGTGTGGTCACAGAGCTATGCATTATTTACATGGTGTCAACATGTCAGCAAGTGGTATGGCAGAGAGCCAGATTAAATCACTCGTGATTTTAAATACAGGACACTGAATAATAATGCTATGTCACACTTGAGGACACTGGAATCTGGCAAATCAGCAGTAGCTCAATGTGTCAGGCTCATTTGGATGTCTTCTTCCCTTCCTGAATGATCATAGAATCAAAATCAAGGTTCAAGGAAACTGTATAAAATTGGCATTTTTTTATTTTCCCCTGAAGCAGGAGATTGTACCCAGGAAACAGACACTTTTAGATTGCTTTTTATAAAGATATGTTATGAGGTCACCGCCCTCACGCAGGAGTGTCTGTTCCTGAGAATGGGCAACCACCCCATGGTGCATGTTTGCTGTTAATCTTTGTTTGCCAAGTGGCAAATCTGGTGCGATTACTTTCATTCATCGTTTTTTTGCAGAACCTACTGCAAGAGGTCCACCATCTCTAACAGGAAATGTATTTTTAAGAGACAGTCCCAGCAGTAAGAATAGGTGCTTTGAGGGTTTGAGGTCTCCCAAGAAAATCTTGTGTGCTGTTCTCAACCATTGCTTCTGCACCAGATCTGATTTCTGTGTAATCCCTGGAGCTCGTTCATCTTGCCAACTGGTAGGAACCAATTCAGCAAAAAATCCCTTGAATAGTTTTCTGTTGGTTTAGGAATCCAATTAGATTCATCGAAGAGCCATGTGAAAATCAGAAAGTGGAAGGGAAGGAATGGGCCTGCATGTCAGGGAAGAAAGGATGCAGGGGAAGTGAAGGGAGAAAGACTGTTACATGAATTTAACCATATTTTGAAAGCTCACCCAAGAATAGTTGATGGACAAGGAAGGAGCTTTTAAAAGGTTAAAAGAGGCATCCAAAATACTGGGATTCATTTTGCCCTGTCACCATAATACCCTTTTTATGAAGCTAGAACTATGTATGCTCATAAAAACCTTTTGCTTTTTTTTATTTTAAAATATAATGCAACCATTGGAGTCTGTGCACAGTTCTTTCAAGTTAAATGCTTAGTTAAATATTCCACTTCCATTTCCTGGTAGAAAATGTTTTATATGAAAGCAACTTTAACCTTTCAGAGGGGTTCATTTACTGTTATGTTTGGTATCAGCTTTCCAAAAAATGCAGTCTGCATTTGGTGTGTTATAGATTCTGGTTTTAATATTGGTTTAGGAAAAAAAGGTCATGTGGCATAATTCAGAAATAAAATATTGCAACAGAATTCTCTCTATACATGAATGCACCCCATGAGCGAGTGGTTTAAAGTCAGTTTGATCACTTAAAGCCAAGACTTGGGCTCAAGCTATCCATGAACCAGCTGGTAACAAATAACACATTCAACTCTCAGTGACAGGAAACTGTTAGGTTGCCTTTTTATAGACAACTACAGCTCTACACCTCCTGAAGCACAAGGGAATATCATACAGACTTGGAAAGAATTGAACACCTACCATATGCACATAAAGAAGGGTAATAAAGATGAAAGGCCAGAACTGAGCTTTAATTTCTGTTTTTCTGCTTTTGATTTATCATCTGCTTCTGCATTGCTGCAATTTTATTTGGCCTAAAATTAGGGAGAAGATGCTTGAATTGCTTAGTTTGATCAAATCAATCAAACTTAGGCTTCCCTCTCAGTCAGTGTAACAGATGCTAAGCATGAACTTTAAAGTACATTCTTGTTTTCTTTATATCTTGACTGTGCCTTCGTTTCTGAAGTGCTGATTGCTGTAACAAACTGCTGCAGTGGGCAGTTCCTGCCCATGGAGTGCTGTAGTCATGGCGAGATGGGCATTGAACTGATCGAGCTGTATCAAGGTGACTCTGACCTAGAGCTAGGGCTGACTGGCTGGATGCAGGGCCATGTAAACATAGTGGAGGCTCCTTTGGGACCTTAGCAGCTTCTCTGCACAGTGCTTCAGGACTATCTCAGTTGCCAGGTTTGCTCAGGAGTCACTGCTGTGGGCCAGTGCCATGTACAGATGTATTCCGGGAGTTATCCTCCACAGGAATTCTGCTGTCAATAACCACTTCGTACAGAAGGACAGGACCTTCAGACAGGCCTGGCCATGAGTGAGACAATAAAGGCTAATCCTCTGTGCTGCTGAGCCTCAGCTTCCAATAAAGGACTCAGAACCTGTGAGGGTAAAGCTTCAAAGTAAGTGCAGATTTGCAGGGAGAGGGCAGATAAGGGGGTTGTAGCCCACCCATCAAGACCACCTGGTCTTAATACATGGCAGCAGCCAGCCTTTGTGAGACACACTCTTTCCATATCCTACCCTCTTCCCGGGAGTGAGATTTCCAAGAGTGCTGCTGGCAATGTGCTTGTCAAAGTTGGGAGCACTATAGAGTCTATCAGTCATACACAACAGTTTTTATCACCCCTGGAACTGCAGCAGCTAAATCTGACAGTGATGGTCAAACTGAATCTTAGTAAAATAACCCTTACGATATTTAATATCTGATGATGAATACATATACAATACTTTGAAGATGGAAAGATCTGCAAAAATGCAGTCTATTATTTTATCTGGAAATACATTTTGTGGCATCCCAAGGAGTATTCACTTTTTTTATTCCTTTTTTGTGCATGTGCATTTCTCGTGAACTGTCAGCTATGAGTCCGTATGGGAATAATTTCATTGTAAGAAGGCGGCTTCATTCTATCCTGAAAAAAAGCTGCATGGAAATCACAGAAAGCTACAGAAGAAAGTACCAGTCATTGTTTGAAAGCATTGTGGCCTATGGAGATGAAAACCAGAACATGGATATGCCTCCAAATTTTATAAGCTTCTAGAAACATGAATGAATGAGAAACAAATGCAAAAAGTTCACAAAAGTAGGGTTGCTTAAAAAAAAAACCTCAAAGCTTTATTGCTTTCATGATAAACAGACCTGGCAAAAAGGATGTTAATTATCTCTAATATCATTGTTTAAACAGCTAATTCTATTCCCAGTATTTTTTTGTTGCCACCTAGCTTAGTGTTACTCTTAAGTTGCTGACAATGAAGTTGTCAGCCACTGGAACAAACTATGAGGAGGAACAGTGAGATTACCGTTTTTTGAAGTCTGCAAACTGAGAGGGGATGATGTGCCTTAGCAAAGAGTGGATACAGAGCTGGGTGAAATGATATTGTTGTACTACAGAGAGGTGAACATGGAAAATCCTAAATGGTCCTTTCTAGCTTTAAGAGCTGTAGTCTATACTTTCACAAATATCTTACAAAGACCTTAGAAGCAGTGACAACCATAGCACTAATCTGAATCCATCTCCTGATTTGGAGTTGATCACACCAAAGTATTAAAAAACTTACAGACTGTAATGTTTCTACGTTTCTGTCACAACAATACTTACTGCTAGCATAATTTTACAATATTGGAAATTTGTTTTTGGGGACTGAAGAGACCCTTCCTCTTCCTCAAAGAGCAGAATGCACTTCAGTTCATGAAAGCATGTATAAACAAGTAAGGACACAGGCTGCTGCTTCCCTACCTATTGCAGTCAATAAAATCAATAACCTAGTCTCACTCAGTGAAATAAAAGACATCCCATGAAGGAAATCAGAAGATATTTCTCATTATTGTAGATGATTTCTAAGCTAAACTTTCATTTTCTTCTTGTTGTAGGATAATATAGCACACTGTTTAAAAGAAGATTTTTTTTCCTCTAGTGGTTCTCCAGTTGAAAACAGCTTTTTTACCACCTCCAGATTTCAAGGGTTTTGGGGCATTGGGCACTGCAGAAACTTAAATACAGTGGGACAGTTGAAAGTTTGGTAAAGATGTGCCTGACTGAACAGCTGGACAGAAGAAATAGTTCTTCAAGGCTGAGTGGGTTTGGCAACACAACTAGGTCTGCATAGTTGGGATGTCCTAGATAATCCCACAAGATCTGAAAAAACATTGCGGTATAGCTTTTCAAGTATTTCAGGGAAAGTTGATGATTTTGTGTCCAAAATGGATATGCATAATTCCAGAAGGAGTATTTTAGGTTTTAGATTGCTGTCTGTGGCCATTTACCTTTGTTTCTGTGAGTGTCTAAACTCCCTTAGTGGCCACCTTCTTCCATATATGTATGTTGTGCCTAAATAAGTATCTCAGCTGTCCCTCAGGTGGAGGGCAGCCATCAATGCTTGCTTTAGCCAAACACAATGTGTCAGTCAGATACAGTGATGGGAGCCCCATATAAGAGAACCCAGAGGAAATTTCATAGCTTGTCATATAGAAGCACTTAGATTGCTTCATCAAGCAGTCATTTCTGGTTTTAAGTTTCATAAATTTATAACCTGCACTGATTCAAAGAAGTTCAACTTTCTCTTGTTACTGTGTTTTGTGCTTTTCTGAAAATATGGCTGCAAAAGATGGAGATGCTGAAAAAGAGGAGTGGACTCTAATTGATCTTAACTTTTTCAAATATATTGTTCTTTAACACCCCTCCCCCCTCATTTGCCATAATAGCTCCAGCATCAACAGTTACTAATCTCTTTTTCATGCAATGACCATAATAAAATATAGGTGTGTGTATTTAATGCTTTGGTTTCATGAGTATAAAAGAACAATTTGGGGCGGTTTTGTTTGAAGGAGCCCCTCCATTTTTGTTCCCTAAGAGCTAGCTGGGTAACTTCTAATAAGTATAATAATATCAATAAAATAAAAGAGGTCTCTAAACATTTAAAAGGTTGGAGAACTAGACTATGTTTCCATTCATCAAGGCAGTTCTCAAAAGTAATTTTTGAGCTGCACTGCAAGGAAACTGGGAAGAGCTTGAACTGCTAATGTTCCTTTTGCAGTATGGATACACAGAACACAATTTTCTTGTCCCACAAGGATTCTGTTGATTTTGAAATTTTAGGCCTGGCATGGGACGCAGTGAATATATGAGTGACTTAAGAAACAAACAAATGTATTTCATTTTAATGGTGACCCCTTTTTTTCTTTTTTTAACCTTTTAATATAAACTAAATTAAGTTTCAACGGGAGAAGATGCTTTCAACCGCAGAAGCAAGACTTTTTGTTTTAAAAATGTTGAAATGGCATATTTCTAGAATTTCAAAACCTGGGTTTTACTTTTTTTTTTTTTNTTTTTTTTTTTGAGGACAGGAAGTTCTTCTGGGAATAATTTCAGTTTTGATGAATTGTCAGTTGTGGCCATGTCTCTTCTTATGAAAGCCTTGTGTTCGCTCTGTACTCTAAACCTAGGCTCCCAATACTTTCCAGAAGTGTAAGGTATGATTGCCTTGGTTCCCTTACTGATGTATTAGAATGAGACAGGGATTTTGGGCAGCTATCTTTATTCGCTGGTGCAAGAGTATTCTGATGATCTGCATTCGGATTCTTCTTTCTCTACAACTACTTGAAATTGGAATAGTCCTGTTGTTTGTGTTACTGAGTTCCACATATATGATCTTTCATGTCAATTTTTGGTTCACAATTTATAAACAAGTAGATACAAATTACATGCATGCTAGAAATTAATTTCTTTAACACACTGCATGTTTTTTTCCATTACATCTGTCAAGATGGATTATCTTCCTATAACTAATGACCACGGCTGTGTTAATGGGACAAAATCTGGTGTCTTTGGTGAAGGATTATAAAAGAATCTTGCTGCAAGTCTGGATGTCTCTTATACCTTGAAAGGAAAAGTGGATTTTTTTTTTTTTAATCGATGGCAATATTTGTATATATTTACATTACCCTAGAAATAGTAATATCCTAGAAATAAGTTCCAGCCAATCTGAAGCTCCAACAGAGTCAAGGATACACTTGTAGATATATTTTCATTCTCAGGTTTCTCTTTACTTTCTCTTTTAATTCCTTTTCTTTCAAGCAAAATTTTGAAATTATAACAAGTAGGCTGAGGTCCATATGGAGTCTGATTAACATTGTCTCTGGGATCAAGACGTCTTCATTTCTAGACAGCTGAAAGGAAATACATTGTCTCCATTGAAATATGTCTGTATATCCTGAGTAGGATTTATTTGTGAGGAGCTCTCTTGTGAGCTGGGGGAATGAACAGTGGTCTCTGCAAAGCATCAGCACTTCTCTGTAGTCCCAGAGAGTAATGAGGCCTCATGATGCATCTTTTTCCAAGCAATAGTTTTGAAAGTTCTGTTCCATAATCCTTCCAGCCTTGGAAACCAGAGGTCTTTTCTATTGTCTGTGCCAAGACCTCCTTCCATCCATATTGCAAACTGGCAATGCACAAAGAGCAACTAGTGGAATATCCCATTAGCCTAATATATTACCAAAACTAAAAGCCCTACTCCTATACTAGCCGTCATTGTCACAGAGCATTCTGCATTTCATCCCTTGCTGTCTGTGCTAATCAGTGGCGCTCTTTTGCTAACCGGTTCATTTTGCATTGTTTCAAATCCCGAATTTGAAGCATAGCACCAGTGTTATTTTTGGACTGACTGAGCACCAGTGCATTGTAGAAGATCAATGGAGATATTTTGGCAATGGAGTAGGGACCAATAGGGCTGTATGGTTCTTGCTGCCCTTTACACTTGGAGTTTTCACGGGGGGCAGGGCTGTGCTCCTCTTTCTGTCAGGCACAAGCAGCGTGTGTTCAAAGACACAGGAGATTTTGTTTTCCTGCTCCTCTCGTGCACTGTGAAAGTGACTAACTGCACTTTCATCTTGAAACTGAAAAGGAAGCACATCAGCTTGTGGTTCTGCTGCTAAAATTTCGTTCAAGGGCAATTCTTTTTTCTGAATCCTGATGATCATTTGATTTTGCTGATTCTGAGTATCTGCAGACTCAGGAAAATTTCAGCAGCTGTTATCTGATACCAGTTTTACTATCTCTCTTCATGAGTATGGAATAAGTACTTCTCTATTAAAAAGAGAAGGCTTCTTGTGCACAATTGTATGGCAATTTTAAAAAGGCAATTATTTGGAGGTTAAAGCTAGTGGCATTTAACTGCATTATCTACTTGGCCTGATTACAGCTGACTCCTGGCATGTCCTGAATCTACAGCTACATATAATAAGTGATAGGTGTCATAGAAACCTTGTTGAAAATAATATTGTCTCTGAACATCAAATAATGTGTCATAAGCAGAGCCTTAGTACTAAACTTTTATTCTGATCATATATAGATCTTGAAATCTCACTGTGGTTTCAGAATAAGGTTTGGTTATTGCAACCTCATCCTGTCATTGCCTTGCTCAAGTAGTGTATTAAATATTGTATAAATACTTATGCATGATTATTGTTAATAGATAATATGCATCTTACAAATTGGAATAGGATCATAGGATCATATAATCATAGAATGGCTTGGATTGGAAGGGACCTTAAAGATCATTTAGTTGTATTTTAGAACACAATTAAATTACTTTATAAATGTGGAAGGCATATAACATTTTGCAATGCTGGTTTGAGCACCAGCCAGAAGAAGGGGCAGTGATGATAAATACTGTGAATAGCTAGGCTTAATTCTTTATTAGCAGGAGTATTTGATTCCAAGTTACTTTACATTGGCTAAATTCACTAAGAACTTGTGCTCTCAACCATTTCAGATATTTAAACAATCTTATATATATAGTACAAGCTGAATACAAGCCCTTTCTGCTATTAGGAAATCACATACTTGACACTTGAAGAAAGACCTAGTCTTAATGCTGGGACGCTTCTTCCCCCCACCTTCTAGACTTCCCCACTCAGCTCTGTTGTTGTTCAAACAAAGGTACTTTCTGTCATAGACTGGTCCTAACCTGACTTCGTCCTGTGTCAGATCCTGCCGTCAGCTTAAATTCTTGCAGGGCTGCTTAGGAATTTGGGTGAAGAAACCTGTTGTTCATAATGCAGCTAAGAAGGGCAGCATTTCATGCTGACTCTCAAGAAGAGAAGATTTATTATGCACTTAGGAGATGTTACTTCTATGCATAATTTGGAAAACTGAAGAAAAATAAGTAGCCTTCTGTCCCCTTCCCCCTGAAGCAAAGAAATTCGACAGCTGTGAATGGAACAGACTGAAGCCATTTTGGAGATGGATGTTTAAGTTGTACAGCTTTGATGGGATTGTTTAATAAGTATTCTCCCTTTTTCTTTCATTGCATGAGGTTTTGCTTTTCTTGGATCACACAGATTCTTGTAAAAATGTAACAAGCTACAGTTCTGAATATGCCAAATAAGAAACAGATGGATCTCTTTAAAGAATAGTCTATCAGTAATATTAATGGCATCTCATGTTGAGGAACCAGGCACCTCCCTTTCCTAACGCCAGCCTTCTTAATCTCAACAAAGAGGCTCTTCTAACAATGACTTGCACATGGCAAAGGAGAAGAAGGAGATTTTGGTAGCTACAATATAAAACAAGACTTTTTTTTCTTCTCAGGATGTATTTTTAGTGTGCTACACCCTTGGCTGTTATGCACAAGGTTCCCTGTGGTAGAGTGATTTGAGCACAAGGGTTGACCCAGTTGTCAATGTCTCTCTCACACCACAATTCAACTGGTGTAGTGGAGATCCTCTGACATAAGTGTCATCCTCCCCAGTTAACACCATGTAGGGCTATATTCATGTAACTAAGCAATAGCCTTCTGAATAAAGAAAATTCCAGTTGGTGTAGCAAACAGTAGGATGGATGTACATAGTCCTTAGAAACCAACTTATGCATTTGAGATTAGAACTCCAGGTTTTGCTTTATCTTTTTGCTTTAGCAGAAGTGGCCTTGTACTCTCCTGTTCTCTTGCCTTGTGTCAGCTTTCTCAAGAAAGAAAGCTTAGTGGTACCAATGGCTCTTCATGAGCAACAGCTTCTCATAACACACAGCAGATGTATTTCTGTGCTATGAACTATCAAAACCTGACTTATCTGCTGTGCTGAAAGCTAGAATAGAAGCTTCAGATAGAAATATGCTTATTAGATCCTCATGATACACTTGGTATCTCAACCCCTGGATTGTCTGTGAGACAGCCCAGTGGATAAAGGCAAGTGTGAGACGGATTCAGTGATTCCTGTAGTCACCCCAGCTGTTAAATGGGTGCCATAGGCAAAGCATATGAGTCACACAAAAGATGCACTTCAGAAAAATCAAATAATAAAGCTGAGATGTTTCCTTACTGCTGTTATTTTCTTTTAATTGGGCTATTTCCAAAGTTGGGCGGATGGGCTGTACAGCACTTGTTTGTTGATGAAATGATAACTTAACCTAGATAAAGCACATACATACTGTTATTTTAATAAAAGAAACAAGGCTCACATTTAAAAGGGAAATATAATACAGTAAACATCCTTTTGTACTGGCCTAGTTATTTTTCTAAACTTGTGCCAGGCTGAGCTATTTACCTTCTGAAGCAGAATTTTTGCAAGAGTCTGCAAGTCCTGTAATACTTTTTTCAGTAGCTGTTGAGTGAGCCAAAGGTCTGTGGTCAAGTGGGCATCTCAGCTACAACTCTTTATTGAATGTCTAATGCATTAGACTTTAAGTCCCACAGGCCTTTCTCTTCCTAAGCAAAGCTATTGAGTATTTAAATTTCAATTTCATCCTAGTTCCAGATGAAACACCAGAAAGTTAATCCAGTCTTCAGCTGCTGACGTCCATGAGTTTTGGATGTCCATGATGTTTTTTGGTTTAAACTAGTCAATGTTTAGACTAATTTCTTTTTCTTTTTTTTTTTTTTAAATTTAAAACAACCTGAAAACACAGGAGAGAATGTTTTTGAAATTTAAACCTATTTTCCTTTGAACAGTGATTTTTTTCATTAGTTATTGGAGTCTTTTTTGGATGTCTTATTCAGATTTAATCACCTTTGTGTGCATCTCATCTTTAATGCATTTTAGAATAATTAAATAAATGCATCCAGTCTTTTTCTGTAGATGTTATTGCCACTTCTCTCAAACGGTAGTAAAGATTGTTTGTTGTGAACAAAGTAGAGATCTGAATAGAGGTCAATGTGAGTGCCACCACCCACGGTGCTGAGAGCAGTTATGCCAGGTTCCTGGCCTGGGATGCCCTGACTCAGGGGTAGCTCCCATTGGTGATTTGGTTCATAGAATTCCTGTGTTAAAATGAAAATGTTCTCCTTGGTACCTTGTGATCTGTCAGAGGGCTTCAGATGGAAACATCCGTTTTAGAGAGGAGAGATTAGATTAGATTAGATTGAGTGAGAACTGGTGTGAAAATAAATTATATTTTCTTCATGAAGAGGTCTGTGTTCAGGATCAGTCTGATGCGAGGCAAGAGGAACCTGATGCCACCATCTGTACTTAGATCAGCTGCAACAGCAACCATTACAACCTACTCCAGGCCTCCTGCACTTTTGCCTCCAACATTCCTGGGATCCTTTCAGGCATTTTAGATGGTGTTCATTAGGGTCATTAGGATGGGCTCTCTGTAGGAGAAATAATGTTTCCTTCCTTTGTACCTGGAGCAAAAAAAGGACAGCCAGCCACTGCTTTGGTGCTCAGCTGTAATAACGGTGGGCTGAAGGAATCTTTGTCTCAGTATGGTGGAGAGCAGAAGCATTTGTCATATCTTGAATGGAAGAAAAAAGGCACACAGTGTTTTGCCTGAGTGTTTTGTATTTGGTATTGTTTTTCCATAACACCAAGTGTCCTGTTAGCACAAGCTAGCTTGCATTTAGAAAACTTCCTAGAAAGATTCAAAATAGTTTGTCTTTACAGAAGATGAAGATTGCTTAGAAAACGGAGCTCCTGCCTGATGGGATATTTGAGGTTTCAGAGTATACGTAGTTTATTTTTGTCTTGAATTAGAATTGAGTCAAAAGTGTTTGCAGAAAAAAATTTGAAATGTTTCTCTTTGATACTATCAGATCAAATACAAGAAAACAAAAAGAGAAGAAATGCTGAATATTTGATGATGACAATATTAATGACCTTTGAAAATTCATGATAAATCCAGGACAATGTCAACATTGGTATTAGTGGTGGATAAGTTTGTTTAAATAGCATTTAAGGCAGCTTATTCATGAAACACAACCTTTTGGATGTTTAGAAATATCTCATTATATTATTATGCTTAGAGCTTGTAGTTATTATACTTAGAGCTGACCTGTTGCTCATTTAGCTGGAATTGGTTCTTGCAGTCCACTGTATTTGCTTTGAAGGAAGGAAGGCTGGCGAAAAGTGGCATTGCCAATAACTTAATTTCTAGTGAGGAGATACCAATAAAGTTCAGGTAAATATCCAAAGCATTAGGCCTCCTTCATCAGAGTGATGTTATGATGACAAGTTGCCCTGTGAATTGCACCAAAAGAATCCTCATTTAGTGTCTCTGAACAATGCTGGTACATATTTTGCAAAGAACAATGCTGGCCATACTTGTTCATGGGATAGTCATTAGTAGTTTGATTAGCATTGTTCTGAAATATGATTTTCCAGCCAAAACCTAACAATCTTCTCCTCAATCCCCCTCTGCGAAAATTGTTCTAAAACTCTGTCAGGCACAATGAGGTTTTACAACCATTTAGTGAGCACACTTTTGTTTCTGTACAATAAGGGGAAATCTGCAAAGCGGTGAGCAACCTCATTCCCTACTATGCTCAAGAAGCACCAGAGTTTAAATAGTCTTTAATATCTCTTTCTAAGAACTTGTAATTCCAAATTACCAATATAACCTTATCAAAATGCTCTCTTTCAGCAACGAAGGAGTGTGTATATTTGAAACAAAAGACACTAGGCCATATTGAGTTCAAAAGTAATTCCATGGGTCTAGCTCTCGAGCTGAAGAGGCCTGGTACTACAGCAAGAGCTTGGTACTGAGGCATGTCTGAATCTGTGCTTCAGCAGTGCCTTGTGGAAGAAATGTTCTTTTACTTTGTGAGTTTGAGCTCAATTAATGTGATTGCCTCTGCAGCCCAATTTTTTGTGTCCAAGGTCAGCAAAAGTAAACCCAAAGTGAATAGATTAAAATCTCCTGCAGATTGTGCAGCACATTAGAATGCAGCACATCCCTGCTTTCAGTCTCTTACAGTGTTCCTAACCATCATCAACAGGAGTTGACCTGAGAATTATAGGATAGTTCTTACCATTCCTGTAACAATTATGTATTTCTCCAGAAAATTAATCTTCCTGCAATGGTGAATACCAACATAGGTATGGATCTATTATACTCTGAATTTTTAATCATGGCAGGTGAAGAAGAGTAGGAAAGGTATAAAGAAAATTTAGCTTTGCTTCTGTGTTTCAAGGCTGGAACAATTACTGAGAATGCTAAAAGATGTAAATGGCACATGTGTGTTGGTGGAGTGTGCATTTTGCTGGTCATTGCTATAAATTTTCATCCCCAAGATTTTTGTCATGTTGCCACTAACCTGGTGTTGGCTGAAGACTGAGAATGGTGAATGTCAAATGTCACCTCTGTGATCTCACTAAGCTGCTTTTTCTGTCTTCTCTGGCACAGCTTTGTGACACTTCCTGCCAGTATCCCTGGCATAACATCTTGCCTTTAAACCTGTAGTCTAACTAAAGGCTGTGCCATAGCGGATGCCTTATAATGATGTTTTTCAGCAGATATGAAGAACACAGTTGCCCTAGCACGTCTCAGATTCAAGTCCTGATCCTTTTCTAACATGCAGTCCTCGCAAGTATCTTTAGGGCTTAGAAAGACCTACAGATTAGAAAAATATTTTTCTCTTAATTTGGAAAGCATCAGTGTAAGGATGAGGATTTAGACTTACCCCACACTCACAGCAATGCCAGACACTTTAGACTGAGGGTTGCAAGGAGATGCTAGGATTTTGGTGTAGACCAAATGATGGTGTTGGACATCACCTTAGAATCAGTTTCAAAGGTAATTAAAAGGTAGCAGAAAGAGTAGCTATGATTAGCTAAAGTTGTCAGTGACTAGAGGATGGGAAATGAAGAATTGAAAGACAGAGGCAGTGGGCACATACCTCTATATTTATTTGATTATATCCAGGCAGCATTGCTAGAATGCTGCGTGTGACCTCTTGTGTAAGGCTGAAAAGCTCTCTCCATGAAATTAAAGAGGCTTGTTTCTGCTGAAATCCTGCACAGACACAAAATGATGGCTGCCTTTCCTGTTGCTAAGAAAAGCTTGCAAACCCTGATAACTGATCTTGCAGTTTTCACTTCAGTGCCAATGTCTTACTCATGTGTCCTGTGTTGGCAGACACAAGGCAATTATTTGAGCTGGAAAGCTAGAGCAGCACGCAAAACGTGTCTGTTTTTCTGGTTAGAACCTGGCTTTGGCTTGCTGCAATGTTAAATTATGAGCATTAGCAATGTTTCAGATCTCCTAATCTAAAAACTTAACTAGCTAAGATCCATGAGTGGAAGACCATGCACTACTGAGGCTTCACTGTGGCGCTGCATGAAGCAGGTGAAGCAGGGAGTTTGCAAAGTGTTGTTAGACTGGTTGTAGGGTTGAGGGTGGGAAGTTACAACTATTTATGGAGCATTCCATAAATGAGTAGCTTCCGTGACTGAAAGACAACATTAAATAAGAGTGACATGCATGCTCACAATCCTGTACATATGTCCTCTTTCTTGTTTCTGCCTGGACTACTCTGACACATCTAGATTATAGAGAATGCTTGAGTGCCTTCGTATCTGAGTCACACATGGTCTCTCTAGAGATTATAAGTCCTAGATATCTTGACCAAATTGAGAGATTTATATGACCATGTTCCTGGATTACACATGACCAAGTTCCAAATCCTTTAAGTCACGACATCATTCTGGATTGCTGTCTTGCATGATATTTTCAGTGCCTGTGGTTTGATCCGATAATATCTCAGGATCTGGATGGCCCCCATGACACATACTGTATGTAAATGGCCCATATAGCTGTGCTTATCTCTTTCAAATCCTTGATCCAAAGGATAAAGGGATTCCTCAGGGACCACTCTCACACTGAGACAGATCACACTTAGTATGCTACAGATGTGACCTCTTAGTAGCCACAGAGATGAAGGAATAAATATGGCCATACAGAGGTTGAAACTAGAAGAGTGCTGTGGAGGTATTTACTATCTGTCCTGCAGGAGAATTGCACTCTGAAGGTCGGTGAGAGTGGTAGCAGCAGTATACAGTGAAAAACAGCATTTCTCTCTCCACATGCAGGAATAGGAAAGGGCTTATTTACACAGGAACTGGACATCCAGAAACATAATTTCCAAATCTTTCATGACCGGAGAAGGGGAAGGAGGGCCTCGGGCTCAGTGCAAAGGCAATTCAGGGCATTGTGCAGTACACAGATGATCACAAGTTTTTCCAGAAGAAATGGGTGTTCTGACTTCATCTGAGATTTAGACTGAACTGAGTCTGAGCTGCCACAGCCAATCTTTGGTCTGTTATGGATCAGTGACCACTTTCAGGTCATTTTACTCAGGTTTCTATCACTTTATGAATCACACGGTATGATGTTATCTATGTATGAACATTTCCCTCACACAAATCTTTTCAGCAGGCCATAAGCTTGTCAATTTGGGCAAAGGTAACTGTTGTGATATCAGAAAGGCAGAGCTTTATAAGGCTCTGTTAAAATTGGAAGGGATTTTTTTTCAGTCAATTAGTACTGAAGAAAAAAAGCAAAACCAGTGTCTTCCTCAAACACAGCACACCATGTACTTCTTATTAAGGACAATGTCTGTGCTGAGTGTCACATTTCAAACTTCAGCTGTTTTTGTTGTTGCCCTATTCAAAAACAAGTACGGTTAGAGTTTCATTACAATGGGAAAAGTGTGTGTGTAGATTTGTTTCCCACTGTTCCATAGCACAAAAACTGTTGGGAATTTGCTCCCATTTTAGCAAAATGCACTGGTGTTGTGTTTTCTTTTTACCTTAAAGCATAGAAAAATTCAGCTTCAAAAGTGGATAAATGTCTGAAGCCAAGAGGCTAAGGAAGCTATTATTTTCCAACTTTAGCTAGTGTTGATGCTATTACTGTGATAGTTGGCTGAATTCTTCAGCTAAGGATTTCAAAGTATATAAAATTAAAATTATAATTAATCTACGTATTTCTGGAAGCCCAAGTGAGATCAGGGTGTTTTGTTATATTATGTTATGTGTTACTTCTGTAAGTAGCTTAGTGGAATCTGTGTTTCACTGCAGGGATCTTTTTGTGGCTGGATACGAGGCTTTTAGGGCTCTCTTACATTATTCCAACCACATTATGTAGGGTGAAAGGGTTCATGTACATGTCTAATTTGACAAGATAGATGAAGTGAAGGAACCAGTCTTTATTGCTGAGATAGGGAAATGAGGTGAAGGAGACATATGCCAAAGTTCAATCAGATAGACTCGGGCTAAGAACTGAGGCCATGTCTTGCAATTCCCCTAACGATAAGAGAAAGTATTCCTGTTTGGTTATGGCAAACTAACACAGGTAATGTGCCGCACTGAAGAGGTGTCTGTTAAGGTCTTTTGGAATTCCCCTCTCTCCTCCTCTGCTTATTCACAGTAAAATGTATTTTCATTAACAATGATTCTGCAGTGCTTTTGTACTATGTGTACAGGAAGCTGAGTGAGTGTCTGGGGACCTTTTAACTGGATCTATAAAAAGTCTGTGTCAATAAAATCCTGTCAGATCTATCCTTCAGTACTGTGATTACAGAAGAGGAAAAAGAAAGGTATTGCTCAATGTGACTGCAATATTCCAGCGTGTAATCTTCTCCCATGTGGTCATGTTTCCTCAGATAAGAAAAATTGCTGCTCTGGTGTCAGTGGGGATGGGGTCACTGAATGGGAACAGGAGCGTTTTCATTTTTTTCACAATGGACAGTTGTTTTTTGTGTTTTCCTGACTGGATAAGCTATGTCCATGGTTACTGAACAGAGTTTATTTCTGTAGGAAATTGGTAACCATGTTTGTGCAGTGGGGGTATCAGAACACAGAGCATTTGAAAGGAAGGGTCCAGAGGTCATCAGCAGAGGGGATAGGATGAGGAAATGCAGCGAGATATATCGTGTGTATTCTGGGATATACTTCATGGGATGCTTCCTTTTGAGCACTGGTGAGCAAGAGGGGTGAATAGAAGCTCTTTGATAACACAGCAGCAGGGTGAATTAATTTCAGGACCAACTCTTCACCTTGTATAGAATAGTGCAACTGATTTATGCCCACAGAGGATTTGGCTTGAAGCTTTAATTGCTTTCTTGGCTAAGTTCTGTTTTCCTTATGAGTGCTTAGACTATCAAAGGAGTGTTAAATGTTGTGTTTCACCAAAACCTCTCACTCCTGCCACCCTATTTGCTGAAGAATTATTCTCTTGAAGAATTGCTGCAGAGTAACTTTATTTCTTAGATCCAATAAAAAATGTGCCCAGAACTGCAAATGGCTTTGTGAATGCCAACAGCATTCCTAAATTGTCCTTCCTTGTTAAGTGACCAGTGGAATGCTGACAGGCTATAAATGCAGAGTTAATCTTACTAGATAAGTTATGCCATTCCCACACTGTTTGTATCCTGTGTTTCCACATTCATCATCAGGTTTCCATGTTGCTTCAGGTGTAAGTTGTGCTTTGACCTCATGTAACATCATTGCTTAGAGCAGCAATTAAACTGTGACTGGAGCTCACAGGTGCGAAGCTGGGTGCTGAGGAGAGTGCTCTGAGCTCTGGTGCTCGGAGTAGACCTAAACTCCTGCTCAAAGAGCCTGATGGAACCTCGGGCAGTTGGTGCCTGCTGAGTGCTATGCACTTATCTTGCTCAAGTTTAGGATCTAAGGTCTTTCCAAATTAACGTCTACTTGAACCGGATTGACTCTTCCATATTATGTAGCTCTTGCAAGGAGAAAGTGATGTATTTTCCCCAAAGGACTGACAGTATAAAGCAACAATAGTGAGCATCAAAACGGGTATTTTTAAATTGTTTTTTGCAGGTAAGAGAGACTGAATAGTTCATGTAAGATTATGCTAAAAAATTTGAAAAGTGTTGTTGAACTGAAGTTTCAGACTAGCGTCTTAAAGGCAGGATGTGAACTACTTTTGTTTCAGTGCTCCTTTCTGCTTCTCATATGCATAAGTGTATCCATGTTTTGGTTACACTTCAGTCATAAATATTCATGGTAGAAAAAGTGGCTGTGGCAATATCAGATGTGACTGTATCCCTGGCTGCTTTTTATCATATTTCTGAGCCAGGGGGTGAAAAGGGATGCAAGGAAGTTCCTCATCTGCCTCCGTGCATATGCCATCTGTGTCTGGTTTAGCAGGGAGGAGAGTACCCAAGGCTGGCTGGTGGGTGTCATGGTGGAGTAAACCAAAACTCATACACGGAGATCATTTGCATTATAATATCTACTAGGATATTGTACAATGGGCTAGAAAAAGAACATACTCAGTAGAAAACTCATCATTATATTCTTAATATCCTCTCAAAAATCTTTGTGTTTTTAGACCTTTGAAGTCTCTCTAGAGGTGGGTAGAAAAATATGAAATTGCACATCAGACTACACTCATGGTAAAAGATAATTTTTGCATAGGTAATATACCTGTCTGATCTGTAGCAGACTTTGTGTGTTACCTTTTCCCTCACCAGGTGCATATTCTTGGCATTGGGAAGCTGTAATGCAGTCAATAGTTTGTGTTGTACCATCAACTCAGTACTCTTATAATGCCTCAGAGTTGCAGCATATTTTAATACAGTGCAAAAATTTCGTTGGTTCTGGTGGCATGCCTGAGGTGCTGCTGGAGGCTGCAATGAAAGAAAGTGAAGTTAGGAATTGGAACAACTTTTTGGTTCATGCAGTCCATCTGAAGGAGGCAGAGAGATTGGAGCTTCCAGATCCCTTGTCAGCATTTTCTTTGATTGATTCTCCTAGGGGTGATGTCAGCTGAAGCTGTTTGCCCAAGCGCAGGAGGATTTATGATGATTTGTGTTACATATCGTGGACTTGCTGCAGATAAATAATGAGCAATCAGCCTGGGGTGGAGGCGGCTTCAAGGGCAGACCAACAGCAGCCCCACAGTGCCCGAGAAAGTGCTGCCACTCTGGAGAGCAGCGCATGGTGGGAAGGTGAGACCCAGCAGATATTTACTGAAACAAGAGAGAAGCAAACTGCACACAGGAGGAAACCTGTTTTCCATGAGGGCAGTCAGGCAGGGAAGACAGTGCCCAGAGGGGCTGTGTGCTCTCTGTCCTTGGAGGTTTTTAAAACCCATTTGGTCACAGCCCTGAGTGTTCTGGTCTGACCACACAGCTGAGCCTGCCTTGAGCAGAAGGTTCATCCAGAAACATCCTGAGCTTTCTTCCAACCTCAATCATTCTCTGATCCCCTGGTACCTTCCATTATAGAACTTTGTAATGTAATTTCTTGAGGAAGCCAATACATTTTGTTTAGTAGCTTATACGAGATGTATGCACCTCGTAGAAACTCTTACAGCATTGATTAAAGAATTCTATCCTGTTATAACTATTTTGTTAATTATGCTTAAGATCTAAAAAACAGATGACAGCTCATATTTCTCCATTCCAAAACTCACGGTAAAACAAAAAATCTTCCTACCCCTTACCTGCTTTTTTCCTCTTCCTCCTTTCTCTCCAGAAAACATCTCCAAATAGAATTAAAAAATCCCCCTACTACTAAGTGAAATATCAATATAGAGAACAATATTGATGGGTCCAATCTTTGATTCCATTTCAGTATTATTAATTTGTGTCCTTAAATTAAATGTGATGTCTTTTGTTCTTATTCAAAGAAGGTTCTGCTAAGTCATTGGGGCACATCTTATAGAGTATGGGTTAATTATGGGCCACACGGGGCACATTATTTTCCAGACATAGATTGTTCTGGCATCTGGAAGTTCCCATCATCTCATTGTAAGGATTAATACTAAAAAATAACCAATCTGTTGTATAAGCAATTTCCAAAAAGTATTTTTAGAAATGCTATATTACAGAAATAAAGTTGCCAAAACTACAAGAAGAGAATAAATAGCATGATATTGTTCCAGGATATGTATTAGGAATTCTGTGAGTTAAATCCATGACAGAGATTCAAGCATGCTTTTTGTTTTGGTCTTGAAATGATCTAATGCATATGGCTCCGTTTTTATTTACCATGTACAGGATTGGGTATTTATTCAAGTCATGAGATAAAGGATAAGATTTTGAGATCTTTGGCTTGTTTTTGGCATTTAAGTGGAAGAAGAACATTACAGGAATCACATTCATATGGTATTTGAAAAAAATCAGTGTTACATCATGCTGTCACCTCTGCCAGCTTTATTTACCTAACCCTTTAACTAAGAGCAGTAGAACTTCAATAGGGCTATTCTTTTAGTAAAGGAGGACTTAAGCAAGTAATGGCAGCAGAAGTAACTTAATTTTAACTTGTTTGTCCCTACACAATGAGATAAATTCCTCTTTCACAAAGACACATCTTCTGCCTCTTTTTCTTATTCTCAGTGATATTTTTCTTCAGCTATAATAAGGTACTTAGCAGAGAAACAAAAACACCAGTAAGGAATTAATTAATCTCATATATTTTTGCTGCCTAAAGGTTGCCCTATTTGAAGCAGTTGTTTTGTCTCCTTCTAAAATTGAGGCAAAGTTATAGGTGCATCTAAGTTATACACCCCTTCATAGGAATATTTGGTTGACTAAGTTTGTTCATCTTTTGGTTAGTTAAGGCTAAAAGAGATGAGCCCCACTATAAGCATGATAGATTTTTTTTCAAAAGTGGTTGTATTTTTTATATATTGACTTGTGTAAGTGGATCTGAGGTAAATTAAGATGGTATTGTAGTATTTAAAAGAGGTGTATTATGCAGTCCAAGAAGCATACATTCTCCCAGCTATTAAAAATAAAGCTTTTTATTGTCTGAAGTAGCAATCATCTGTTGCAATTTGTGTATAGTGTAGCAGGTTCTTTCCTGCTCAACAGCTTTCTGAGCAGTCATTTACTTCACTGTGCCACAAAGTGGGGTGCAAGCCAACAACACAAATAACATAAAATAACAATAGTTATTTAGATTAGCATACAAATCTATCAGTAGCACACCTTCAGCTCAAATATTTACTGTATGTAATGCTTTTGGTCCTGCAGCGCACAAAGAACCTTTTGTCCAGCCAGCCAATAGAAAATGTGGAGAATCACTTTATATTTTTTGCAGAAGGCACTGAGATTAGCCAGAGCAGAAAAATACCTAAGTGTCAGTCCTGATTATGTAAACATTATTCAGAAACAAAGATTTGGCTGTTGTAGCTGTATTTTTTTTTTAACAAATACACTGTTTCTCAGAAGTAAGAGAAGATCCCAAACCCAGTTACAGTCCTAAACACAGTTCTGCACCAATTGCCCCTTATATTTAAGGTAAACCTGTTAGTAGGGGTTACTCAGCCCAGCAAAGACAGCGATGTTAAGGGTGGTAGAACTATGCAGTCAGAATTGCAGCTGCTGAATTAATATACCTGATGTGCTCTAAGATCTGAAAGAGTTAATTATAAAATGTTTAAGTGGCGAGTTATAAAATGTGTTAGAAAGGGTTAGTTATAAAAACTGGCAGTGCTGAGTATGATGAATATGCTGTTTCAGCGACACTAGCACTGAGGGAAGTGTTTTTTTTCACCAGTTTTCTATTTTCAGTGGGAAATATCTGGATCTTGCTCATGGTCAAGTGGCTGAGACACACAAATAACTTGCCCTATATGAAGTAGACTAGTCTTATTAAGTTACTTTTTTTAACATGTCTCCAGCCAACTTTGCGCTTGGAACAAGACAATGTCCCCTCTTCTGTAGGCCCCCTGTGTCTGACAGATGAGGTAACCCTCAGCACTGCATTACTTGTATTTGACTTATTTGCAGAACTCTAGTCCCCTGCTTTATGTTGCCAGTAGGTCCAGCTTTCAGCAGACCGTGCCGGCTCTTCAGATGTTTTAAATAGAACAATGCATTATTCATATGCCATCATATGAATTCATGGCCCTTCTGAAAAGGAAATTACTTCTACCTACTTCTAAGACATCTTCCATTGAAGAAAATTAAACGAAGCACTCAGAGATGGTTTTAATTGCTTACGACTCAGTTGAGAAACTTCTAAGAATGAGTTTCTTTTTGTAATGTAACTTGAGATCTCATTCATTGAATGTAATTATGCTGTATGATGGATTGGGAAGTATACATGGAGAGCTAAATAAGATGGAGATGACAAAATAATGGTAATAAAAATACTAGTGCTTGGGTTATGTGATACTTCCTCACAGTACATCACCACACTGTCACTGTCTTTTAAAACAGACTAATGGAATCTTGTGGCTTCTTCCTGTAGCATATATTTAGCCCACAGCATGCATTGTCCCTCTCCTGGACTTAGTGCAGAAGTGGCTTGGCTGCATGCTTTGGAGCTCTTTGGCACTTCTGTGCAGAGGCTGCAGATGTGCATTCTCAGGGTGGACGTGCCACCCCTCTCATCTGTGAGACCCAGGGGTAATTTCACAGTTCCGGAGAGGCCGTGCCCCTTCTCTTTCCCTGCCTGGGGGCTCAGCTGGAGTTCAAGATGAAGCCTCCAAAGAGCTGTAAAGGCCCCTGGGTGCAGACCCATGTGTGCAACACCATAGTGACCCAGATAAGGCACTGTAGTTGTTTACCACTAATGAAACCTTCATGACTGTTTCAATACCGTGTTAGAAAAGGCTTTTATAGATTCTTTAACACAAAGCAAACACGTTTTATCAGTCACATGAATGAACGTGTTTGCCTGTCTAAATTGCTGTATGGTACCAGGGCAGTTCCTGTTAATCTGTAACGAGGAGGTTGGCTGGAGAGGGATCACTTTGATATCCCAGTTAAGTGTTCGCTGGGGCCTACAGAGAAGGGAAATAACCCACACATTCACAAAAAGGAACTAACAGGGGTGGCTGAGGTATAGCTTCAAAGAGAAAGCAGGAGCGCTTCTGAACTGAGATATGTGGGGAGGGAGGGCTTGTTGCTGAACGTTTTCTTTTCTGAATGCTAACTTTTGCTGTAACTTAAGAAACCAGACGACATGTGCTTTCCAGACTCCCTGGTTTTGTCTAGTGAGAAGAATCCCACTCTTCTGTTTCTCTTTTCCCACCCTATTCCAGATGTGCAGGCCTGCATAAACCAGCAGGATTCCAATTATAATGATACTTTCCCATTCACTATTCATCCAGTTTTTTCTTGATGTGAAAATGAAATGCGACCCAAAATAACCCATCTGGGGGGGGCAGGGACATGGTCTATCATTATGTACATGTGATTTATTTTTCCAGAGTGTTTTTTAAAATTTTTTTTTTAAGTACTAAAACAAAACAAAACCCCACAAACAGGAAGAACAAAGAATTGGATGTATGCAGGAGTCTCCTATCCAAATGAATGGCATCTGAGGACAGGAATTATCTCCTAGATGGAACAAATGAGCAAGACTCTGATACATAGTGATTACTCACTAATAAAAACAATATCAAGACCCATAGTGATGAGACTCAGAAAAGTAACTTCTGCAAACAATACCAGTGTTCTTGTTAGGAAGATACGGATGAATAAGAAGAAATATAAAGACCAAAATCTCTGACACTAAGTCCTGGAGCAAAATTTTAGTTTACTTCTATATCTGCTTTTCTAGAATCACAGAAATATGAATAGTGTAGAATAACTGGAAAGGAAATGTTGGAGTATTTACCCCACCTTAATACTGACTGGTGTATTTTAATGCTATGCTGTTTTTCCTTTCCAGGTTAGTTGTCAGGCAAAATGATCGCATGGCTTTTTGTTGTGTAGTTTCTACATCAGACCTGGCATGTGTGGAATTTTAGAAGCTAGCCAAACAATATCCAGAGAAAAGCTAAAGTTTAAGTCAGGAGTGTAAGATTATTTCAGCTCCTGTGCACTTTTCAGAACAAAAATGAGTGGTTTCTAATGAGTGAGATATTGTGTTTTGAACCTGAGAGGAGGCTGAATAAAGGTATGAAGTCTTTGAAAAAAAGGCCAGAAAAGGCTTGAGACAAGAGAGTAAAGATAAAGCCAGTGGTCATCTAGCTCCAGAAAAATGTAATTGATCATTTAACATCAATTTGAAGAAAGCATGGCTGGCTTTCTTTGGCTTTCTTTTGCTTTTGTCTGAAAACCTTTTAACAGAGCTTTTCTATAACAGCCATTTGGGTCTTGCTGAAGATCAAAATCTTTAGAAAACTTGTTATAAGAGAGTCAATAGAGAAGCTGATTTGATTTTTGTTGTCAAACAATCATTAGAGTTTTTTTTTTAACTGAATTACTTCTCTGACAATTAAATGCACCAGGATAAATAAGAATGCGCTGAACTATTTTGAAGAAACTGTTTTCAAAATCACCTGTTTCAAATTACTTTGGCTCTCAGGTGTGGCTAGCACCTGTCCTGTGCCAGAGCTAATTGCTAACCTTATGATTAATGCAGAATTTGCAGGAGATCCAGAGAGAAACCTGTGTCCTGATATAAAGCCCAACAGATTCAACTAATCTCTCAAAACAAGGTGTTTCAGGCAAAGTTCTCAACCTGATTAACCCATTTCTGTACCTGAGATATTTTGGTCTCATTCTTCTTTCCGTCTCCTCAAGCTGCTGAGGATTTTAATGACTACAGCTGGTCTCATTAAGGAATATTTAGTCCTTCTGAAAAACTCAGTCCCTAATTACAGTGTCCTTCCAGGAACATGCAGGATGTAACTCTGCATTAGTGGTGGAGGTAAGGATGCATTTTGCTCTTTTTTCCCCTCCCTTCTGATATTTACTTAGTTACATGCTTATTGCTTTCAAAGGCTGCTTCTCATGCATTTGGAATAAATTACAGTGTAATCATATGATAGGGAAATCCATGTATTTGGCTGCATATTTTCAGACCTTTTCACAAGTAACCAAATGTTTTAATAGGAGTGTTGGGCTTTATCATAATTCTGAATACAGGATTTTAGGTTCCAAATAACTTAATATTTTAAAAAAATTTATTGTACAAAACCCCTTTCTTCCTAGAATATTTTATTTGTAAGACACTGATGTGTAATTGGAAATTTTTTTGTGTTCCCTTTGCAAGGATAGTATCATTTTCTGAATTAATGGTAATTAGTGCCTTTAACAGTTTAAATGATTGGATTTATTGCAGAACCCAATGCTCTGACCTGAGCAGAGACATACCCAATTATATACATTATCATGGGCATGCTTATATAACTTTAACAGAATGGTTTGAAATCTAGCTCTTTGGCATTAACACAAAAGCTGGACTCAGAAGGTTCATATTCATATGAAAATTCATGTTTACACTAAAGGAGATTTCCTAGCACAGGGTTAGACTATAATCCTAGAAGTAACAGATTTGCCTTGAAGTACTTATTCATGGAACTGCGTAGAAAAATATGCCTTCTGAATTCACAGCAGTGAGGAGAGCTGCCTGTTGGTGTTATTTCTCACGTCTTCTCAATGAAACCTGATAATACAAATTTTTTTACTTTGTAAAAAGTTTTATATATATATCTTAGGAAATTTATATGAATGTGGCATAGGTGAGAATGGAAATTCTCAAAGGAAGTCTCTTGGATCTTTGTGACTGCCGTCTCCACCTCCTGATACAAAGCCTTTTTCTGTGCTGGCTGACAGTGCCAGCCCAGGGATTCTTTCTTTCACTGCGGCACTGAGCTACCTTGTGGCATAAAACTAATACATGTCCTCTCTTTCATTCATTCGACTGAAAACTTTCTTCCAAAATTAAATGATGGAACTTCTTCCATGTTTCCAACTGGTAAAACTCTACTGAGTTCATTTTTTTTGATGGCCGACAACTGGTGGGATAGGAGAAGAATCAGGCTTGCAAATTCTGCTTTAGAAGCCTGATTCAAACCAAAAAGTCACATTTAAAAAGGCTGAGCACTTGTCTGTGCACTTGACAAGATTTTAAACAATTAGGCAACCAGCAATGGCTTCTGATCCCATGGAAACAGCTGTAGAAAAAAAACTCCTTCCCCCATTGAAAAGTGATTAGTTTAAAGCATTCTGTCCCATTTTTGGCAGTTTGATGGCAGTTTCCATGGGGATGAGAGTAGAGGATTGCTGAAGTGTTGTCATAACTCCTGCAAATGACACAGTTGGAGGTTAAAAGATGTAAATTATATTTCAACAGCACCTGTAAATGTATTAATTTTGGGACAGGGAAAGGGAAGGACAACAGCATGTTTTTCCTCTTTCTCCATATTCAATGCATTTCTGATGAAAGACACAACTAGCCAGAGTAAAATAAAACAATATTTTTTTGATTCTCATTCAATGCAATGTAGTAATATTTGCCACTTTGAGAACATGAGGACTAGGGGTGTCAAATTTCTTCAAAAAGTAGATATTGTTTTGCTCACTTTATAAATTGGTCAGCTGAGTCAGAAAAAAAAGTCAATTCACCAAAAGATCAAGAATCAGAAATAAAAATCACTATCTGCTTGTTTCTAAAGGCCTGGCTAGGTGATTCTACCACTCAAAAAATGACATTTTTCTCAGGACTCCTATCCCAGGGCCCTGGGGGCACTAAGAAATCTCTGCACTCCTGCCCAGACACAGATGCTGCAGCAGGACTTGTCTCCATGCCCACCCACATGCTCACATCCTAAGCCAGAGGAGGTTTAGGTTGGACATCAGGAAGACTTTCTTCCCAGAAAGGGAGATTAGACATTGGAATGGGCTGCTGAGGGAGGTAGTGGAGTCACTGTCCCTGGAAGTTTTTAAGGAAAGACTGCACATGGCACTCAGTGCCGTGGTCTGGTTGACAAGGTGGTGGTTGGTCATAGGTTGGACTCAATGATCTCAGGGGTCTTTTCCAGCCTAAATGATTCTGTGATTCTGGCCTGGCCTTGGCCTGTCATCCCCAGGGAGATGCCCAACGCTGGGTGTCCACTCTGGGTGGACAGAAAGTGTCCATGGGGCCTGGCCCTCCGGTGATGGCCAGTGACCAAAGCAGGGTTTTCTTGGGAGAAGATTTTCGAAGCTCTTCAGCTCCAGCAGTCCCAACATGGCAAGGTAAATTTTGTAGATTTTGAAAACTGCCTGAAATCAAGTGCTGTGCCGTCATGGCTTTCTCACATCTTACCTGACTGTGACGAGAAACTACGACTCAAACCTGGTGCTCTCTCTGTTTCAGCTGGTGGCTGAGCCTGAAACTGGAGGCTTTGAGTTACTTATGCTTTGATAATTTTTGCACTCAGTCATACAGACATCTGAAAGGACTTTTTTTGAGAGGAGGAGGTTAGGAAGAAACTGCACAATTCTGACAGACCCATGCTGAGAAAAGGTCTTACTATCACCCTTCTTTGTGTCTTTAATTGGTAACACTAAGGACCTAGTTCGTGACTGTGAATTGTGAAGTATCTGCATGGAGATCAAAATCTCTTCAATAGAATCATGACGTGAAAAAAAATGCTATGTGGATTACTCATGGAAAATCTAATTTTAAACAGTGTTGGTCGGTTGTGATTTGTTGGAGAGCTGCATGGCATCGTTCCTCTGGTCTGATGAGATGAGCAGTGAGGTACTACATATTTCATACTGGCTCAGAATTTCCTATGAAGGACATAAGATGTAATGAGGACTACACTGGCCTTTATTTGATGTTGTGTCAGTAATGCATTTTGCAAACACAATGGTTTTTTGCTTATGGGTATTTGTGACAAACACACAATTCAGCTATTATTAGTTCCAGTTTCTTTTAAAAAATGTATTTGTCAATCTTAATACATTTCAGTTCATCTTTATTCTTTTAAGTTGTGCTGTGGAACTGTACAGTTACAGCTGAGTTTAATTTTAATTTCAAGCTAACTCCTAATCAATATTCAGGGCATTTCTATGGTCTGCTTAAATCTATTTAAATGAGGAAAATATTCTTTCCACTGTCCTATTTGGATAGGAAAAGACATCAATCATTTCACAAGTGGTACGAAACTGAGAGAACAAAGATTTAAAGGTGAACACTGCATAATTGCTTAGTGAATGATTCTTGACAGGAGTGATTTGTGTGTATTCACTTTCAAAACTCCATGTGTAGTTTTGTGATTCATAAGGAGTCAACTTTGAATCATACTGTGGAAGTGTCATTTGCTAAAGTCCAACTCTGAGTTTTAAGTTTTCTGATTTATTTTTCTTATTTATTTTAAACACCAGAGGTATTTAAATAATAGCAGACTTTTTAAAAAAATCAAGTAGTTTCTGTAAATTGTTGAGCTCTGGTTGCCAATAAGTGGCACAAACAATGACTAAAGGAATGCCTGATCTTGCAAAGTAATGCAGGAACTCCAGAAAATCTGTGCAGAGCATAATCACGGGTTGAAGTGAAGGGACTGTGTTATGGAGGAAAACATGAACATCAGTTGTGATTGGAATAGTGATAATGCACCTTGGTGACTGTCTAAGTGAAAGCAAATATTTATCCTCATTTTTGGTTAATTTGCATGCAGAGTGGAGTTGCTACTGATAACACTACCACCTATAAATGGTGCTAACATTGTCAAAGTTGAAGTCAGTGGAATTTTAGTTTATGCCAAGTTTTCAAATATTTTTAGCTATGTTCACTGTTGACTGAAAAAGATCAAACTGAAAATTATTCACAAACCTTTCACATGCATCTCAATAAACAGCTCTCAAAGCTACACCAAGATTGTTTTGACACAAAGGAAAGCTCTGAGGTACTACATTTTTAGCTACATACTGCTAAAGGAAGAGCTAATGCAATGCCTATATGGTAAACTTTCTTCTAATAGGATATATAACTTAAAATCCAGTGAAACTTGGAGAATTACATTACTGAATTTCCTATTGCAATCAAGTAGTTTGTATGAATTATGTAGGATTAAAATGTGGTACATTGCTTTTGTAGCACTTAGCTTTTGTATAATTTAACATTTCTGAAAGAAGGACAAATTTTGTACTGACTGATTTTTTTTTTTTTTCCCTTTGTTCTGACACTTGTACCTAAGAGCTCACTGATGTGAACAGCTGAGAAACTTCAGCATAAACTGCAGCCCTGTGGCAAATATGTATCTTTACTGAGCTATGTGAAATGATCTAACTCACTCTGGAAAGAAGGAACTGTCTTTCTAGAGATTGGATGTGAGTGGGATGTAACCATTAGAGTCACTAGCATGTCTGTGACCTGTGAAAGGAATGAAAGAAGCTAAAAATTCCTAACTAAAACCAATCTTTGGGCCTGATCAATTAGCTCTGTATTTTTGTCTGTGAGATCAGTAGACTCTATCTAGATGCTATCCAAAATCTTTCCCAGAAAAGTATGTAGGCTAAATCTGCAAATAAATGAAAATCCTGCCTAGACTGATTTTAAGGCAGACTAGAAATTCTATTCTAGAAATTTATTTCACACTTCCTCTGCTTTTCAGTGGCATTTCTAAAACTAGTTCAATAAAGTAATTTAGAATATTTGGATTTAAGATACTTCAAATGTGTTAACTGTTGGGGAACAAGTACATTTGAATGGATTTCAGACAATAAGTCTTTGGAAGGAGTGGAAATTAAACTTTTCCAGCAGTTTTTTCTCTCTCTATTTGTTGTTTCTGTTCCTATATGTAGAAAACCTGAAGTCTAGGGTAAC
Organism: Origma solitaria; assembly: GCA_013397895.1. Taxonomy (NCBI): domain Eukaryota; kingdom Metazoa; phylum Chordata; class Aves; order Passeriformes; family Acanthizidae; genus Origma; species Origma solitaria. The sequence continues at coordinate 207,423 of VZRL01001859.1, forward strand.
ATCAATATATTAAGAGTAAATTTTGAATGATGAGAATAGACAGATGGGTTTTATTTCAATTGCACAAGCAATGGTATTAATGACATAATTAATTTTAAATATTTTTTATTTTTCTCTTTTAACGTTTATTGATAAAGATTCTGTAGTGAAATTCTACACTGAAAATAAGGTTGCTTAATGTTTATATTTTGTTTTTATTTTTAAAGACAGGCAAGAAGTTAATACAATAATTGAATATTCTTAAAATAAGGGTCAGAGATTTTCATTGTGTTTGGTTTTGTTTTAAACACTTTTTTTGACTTTTGAAAGCTCGGCTGACTTTATTTGTCCAATGTAATTCTGTTTCTTGTGCCCTGATCTTCAGTTAATGATTGTCCTCTTTCCAACTGAAAGTGAAAATTTTCTGTAATTCTTAGTTTTATGTGTAAGCCAGACTCCACAGACAGGTCTCAGGTGTGGAAGCTACTTGCTGAGTTATACTTTGCAGGTAAAGATTTTATTTGCAAACAGTTAGTCTTCAGTATCATTATAAATAAAACAAGTTGAAAATGCTAACGTTTAGGAATGTAGCAATTACGTCATCTGTGTGTGCATATCTGTATCTGCCCAGTCTGTACATATATGAATTTCTTCCTCCCAAAATATCAGAAGTATCTTAGGTTTCAAGGCTTGCTGATTAAGGGCAAGGAGAAGCACAATGAAAAGTTGCATTGTTGACTTGATGTGCTGAATCCTAGCAGTTGGTGCAAGTCATCAGTTCTGAAAACAATGTTTGAATAGCTAAGTGTGATTGTGGTGCAGTAAACTCTGCATACAGAGATTTCTAAATATAGATGTAGTAATTCAGAGTCAGTTACTGTCAGCAAAGTGAATACGGATCTTAAAAATGTCTAAATCTATTTTTGATGTTAAAAGAACAGTTACTGAGACTTTAGCAACTATGTGATAGGCTTTTAAGAAACTGTGTGAGTGTTTATCCATGCCTCAGTGGTCTGTGATAGAAATTGGTGTGACTGTCCTGATATCTGCATCTCCATATTTAATATATGCACAACACAGTTTTTGGGTATAAAAAAGAAAGACCTGTAGTGGAAAGTGCTATCTATATCCATGTCCAAAGTTGGCAGTGCACTTTGAGCAGCTGAACATCTGCCTTCATGTATAGGAAATTCCTTCTTTGCTGTACAAATCAATAGGGACCTCATGTGCATTGACATCTTTATCCCTTTTACTTCCTTTGTTTGTTCCACAACGACAGTCTGAGTTGGACCTGACCAGGAGCATTCATTTATTAAGCCACCACAGTTGAGAGAAACATACTCAAAGAACTGGAGTGGCATTTCAAAACCAAACCAAAAAACCCCCAAACATCCACAAGCAAACAAAGAAAGGGTTTAAAGTGGGACTAAACCCAAGCTGGGTGCCCTGAGAACAACTGGACTTTGTATTAAAGACTGAGGCAAAGAATGCATTAAGTACTGCACCCTTTTCCTCATCCTTTGTCACTGTTTCCTCCTGCATCCAGTAAAAGATGGAGATTCTCCTTAGCCCTCCTTTTGTTGCTAGTGTGTTCATAGAAACCTCTTTTATTGTGTCTTATGGCAGTAGCCAGGTTAAATTCTAGTTGGACTTTGCATATTCTAATTTTCTCCCTGCATAACCTCACAGTATCCTTATCTTCCACTCTAGGGTCCTCCTAGACTGCTTCCTCTCTGCTGTGGGGTGCTTCCAGCAGACATCTAGTAGGTTGATGTTGTCCACAAAAAAAAAGGCTAGTGATTGTGAGCCTCTCCTAGCTGCTCATAGAACAGTCTGTGTGCATCTTCATCCTGCTTGGGTGGCCTGTGGCAGACTAACACCGTGATATCCACACTGGTGGTCTTCGCCCTGACTCTTACCCATAAACACTCCACCCTACTGCCTCCATTATTAAGCTCTAGCTCATCAAAACAGTCCCTAGCAAGCAGGGCTGCCCCACCACCAATTTTTCCTTGCCTATCCCATCTGAAGAGTTTTTAGCCATCCATCACAGCTTTCCAGTTGTATGGGTCTTCCCACGTTTCCTTGATGGCGACTTTGTTGTAGCTTTCTTGCTGCTCCTCCTGTTTCTTGCCCATGCTCCCTGCATTGGTGTGGGCGCACTTCAGCTGAACTACTGATCTTGCCATTTTTTTGGGAGGGAGGAGCCCTAATTCCTACGTGACCATTCTCAGGAGCTTTTGTGGCTTCTAAGGTATTAATAACCCTTGTGTCTTTGTTGCTGCACGGGTCTCAGTATGGGAAATTACGCACATTTCTTTAGTGGAGGCACTTTTACAAGAAGCAAGAAGGTATGATTTTTGGTAGAGAGATACAAGGAGAAGTTTGTTAGTAAATACTGTTCCAAGAAATACAAACACACAAGAGGGATTAGTTTCTTAAAGTATATCCATCTTCATGATACAGATACTCTTGGTGTTTCTTTGTATACAGATTGTAGCGCTGTGCAGTTAAAGTGGCTTTTGTGCAATTAATCATAAAACAGAGGCTCAGTAAATTTGTCTCACAATGTGTTTTATTCTGCCAGGGTTCATCAGAGCTCCATAGGAGTAGCATTAATTGTAATTTTCAGTGTGTAAAATGAAAATATCGATTCTAAAATGAATATAAAATGAAAATCTGTGTGCTAAGCAAATTGTCCAAAGAGACACTATTGTGAATTAAAAAGTTTAAGACCTAAAAGGCATTTAGCAGCCTGGGGTATATCTGAACCCCCACTTCCCCCCTCTTAGCAGTGGTTCACATAATGCATTTGTTTTGTACCTCTATGGTGTCTTGAAAGGGGAAATACAACTGTGTAGGAGATGATGTCAGCATCTCTGTTATCAAAAGATACAGTGAGTGTGTGTGTGTGTGTGTTTGGGAAAAAAAAGGAAAAGATACTGGATTTGAACCCAAGTAAGACAGCTGTGTCTGCCATGCCATTACTGTTATTGAATCAATACTGATAGAGGAAAAGCAATAATAATTTGGACCCTCCGCTTCTGCAGCTGTCAGACAAAGGTCTGAGCTTTCTGCAAACTCTGTAAAGGCATCGTCTCTCAGTGTCTAGGAAAGCTTTATAAAAGCAGAGAGATGGAAGGAAAACCTCTCCCTGTCCCTTCCTCCCTCTCATGTACAGGGCACCAATCCACTGCTGTGCCAGAAATGAAGCGGTTTTCTGTCTTATCTGCCTATACACCCTCTTTTCCCATGCTTGCTTGGTCCCAAATCATCAGTTAGTGTGGCATAGCTCTTCCCAAGCCAATGGAGCTGCTCTGCTCAGGAGCTGGCAGCTGAGGATGCAGCCATCAGTGTTATTCTGAGGCTCTCTGGCATGCTGAATGCAGAGAAGAGCATTGCACTGCTCTATGCACCCTTGGACTAGGCAAGATGGTCTTACAGCTATGAAGCTGGCAAGAAGGGAGTTTTGGAGAGGGGATGCACTGTTTTCTGGAAACTAGTCCTAGTTGTTGTTTTGTGTTTACCTCAGGGGTGGAAATATAGGTTGCTGGCTCAGAGCCAAATCCTTTGGGAAAGTTCAGTCATCCTAAGTCTGATAGTCTGAATTTAAGCACTCCAATTTTTTTTAACACGTTTTTTTTTTCTGCTCTCCTGACAGAAGTTAATCCCAAATCTGGATTTATTTTTTTTTTTTTTCCCCTATATTTTGTGTCTGAATTTTTCCTAGATTACAGCCGGGGAGACTTGAGCTGTTAGCCATATAAAGGGTGAGAGAGTTTAAGGAAGTGTACGTTTTCTGTACCTTAATCATTCTAAGGAGCGCAAAACTACATCCAAGGCATTTGTAAACCAGTCACATGGGAAGGAAAGTCTGGAGGTACTGAACAAACTAAAATCACTTGCTGAGTGTTTTGAAAAATTCTTCCACTTTTTGGCAGAATGTGGCAACTGTTAAACAGTGCATGGCAACCACAGAGGACAGGATGGAAGACAGGAATACAAGATTCTTGTGGGAACTTTGGGGGAAATATAGAGAGACAGACTGCCATGCAACAGACTCCAGGATCTGCTTGTGTAGATGAATGCACAGTTGGAATGGAATAGGAATAGGAAAAATAGACTTCCCCTCTGTGAAATGGATGTTATTTAAAACAATAGCTGAGAGTTTCTCAAATTACCAAAAAAATATGATACTGAAGATTACAGAGACAAATACACAGACGAAGAGGGGGAAAGAAGAGAGCAAGAGAAATCTCAAAATTAGCTGGCTAATGCTGGTAATTTCAAGACTACAAGAAGGAATACTTGTTCTAATATGTGAGCCTTCTTAATACTAATTTAAAAAGTACATGGAAGAAAATGTTACCAAAATGGTTATCATAAAACATAAAACCACGGGGATTTCCAAGTGGGGACTTCCTAAATTAGCATTAAGTAGGACTTTAAAAAAAATTATTTCTCTTTTTAAGTCTGTTGCTTTGTACTTGCAGTTAATTCAAGGGAAAATGCTAATTCTGAACCTACAGCCATATAACTAAAAGGGGAGTTTCAAAAGACTTTTATTCCCACTTTTATCCTATGATATGTCACAAGCTTTCAAAATCTTTTAGTGTATCTTTTACAAAAGACAGAGCCTGGAGTGTCTGGCTGTAAGCTTTTGGGTACTGAACTCTTTCAAAAATCGGAGCCTTCTTTAGCTGCCTAATTGGGCACCACTTGTGAGTGGTGGAGCATATGAAGACTTGCTCTTTGCCCCAAAGGTCAGAAAAGATGCCACTCAGCCTCTCTTGGGCTCCCTAGGTTCCGCTTTGTCTGAGACTGTACCTCACCGATGTGGTTCATTGCTGCTTAATCTCCAGGTTTGCTGTGCTCCTCCGCGACCTGTGAGTCTCTGAGAGCTGCTACTGAAATTCTTTTAGTTACCTGGAGAGCACTCCACCACTCGACAGCCCAAGTCCGGTGGTCTTATCCTGTCATATGCTTGTCCTTCTTCTGAAAGTGCCACAATATTTTTTCTTTTTCCTGGGGTGAATTTAAAATGCAATTTGACTCAAGATTTTTGCAACTGCTGTTCTTATGGTGCTAGAAAATGGGGTACATAGCATAAGTAAACCTGCTGTATTTGAAGAATCTTTGTCTGTACGGTTGAACTTCTGAGCTTTTGTCAACTTCAGCGAGCACAGAAATCTGCTCGTACAGCTCAGGCCGCAATTTCGCAAGCAGGACTGTTTCATTTTTCCATAATACAACATGTCAGCAGAAACATGAAGGGTAGAGCCAAGGGATCCTGGCTCCCGGGCTCCTACGTTTTCTCTGGACAATAGTTTTCCCTTAGAAACAAATAAGTTATGGACTAAGGACTTCTCCATTTAAAACTATCTTGGGCTTTATGGCCAAAAGGATTTTATTAAACAGGAATGATTACTAAAGTATGTTACTGTTGAGGGGGTTGAGGATAGTTAAAACTTACGCAAAGGCTTTGCTTGTAGCAGAAAAGCGCTGTAACCACTTAAAAATATCTTTGCTAATGTTTTTATTTTAAAAATGGAAAAAGTGAGTCAGCACTGGAGGCTCTGTATTCACTGCTAAGTCCAAACTCAGCTGCTCTGGAGAGTCTCCCCATTCCCTGCCCCCATCTACACTGCTGGTACAAGTGAATATAGCTACTCCTAATTTAGCAACATGCAGTTGCTACCTTTGCATGGGCTGTAACAATCATCCTGAGAGATCTGCTGCTGTAAGAATTTCTTCTCTGTGCAAAAATACAAAGAAAATAATATGCAGGAGTCATCTTCGATGATGACACACACATGGAGAGTGTATTCTGCCTCTGGATTGCTGGAACAAGAAAGTAGTGATGCTGGTGAGGCATAGCAAAAACCAGATGGATTTTCATATACACTTAGCCTTATTTATACTTGATCCAGAGGGTAATTCACTGTGGTAATAGCTCTGAGCAAACCTACAGAAATGGATCTTTCTAAATGCTAGGAGATTTTATATCTGCCCTCTGATTCTATACTGCATTTTACCTTGAGATAACAGGCGGAATAGCTGTGTTAGAGGGTCCTCAGCAGTAACATAGGAAATAAATAAGAGTGAACTATTTTCTGTTCTGATACTGCGGTGTTGTCACAGAGGTGTATGTGAAAATATGGAATGCATCATCTTTTGTCTCCTAATGTTGCAAGTCTTCCTGCCTAGCATGCAGTTTTCCTAAAGAAAAGCTATATTCTATAATTTTTTGATCCAGTATCTCCTACGGGTCCCAGTCTGTCAGGGTTTTCAATGCACACTGCAAGCCTAAGCGAAATGCACACCATGCTGTGAAAGAGATACATTACATAAGAGGTCTCTGAGGCTTACACAGAGCTGGACTGCAGTGTAAACTGTCTCCGGGACGGATAAAAACCATCTTGCAAACTGGGATTAGCACTGATTCTTGTCAGGGGCTCTTGATTTGAGAGAAGAGAAGGAAATTTGTGTGTGCTGTTTTAGTGAGTTTTAGCAGCTATATAAACCACAGTTTGAAATTCTGATGTGTATCTAACCATCAGCATGCCTGAACTGTGTTTGATAAAAGGGGCAATGAGCTCCAGTTATGCAGCCCTTAGTCCTGCTGGCTCTCCTCTGCAACCAGAGAGCAACCAGGACTATTTGCATACAAATCCTGAGCATTTGGTGACTTTTGCTGCAGCATGAGAGGGAGGGAAAGAAAGGCAAATTCCCCATAAGTTAGTGTTTCAGCCACCCTGCAGAAGATTGATTTACTTTATCCACTCCTTGGGAAGTGATCCCAGCAAGGCCGCTGGGTGTCTGTCTGCCTGTCTGCAGCTTGTCTACAGTGGCCAGAGCCTAGCATCGGAAAGGTTGTCTGAAGTTCTGGGGTGCCCACAGTGGTTACAGTTTGACACCTCATAGTGTGAGTTTCATTTTGTGAAGGGAGAGGTAGACCTTTCCTGAAGGTCACTCTGCAGCTCCTGATCAGACATCCACAGAGACTGCTTGCTGTGACAGTTCACTTCCAGGCTCAGTGCAGACACGCTGCTTCCACCTTGACTTTACTAAAAGCCCAACAAACTGCTTTCCATCAGCACATACAGAATGGGAGATGTCTTCCCATACCTCCAGGTAGGGCAAACACGTGGACCTTTTTAGTTCACGGGAGAGAACAAAAGTTGAATGTTACTGAGATTTCCTAGTGAATTACTGGCAGGCATTCAGATTGCATGATAAAAGACAAATACTGTAAATATCTGTGTTAAAAAAAGATGATAAAAAGGGTATATGCCAGAAACAAATCCCTGTAGTTAGTGACCATTATCCTAAATATGTATCTGCATGGTAGAGAAGTGGAGAAACTGGATCATGTTAATTACTGAATACCTCAAAGCCATGCCCACCACAATAGTGAGTTTCACTGGAGACACTCAGCACCTCTCAGAGTTATAGGAATGCTCTAAGTTCAGTTTCAAAGCACGAAGTTAAATTAAGGCATGGATCATCATCAAGGAGGACGATGAAGTACCAAAATATTAAACCTATGTTAGTCCTCCACACCAATATATTTTCCTTCAAATTTCTTACCAAATTACTTCAGAAAGCTTTATGTGAAAGCTGTTGCATGAAGCTGTTAGATAGGGATCTATAAATGTATCCTCCTGATACACGGTGCTTTCAGAAAGCCTAGAAGCAGAGTCTAAAATGCTGCAAAGTGTGGCCTATTGCAGAGCGCAGTCTTATCTTTCAAATCTTTTGAGTATTTTTAGACTGCTGTTTGTTATACATATTAATGTCTTGGGTAAAAATGATTTTTCAAATTGTGTCTGCATTTTGTTACTCATCTATCAAGGGGAGCTCTTGGTATCTTCTGAAGGACTGTCACCTTGCTTTTCTGTAGGTTTAGCAAAAGGTCATTTGCTTAGAGTTGCAGATAAATTTGCCAAACTTTTATCAGCCAAACCATCTTCAAAACATATTTTCTTTCCAGGAGAAAGGCCTACACACAAGCCTTTTATGGTGTTGTGTATTTATAGCTCTAGTCTGCACTGTGAATGAATGGATCACTCCACAAAACACAATGCAGAGGCATTTGATGAGCGTGCTCATCAGCCACAGAATCACAGGATCGCAGAATGGGCCAGGCTAGAAGGGAGCAGTGTGGGCCATCTGGTCCAACCTCTCTGCTCAAGCAGGGTCATCCCAGAGCACATGGCACAGGACCCTTGAATATCTCCAGACTCTGCAACCTCTCTGAGCAATCCGTTCCAGTGTTTGGTCACTGTGCAGTAAAGAAACTCTTCCTCCTGTTCAGGTGGAACTTCTGTGCATCAGTTTCTGCCCATTGCCTCTTGTCCTATTGCTCAGCACCACTGAGCAGAGCCTGGCTCCATGCTCTGACACTTCCCTGCAGATGCTGACAGACATTGGTGAATCATCTCTTCTTGAGGCTGAGCAGGCCCAGCTCCCTCAGCCTTTCCTCATAGCAGAGATGCTCCAGTCCCTTAATCATCTTTGTTTCTCTCTGCTGGGCCTGCTCAGTCCAGTGGAGGCCACGGGGCAGGGAGTCAAAGGTGCAAGGAACCTGCTTGGTTTTCCATTCTTGCACCAAGAGAAGAAGGGAAAGGCTTATCTGAGTTTGGGAATGATTGAGTGTGTCGTTGCAGAGCTGGCTTTGTTCTGAACTGCTACAAAGCCAGAATTCTGCCCCCAGTCCTGAGTCTTGCACAGATCTCTGCAGAGAAGTGGGGAGCAATGTCAGGACAAAGCTCAGTCATGACTGTGGCAGCTCGTCATTCAAAACTTTCCAGAAGGTGGTGGTGGCCTGGGATCTGCTGGTGCTCTGAGGCAAAACATGCACAAGCCTCATGGGTGCTCCACCAGCCAGCAGGTTCCCTGTCTGCAATTCCTGCTGGCACTGGGAACAGCTTACAGCCAGAAAGGTTTGGGTGTCAGGGCTTACAGGCTGCCTCTGTCATCCATATTTTACACCTTTGAATGCCCAGCCTGCGCAGTGCTCGCAATGGTGTCTTTCTAACATAGCAAACTTAGGACGGCCTTGGTCAGCAGCCATATCTTCTGAGTCCATCTGCTTTATTGAATTCCAGGACCTGGAGGAATATCTGGAGCCTTAGAAATAGGGCCGTTTTTTTACAGAACTGAAGGATTAGGAAAGATAGCGTATTTTGCCAGTAAAAAGGGAGATTGAAGTAATTGGTAATATGAACTGTGAAATATAAAAAGCATTTCAGTAAATCAAGCATACTCAAAATACTGTTTTGTATGTAAAACTGTTGTAAGAGAAATATATAACATTTTGAAATTTATCTTATTGTTTTTCATTGGAAACATAATTTGTCAGTAATTGAATCCATGACAGTAGTTTGTTCTTTACAGCTTTGATATTTTATTTTTTAGAACTGGAAACATTTCTAATACTGCATTACTCTTATTTATTTGATGTGCACAGGGCACGTAGAAGGATGCTGCTCCAAAGCTTGGTAGCAAGTGAATGACATACCTGAGTTCTTTGGGAAAAAAATTGATTCAGCTTAAATCTCTTCCCCACCATTAGGTATCTGCTTTTATCTCCTCTGAAAGTGTTGGCACCAAAAAAGAATTTAGGAATGCATTTTAGGTAATTAGTTCCTGTTATTATAGGCAGATTTTAAAAGAATCTGGATCTCAGTAGTTCTGATAGCAAATGTAAAATTTTCAGTAGTACTTTCCCATGTAACTGAAAATCTGGTGTTGACACAGTATCGGCACATAGCTCCACTTCTCAGAAGCATCCTCCCCATGAAATGCTTTGTAGAAGTGGCCTTGAAACTATTTTTGGACATGATTTCTGTATGCTCCCTCTGCACTTTATTCATCTGGCAACTTCTTAATTAATATTGCATACCAGTAGGGATAAAAGATCCAGGTCCCAGGCCCTGCCACAGTGAACAGAAACCCTATCAGTGCAGAAACTAGAGCACATGTTTCCTCTCTAGTGGGTGAGTGCTGCAGGCATCAAGTTGTTTCTATAAAGCCAGGCTTTACACATTACACTTGTAATTTGTAAATCGCAAATTACAGTTGTAAAGTGCAATTTTTCTCAGAAAGGAAGGATTCCTGCTCCTCTCAGTTGGAAGAAACTTTTGAACTGGTGTCTCTTGGGAAAGCAAATGAGAGCAAAAGGGGAAAATTTTTTGAAGTAAATGTACAGAATAACCTGTGCAAAATAAAGTCTCAAGTTGTCTAGACTTGTAATGAAATTACAGATTTCTGTTTTATTTTTCGAGTATTTTAGCAAATATTGCCAAAACAAAGCAGAATTTTATGAACAAAATGTCCCTCAAAAGAACATTGGGCTAACTGTGAAATCAAATGATTAAAAACATCAAATGATACAAAAAAAAATTTTTCTTAAAGAGCCACAATAAAGGATGATGCACTTCTGGATAAGGTGGTTTGGCTCCTTTGCAAACGCAGGCAGATTTGCAGGCCCCTGTTATTAGGGGGCATAAATGACGCAAACTGCAAGTCAGAAATGTGTGCTGCTGTGAAAGATTGGGCGCAGTTTTGGGTGAGCTGCGGTGTGATATTTCCATCTGATACCCTGAGTCAGCCAATAGCAGCAGGTGGTGAGAGGCTGAGGAGCACAGTGTGTTCTAGTAGCACCTGAGGTTTGATCTCTGTGCAACGCTTGCTGCACGCTGCACACAGAGCCTCTGGCAGCATTTCCTTGTTGTCTTTGAATTCAGTGCACGCAAACCCAAAGTGCCTTTATTTAGTTCAGATTTTCCTCAATGAGTGACCATTTCCTTAGAGGTGTATGCCACTGAACAAAGAAATAGTTCTCAGACATTCTGGTGCAGACACTGATGGTTCTCTAGCAAATATCTATTTAACCCTTTTCTTTCTGTTTGCATTCTGGAATTGTGCCTTCTGCAGGATCTCACTCCCCACCATCCACAATAATTAAAAATGATGAGGGTTTAAATACTTTGCTGAGCTGTGGTGCTTCTCTGCACAATTTAGAAAATCACCGCCTATTTTCAGAAAAAGGTAGCCTGTTTTGTACTACAGGGTTTAGAAGGATGGATGTTTCTATAATATATGGTGGAGAAAGAGAAAATGTGAGCAGTGTTATCTCCAGGAGTGAAGATGTGTCTGCTTGTGCTATTTTACTGCTCTTAACAAGATCTTCTCCAGAGTGAATGCATCACCCTGGGAATGTGTTTAGGTTCAGGAATGGGACTCAGCTTTCACAAATTAAAGGACAGTACCTAAAGGTCCAGTTTTGCTTTGGGTTCTTCACCTGCGAAATGGAAATCTTTGACAAACTGGAAAGAGCAGTTTTACCACAGGTGATGTTATGATTTAGCCTCAGGGTACATGGAGCTCTGGTATAGTGTTCTCTTCACGGTGTTCCCAAGGCAGAAGATCACAGAGCTCATTTTGCACATGCAGCTGTAAATCCAATGGGAGCCTTTTGTGACATCTTTCTATAGAAGAAACAGTCCGGAAAAGGGTCATGTGCCTCTGAAACCCAGCAGAGATACTTTAGGGTGTTTACTTGGTGAAAACTGCATTTTAGATAAGAGTTTTGATGACTAGATCTGTCCTGCTTACCTACTTGGGTTTTGCACTTTTTTTTTTCAATATAAGTATGTGGGCAGTTTTATTCTTACTTTTCTTGACTGGTTTCATTTTTTTCCCCTCTTCCTCACAAAAAATGCAATTGTACTTTTATGTCCCCAAGGAATATGAGAACCTCTAAATGGAACAATCGCAAAGGTGGCCTATAGGGTTGTATTTCAATATTGCAGAACAAGAAAAGGAATAAGGATCTGGTTGGGATCTGTAATTTCATTTATTTCAGGGTGGTACCCAGAACTGGTTGGTACCACACGGTTATTGCTGCCCACTGAATCTGCTGGTGAAGTGTGAACTGGTGAAGACCCCAGCTGCATGAGGTTGTCGTCATCTAGATTGTAGTTGCAGAGAAGGGGACCTGTTTCTTCACTATTTTCTTCTGAAGTCTTCTAATGCTGGCTGTAACATCCTCTGGATGTTGTGGGTTTCAATCTGCTTTCAGTTTTAGTGGTTACATTGGTTGGTTACAAAGCTTTTTTCCTAGTGAAGCTGAATGAATTTGCAAGCTGTAAGTGATAGGAGAGTGTAATATCTGTTTTTAATTTGTACTCCCTAAATCTGTGTGGTCATATCTGCCTTTTAATTTTCACTTGTACAAATGAACAACTGAGTGAAAAAACCCTGCAACTTTTTGGTCTTCTGACACACTGGAATCAAAGAAAATGGTTTTGTCTGGAAAGGAATCTAGTTACATTTCTGAAGAATCTCCTGTTTTGGACTCTGAATTAGATCTGGTTTATACCCCAAATACCTAGGTGTAGGTCTTACTATAATTAAGATATTACTTGAGAACTCTTCAGTGAAGGTTCATTTTCTTTTCCATTTCATTATGTACTAGCACAATTTAGATCTACACATTGTTTGCAGAATGCAAACAAAAAATGAAGACCTAAAGACAATATTTTAAGCTTAATATAGAGAGGCAAGGTGTACGTAAATATATGAAAGTAGATTTTTAAAGTGTTTTTTCCCAGATGAAATTTTGTGACTCTCAAAGAGAAAATGAAAATTGATTATAGGTGAAAAAATACTATGATATACTTCTAATACATGAAAACTTCTAGCTTGTGCCAGGAGAAATGAGTGTAAGTGGTTTATACTTTGTGAGTACAAAGCCTGAAGTGAGATTTATATCTTAACTTGCTCATATACATATGCCATTTTCAGTTGTTTTTTGTACTGCATTTTCCCCTTTTAGTTTTCTTTTGGCGTATTAGTCCATTCCCTATAGAGAACACTAATTAAAGAAAACATGTAACATTTTAAGTCAGACTGAGACTAGACTGTGCCTGACTAAGGACAGAGTGGAGTTGTATTTTGTGGTTGATATCCCTTTTTTTGAAATGTTCTCTGTGTGTTGAATAACTACACATACATGACACCTTTTCCATACGGTGTCCAAGTGCTCTGTGAGATGGTGCCAGGGCTAGCATGCCCTTTGGGAGAAGGTCTGCTCCTTTAGGGCCAGAAGGAAAAAGGCCCAGCGCCTGTGCATAAGAGGCCCTGGGCGGCGAAAAGCTCTGTAATTCCTGCTAATCCAGTAACACTGTGAAACCACATGAAGGCCAGTCCTTGCCCTGTCCTGGACTGCTGTAGCAGTGTGGTGTAACTCTTTGTAAAGAGAATCCACTTACACCAAACTCCAACGTTGTGAGGCATACAAATTTCGCGTTTCTCTAAGAACCAACATTCTCACCTTACCCCCTAACCCTTAGCACGGAGGTAGGTGTGAAAGCCCATTTGCTTAGACCAGAGAGGCCCCTTGCCAAAGGCAGTTTTTTGCAGTTTTACAGTACCTACAGTTTATGTTTATGATAATGCTACAAGAGTAACTTGTTTATGAGTTCTGTGTCTTCATATAACATCATTGGTTTCAGAAAAAATGTTTTTTCTTCTTTCTTCTTGTGGTGGAATTCAGGTGGAAATTACAGTTGTATGGTATAATTGTTGATAAACAGCACTTGTCTTCCTGGACAACACCACTTTAAAATGATCTTAGTCAGATACTACTTTGTGAGTTCATTGTGGCTGTGCACTCAAGATGTGAAGCATTCTAGTTTTGAGGAGTTTTATATTGTGATTGACTGCACTGCAGAGATCTCAGCCTTCTAGGTGGTGGTGGAGTCATGCTAGCAGCCATCAGCTAAACATGGAATGACAAAACCGCTGACACCTTGGTCATGTCTAAGGCAAAACTGCCCCAGCTGTCAAAAAAACCACTCCTGCCTCCTGAGGATACAACTTATCATATTGCTTTGTAGACTTGCTGTTGGCACACCTAGATGAAATTGCCTCCTATAGCAATATTTAATCACTTAGCAGTGTATTTAAGTGAGTATCCATTTTCTACAAGGTGATGAGTACTCCCATTACAGGATAGTTTCAGTGGAAACTCAGAGCACTTGCCACTTTGCTACACTGTGTCAATAAAGTGCCTTTGAGGCCACTCTGGTTTATACTTTTTGAAGTGCTTTGTGCATTTATGGCACTGTGTAAAAAATGATCCTTAGTCTTGTAATATTACTTTGTAATTAAAATAAGTATATAGTTGAAAAAGAGCCTCAATAGAGAGGATTACCTTTAAAAGAGTTTTTCTACACCAGTAGACTCTAGTAGAAGAAGGTAAATTAAATATATAATTTTTATTTAGTTACAGCCAAAAGCAAAAGAAAGCATGCATTTACAGTGTGCAATATATTTACTAGGGCCTTAGGAACTGGGCTGATAATTCTTCTCCCTTGGAGAAATAATATAGCATATATTCTACTTTAAAACTCATTTGAGTGAATGATTGAGCCAGTCATTTGAGTGTGTGGCTTTATTTCTACACTGTAGAGTATATCACAGAGCAGATAATATTAAGTCCAGAAAGTTCCACAGAGAAAACCATGGTTTAGTGCAGATCTGCAGCAGAAGTACAAAAGCTGAGGCTTGGCAAACCTTACGGTGAGTGTTTTGGAAGCTAAATGGTGACATCAAACTTTGCATTGAAATTGCGGTGCATATTCCCTTCAACCTGGATGGTAGCACAGGTGCTGAGGAGAGCTGACTGACCTTGGTGTGGAACTGTCAGTCACTGCAGCTTGTCCCTCAGCTACAGTTTGGAGCCAAACAGGGATGTTCCTGGCACACTCCAGAGTGTGATAGTCCTACGTGCACTTCATGCCTCATAGTCATGAAGTCCTTCCGTGGGAAGGAAGCTTTTTGTCCCCTTTTGTCCTCTTTACCGCTAGTTTGTTGAGGCTCTAAGTAAATCATGCAGTTTGCTGTAGAGTTTGTGATTGAGTCTGGAACTGAACCAGCATCTCTGTGTCCCAGCCTATTGTCCTAGTCACTCTGTTCTTCAGAGTCTGACTCAGCGCTCCTCAAACATCTCAATTTCCATTTCTCCATTTTTTCTGATTTTGTGTTTTCCCCCTCAAGCAAATTTCTGGCTCCACTTCTATTTTCCCTTCTTGCCACTTTTCATTATTTGATCTTTAAATATTCAGAAAACTCAATGAATGGCAATATAGCATTGTGGAAAAAACTGTTAGAGTTGGATGATGTGATGTAATCTCATTGCTTATTGTGTTAGATATGATTTATTCTGTTTTACCAGTCTGTGAATAGGTTACCCTTTTCCAAATACTGGGATGTCTTTTTTCTTTAGCTCACAATTGATCCTGTAAATTCAAAACTATTTATTTTCATTTTTTTCAAATTAAGCTCCTTTTCAGGGGGGAAAAAGAAGATACTGAGTTCTCTCTGGATAAATTTATAGAATTTGCCAGTGTGCAGCCTCTCTAAGTTTGGGCTGGAAAAAAAGTGGAAATGATAAAATGTCATCCAAGATAGAAAAGAAATAGAGGGATTCCTGTTAAGCACAGTCATAAGAAACAAAATTAGTCTTTAAAGATATACTACTCCCTCCAATTTTTGGGGAGATCATCACAACAAAAACTAGCAAGCTCCAGTTGTAAACTATTGATGAGGCCAATATTAAAAGGAGAGTTTGTTTTGGAGGATGATTTCATGCTCAAAGGCATCACTCTCAAAAGTGCACAATGTTACTAGTAAGGGGAAATATAACACCTCACTTGACATCATTGCTGTGTTTCATGAACTGTGCTTCTGCTTTATCTCCAAGCTAATCTGGGAATATCTCCACTTTGCAGATTAAAATTATGTTGGCATTTAGCTGGCATCTTCTCATTTTTTTCTTTTAAAAACATGGTCAGAGCAGTTTTCTTTGGAGTAAAAATTTGATTTAATGATGCTGGCACTAATATACTTCATAAATGTATTGGCAAATTTTGTTGTGTGTAGGTACATTTCAGTTTGGTGGGAATTGGCTCAGTCCATTTTCCCATTTAACCCCATTCAAATAAAACTACAGAGCCATATATATGGTTCTGTATATACATTATAGATGGGAGAGAGGATTGTCCTAACTTCTGTTTTGTGTAGTCTGTTTTATGGACAACATACTGGGTTATTACAGTGATAACAGTGTTCTATTTTTGCCTTGTCTTTCACCTCCTTTTTCTCTTCATGCAAGTTGGATGTAAGAAACAGACTTTTTTATTTGTCATTTTTTCCTGTCTATATTTGATGGGAAGCTGCAATGTTATTGCTTGCCAGCAACAGTCAAACCTTAATGAGGTATTTGAGAAGTCCCAATGGAGAACCTGCCACATGTAGAGAAAATATAGAATAAATGCAGGAAATACGCAGGCCAATGCTTTGTTTTATGGATTGTCCTGTCACACATAACACAGAGCTGTTCATTGAGTCATTTGTATGACTGTTCTTGATGAATATCTTTCAATAGTACATTTCTCACAGGAAACCAAGTAGTTGGTTTCATCCAGGCATTAGAAAAGAGCAGCCCTGTTTTCTGAGATGATTCATGTCCATTTTGGAGATTCATGCCCAGTTCAAACCTTAATTGATTGTGGATTAATTTCTATTTCTACAGGTTTTTGGAAATCTTTTCTTTCTGAGGATTCTACTTTTGAAGTCTCTTGGAGTTTGGGCAGTGAAGGACCAGAAACTGAAACTTCCCTTCCTCCTATTTTTTTTTTTTTGGCAAGGTGTTTTTCCTACTGCTAATTTCTGGACTTAGGCAACGGCTGAGCTTTCAGCAAACCACTGATTGTTAGCGCCCTGGAAACACTAAAACTAAAGCTATCTTGTGCAGCTGCAGTGCTTTAGTCAGTCTGAAGGGTGACTTGCTTTCTATATCAGGGTTATGCTCACACTGCTCTCTGGCAAACTGTGAAGGTAAACGCCCAAAGAGGGGAAGACAGAGTCTGTGGGGTGAGCTGTAAATACAGCAGCCTGTGAATCAAACCACTCTCTCTCTCCCACCCTTTCTAGAAATCTATCAAGCTGGCAGGCTGCCCTGCTTGAAATAAATGTGGAAAATATTATGTAACTTTGCCCTGTGCGCTGAGCTGACAGTGTAGGCACTAGTCAGGTTTTTAGTTACACTATCTGCCGTGGCTATTTTTGGTGACCAAAGGCTTCTCTCTTTAAATTTATGTCTGTATTTCCTTTGCCCCCACGCTCTCATTTATGCATTTTTTTTTTTGCATTGACAACAGAATGCATCTGAGCTTCTGCAAAAAGAAAAACAACTTCAGCAAAGCTGTTTAAGGGCTATTCCTTTTTAAAAATAATACACCTTCCCCCCCAACAACAACAACAAAAAGCAAACAGAAAACCCTAACAAACTGCTGGAGGAGGGATTTATTGCCTCTGACTGTAGCCAAGCTCTGAAACAGTCAGTCTCAGATCCCCTCCCCTAGAGTTATACCCTGTGTCAATACCTCCCTCTGCTGAAAGCTCTACATTCTTCCTACTACATTTTGCTGTGGCAGGCCTTGCACAGACCAGAAGGAATCTGTGGCACATAATAGAGCAGCCTGTTTGCCGCAACACAGCTGCCCTAGCGAGACTATACTGTCTGGGGAGTGCATAAACTTAAAGTATTTGTCCTTCCCCAGTGTGACTGTTTGCAGACTGAAATCTGAGATCAGGAAAAGATGAAAATTTGGAGTCAGATGACTTTTAAAAATACTCTTTCAGGAACTCCTGTGATGGGATTCACTCATTGTCAAGGGATGTTCTGCTTAAAGACAATTCTATGTGCGTGTGCCTTACAAATTCAATTTATTTCCTTCAGTTTTGGCCACTTAATTAGTTTTTGTTCTAGAAATAGTAAAATTACTGTGTGGTTTGTGATCCATTGTGCTTCGCAAACTACCATGTAAGACTTTAAGTGTTGTGTTACTCAAACAGATTGAATTATCTTAATGACTGGAAAATCTATGAATCATCTCAACTACAACTGGTGTGGTTATTAGGGAGCTCAGAGTTAAGAGCTCAGTTTTTCAGAGGCTGCAGGATTAGGGACCCAAGCCAGACATTTCTTGTCTCAGACCATTATAGTATAAAGATTTTAAAGCAACCAACACAATTTGTTTGTCTCTGTTTCAGGTGTCTCAAACAGACAAACCAAAAATGGTAGTGATTTTGTTAGAGGTGAATGATTGAACTCAGTAGAGAACTGAGCAACTTCCAGATGTCTCAAGTTAAGCCCCTAATTTTAGTAGAGGACTAGAAGCAAAAGGCCCTAATTCAAAACCAATATTTTTCTTTATGTTTATCACTTCTTTGGAACTTTTGAAGTGTCTGACTGAGTTGTGGGAAAGGCTAATGCACTGCAAAGCAATAGCTGAGCTACAGCAGTTCACATCTTTTTTTAATGAATAATTTTTAATATTTCCTCATTATGTTCAGCTTCTTCAGATCAGATGAGTTTTCCCTCTATTTGATGGCAGATGGGCAACAACCATTTTACATCAGCTTCATTCTGGAAGAAGTACAAATCAGGTCGCTCCTATTAGCTTTTTCAACTGAACTTTTTAATGTCTTCAGGGAAGTTTGGTAACATTGGAGGTGAAAGGGCTAATAAGGAATAAGGAAAAAACATAAATTCTGTGTACAGAAAATTGTTCCGATTAGATGGGGTTTAAAAAAAACCACACAGGGCAGAGCAAGGGTAGAAAGCAGACAAGAAAGTGCAGGAAGGAGTGTGGCTGTAGGGAATAAAAACACTCAGGGGAAGGTCACATAAGGAGGAGGAGGAATCATCATCATATGGTAAAGTTTTCAGGAAGATGCTATTGTGTGCAGACTTGTAAGGAGAACTGACTTTAAAAAGGAAAAAATAAAGGACTACTTACCACAAAAATTATGGTAGGAATTAGGATTTATAGGAAGAGAGGAGTGTTTGACTTAGAGTGTGCTGTGAGGTTGAGGTCTTATGGCTCTCTGGAAGATTGCTTTTCCTAGCAGAAGAAGGCTTGGTCAAGGAAGCATGAGGAAGCTTGAGGAAGGGCACCCTGTAGAGAAACACAGTTGTCAGAGATACCTGTGTGATTCATTAAACATAATTTTTTTTATTGGAGGTTTGCTCATTCTTAATTATGGTGCAGAATATTCTTTTTTTTTTTTTTAAATCTCATACTGTGAATATTTATAACCAGTAGGAAAATGCTCATGAAGTTACTTGGTTTATGGAAGGAAACTTGTCATGTATTTTACTTGACATTTTTTCAAAATTATATGATCTGATATTAAGAGTTTATTTGGATGTTAAGCCCCTCATACACAAGTTTTATAAGATACTGGCTTTGACCTGCTGAAACAAAGATGCAAAATTACTTAAATGGATATGGAAAAAGGGTTCTTAACTGTTTTTTCTGGACTTCACTGGAATATTGGATATGCCAAGATTTCTAGCACTGGGCTGGATGTTATTACTGCTAAAGAAAAAGGCATGTTTTTTGCCTCTGACTTTTTTTCCCCCAGGCTGTGATGCACAGGGGTGATTTAGAGAGACATGTACCTGACTGAACTGTTCGGTCATTAACATCTGAGCGTTGCTGCACTTTGTGTTAGCTTATTCTCTGCGAGGGTTTTAGATGGATATGGTTAAAGTACAAGGTACCATTCTGTGCTTTTGAGTTTTCTAAGATACTTTGAGCGCTCAACTGAATGTCTCCTCCAAGCAGAGCTAGATTTGGATGGGACAGACAGGCTACAAAATGTGCATCCTGGCTATAATAGGGCAGTCAGAAATGCATCTGTAATGCTGTGGGTATGTAGTTTGGAGTCAGCTGAGTGACCAAGTCTGAAGCAGTGACTCTATGGGAATCTGCTGCTGGCTTTGGGTCTCAAGGGCTAGGATTAGTTCTGTGAGCTCTGTGAAGTTTCCCCACACTCCACAAAGCTCTTAAGAGATCTTCATGGAAGACAGATGAAATGAGGATATGAAAGGCTCTGTACTTATAGCATAACTGAACTCAATTCACTTTTATCACTCTTTCAGACAACAAAGTATAGATTTATGTAGGATTTTTTGCTCAACAGAGTGGCCACGCAACAAGATGCCTCCTAATGAAGCTACAGTTTTAGTATCAAAAATGTCTGAACTAGCTGGGCCCACAATGCAAGAAACACATGAATCTCTAGGATACCTAGAGTAACTTGGTAGGGGCACATTTCTCTTGCAAAAGCAGTGCCACATGTTTTTATTGCTTAGTTTGGAAAGTAAACCAAAAGACTCTAGGACATGGAATGTGCATGAGAAGGGCACGTTATCAGTTACGCTAAATACTCAATGAAACCTGAGGCCAGACAAATCTCAACTGGTTTCAAGTTTTCTTAGAGTCGAAACTCAGATCAGGTTCCTCAAGAGTTCAAGAATTTCTAAGCAAAACTAGACCTGCAGAATGCATAGAACTTGCATAGCAGCTTTACAGTACAAGCTTAAAACACTTGCTATAAATTAATAAATTTCCACAACACCCATGTGATTTAGAGAAGTTCGATTAACCTCCTGTTACAATTCACCCCATGGGTAAAAAAAAGGGGATTCGTTAAGGATTTTAGTATGGAGTGATGCACTAAAACATTTCATTGGGTGACTAACCTCTAAAGGTTAGTCTGAACCCTGTAGGTTCCTATCTGGCTTTTAAGCATGCACAAACTTTTACAAGTATTGTACTGAGCAGGTTATCTTGGCAAAGTCTGGGTGCGATGAGAGTGAAATGAGCTATCTGCAATGAAAGCTTTGTGACAGCACTATATAGGCCCCAATTTTGGTTTGTAAATTATTTTTTGTTTTAGTATACTTGATCATTGTACAGACAGTTAGGTGAGCTAGTAAATGGAGCATTTGCATATGATTGAAGATTTGCTCTGTAAATTCTCTTACTTGAATCCTGGTGTTCTCACTGTCCCTGGAACCAATGGCCATAAAGCCTGGTAATATGTGTAGTGTTCAGGTGGGTGGACAAATATGAATGTACATTTTCTGATAGTGATTCCTTTTTGGCAGGAGTCCTATAGAAAAATGGGCGGCATTATCACATAGAGTAGTTCATTTGGATGTATGTGTGGCTACACGCACATGTCCTCTCCCCTGGTCCCCAAAGGAGTTATACAATGTACATGTGCAAAATCAACAGGATGGCCCCTTCATCAAGCCACCCAACAGGAAACCAGGAGAGTTAACTCCTGTTCCTGATTCTTTGAAACTTTCTGCCTGCAAATCTGGGAAATCCACTTAGGAATACTGAGGCACATGAAATCTATCAGTAAAACAGGAGGCTAGGGTAAATTTGTAGTTGTATTTGAATAATTTAAATTGGCATGGAAAAATGTGCATATGTCTTAAAAATACTGTTAAAACTGGCTTTGAAGCCTCAAAACACATGTCCAAGGACAGAAAATACTTTAAAGTTATGCTTCAGGATTACAAAAATGTTGCTTTGACTGTTTTTCAACAACAAATGCAAATTTGGCAGTATTGAAAGGCAGATTTTTATTTTTTTGTTAATTACTGTTGAAATTATTGTAGAACTCTTCATCAAAATATCACTTTTTTTTGCTTGAAACATCCATTTTTTTGATATGAGGCAAAAGAAAAATGTTGCTTGTTCTCTGGCTTTTTAAATGATGTCTCAATTTGTGTAGTCTTAGCATTCTGCAAAAACAAAATGAGCCTTCATTTCCAAAACCACCAGAGGAATGAAACTCCTTTTATTCTTTATTCCAGTTAGCATAGGGACATATTTTTACCACCTCTAAATGCTTTGGATGCTCTGTTTTGGTTTTAGTGTCAGTGCTCTACCACGGCTCTGCTAGTTCCATGGAAGGGGATTATATTCAATCATGAAATCCTAGGGACGTTAGGGCTAGTAAAGCCTGATGGCCTATCAGGCCTGATGGTTTTGTCTTGTTAACTTGGAAAGCTTTTATGCGCTTGTGTGTTCATAACATTTCTGTTTCCTTTTTGTGCAGATTCCTGGGTGTCTTACAATGTGTGAACTCATTGTTGCTTTTTCATTTAAATGTCTACCAGGAAATGTCCCTGTTTTCTTCAGGGAAAGTTCCATATATGTTAGAAAAACCTACTGCTAAGTCACTTCTCCAGGTTAACTGCCTCAAAAAATAGATGGGATAGTTTAGTGTGTGTCTTTGCTCTACTTAACTCCCCACCTTAAATATAAACTTTGGAATCCCCTACTCCAGTTTAGGCTGTGGGAAACGTGCCTTAAAACAGATGAGGTCAATACAGAACTGCTAGGTCTTTGAACTTTTTTCCTCTTCCTGGGCTGCAGAGACAGCATATGTTGAAGTTTCTGTATAATTTTTTTGAGTATTATTCAGGAATCCAATTTCTTCTTCTAAAGGAGAAACTCAGATGCTTAATGGATGACAGATGCCTAATGGATGACATTGCTTACTAGCTACAGTATTTAAATTCTAATTGCAACCTGATCCGCTTCTCTTCTCTAGATCTTCCTCCAGCTGAACAATCTGTCACCTTGCCAAGTCCTTTAGCCACCAGTATTTCAGGCACCTATTTTTGTGTCTGTTCCTCTGTTGACCCAGAGTTCCCACCCTGGGCTTCCCAGCAGCAGGTTCTAGGAGGTGAAGCGATCAGCCCCTGCCTGTCCAAACAGCAGGGTGTCCATTCTGTCTGTCTGGGGGGAAGGCACTGGGTGGGATTTGTGTTTATAAACTTTGATTGATAACCGCACCTGTGCGGCTGACAAGGTCAGGCTGCCTTTGGGAGAATGTTTTATCACCACGGACACCTGGCTTGGCATGAGATTTAGGGATGTGGCCTGTCTTCGATGACATGGTTCTGGCAGTCTGAAAAGACTTTGTTGCAAGACATTGGCCTGCAAAGTCTAACCAAGTGATAGCCTTGCTTTTTGATAGCTGTTGGAAACTTGGAACGAAGAAGAAAGTCTAAACTCCCTCTACGGCATCAGTGACTGATGTTAATACCTAATAAAATAAAATGAATTTTTCCCACTGATGAATATGCTGCCTCTGAGGGCCTGGGGTTAAAGAGGTTAGAAATGCCTTGCGTTGAGTGTGTTCTGCAAAGCAAGTACAGGTACAGTTTTCACAGATCAGTACATTTTGACTTGGGCAAGGAGCGATGGCTGGGAAGTCAGACCAGGTTGCTCAGGGCTTATCCACATAAATCAATTTCTCTATGGATAGAGTGCATGGACCCTTTGAGCAACCCACTTCACTCTCCTCATGGGACGAAGAGTTTCTCCTAACATCCGGTGTAAACTTCTCTTGCTTCATTTTATGCCCATTGTCTAATCGTTCCAACCCACATCACTCTACGCTCCCTTGTTCCATCCCCCCAGCAACCTCTGCATTGAGGAGCTCCTCAAAACCAACTCTTCTCCACACTGAGCATGTTTGGGTTTCTCAGCCCCTCCTTGCTGGGCAAGTGCCCCAGCCATGGTTGTCTCTCACCCTTTTATTAGCAGAGGAGAACTGAAGAACAGGGGTCTTGAGGGGCTAAAAGGTAGAGGTACTTTGCAAGAAAGACTAGGGTAGATGGAAGGGAAAAAGCATTTGAGAGTAAGAAGCCATTCTGCTAGCTCGGTTCATTCACCCTTGAAAGACACGGAGGGATTATTTGTAAAGAGGGGCTGAGACAGCCAGCGATAGGAGCTAAATGTGGTGATTGCAGGTGACACAGTGAGGAGGTGCAGAAGATAATGCGTCTGGGAAAATACATATGGCACTTATTGGCAGGCTGGAAGGAAAGGTGGGGAAAGCTATGGGCTGGGCATTATTGTTCTGCTTCAGGACTTTGAGCTGAGACTGAGATGATGCAATGACTTGGTCATAGGGATAACTTTAAGAACAGGTATAAATTTAGTGAGGGTATTGCAGTATGCTATAGCTCTTTGAGATGAGTTTTCTATCCTTAGCTGTCACTTATTGAGACTAAAGCTGCAGAAATCTATAGACTGTTTCTTGTGTTGCTAAATATTGAATGCCTGAATATGTGCTACCCTTTCTCCAAATTGTGCAAGTTGGCACTTCATATCACTGACCTAAATTTAAAATGAGAGACTTAGAAGTAATTCCAGAGGTTGCATCTCAACTCTTCCAGGGCCTTGACACATCTCTGTAATGACAGTGTTATGTTGAATACAGTATGCCTGTTCGTATCCTACTAAGGTAATATTTTGGTTAGAGTGCTCTACTCTGGAATAATTAAAAGTAAAATTAGTCAATAGGATGTTTAAATGCTATGTTACTTGAATCGAACTGTATTTTAAATTGTACTTATACTAAGAGAATCATTTTGGAACAGAACATTTTACTGCAAGGTCTGACTAATCTAGGGGTTACGTATGTTGGGTTATGTGGTGTGTTTGAATATTTAGTGGTGGTTTGTGGTCCCTTGATATCCATAAAATCACTGGTTGTCCTTGTGACAGGATTCTTAACATACATTTATAACCTGTGCTCCTTCTTTTTCATTTCCTTATGGGTAATGGTGTATTGCCTAGAACTCCAGATCCGGCAGAAGCAGTATGCTGGAAAATATAATTCTTCCTAGTGATTTGGGTAATAAAAATTTCAATCAGGCTTAGGCAAAGATGCTAAAACTTTTCTATAGAAGTCTGTGTCACAGGATAAATATGTATGTGGGTTTTAACCCACACTGTTTCAAGGAGTTCCTTTGGCTGGATCAGAGAGATAGTTTGGTCTCCAGGTATGGCTTCGGGTAGAAAAATGATGCTGATGTAGTTCTGTATAAATTTATAGATAGTGTATTTGAAGGGGGAATGTGTAAAAAACTTCTATAGATGTTCTAAACAGCAGAGGAAAGGTCTAGGCTTCAGCAACTATTTAGAAGATGCAGGTGAAGACTTTCAATAATTTCTGATATTGACTGGCTTAACGTGTGGACAAATAGATGTCCTTGTGGGATACCTAACTGCAAGTACAAAAAAGTGTTGCTGTTTCTAGTTTTCATCTATATAATCTATATCACTAGCCCTTGTTCTCATGGGGGACCTGCTTACTAAATGTCTGCTAGAAATACAACAGAGCAGAGAGGAAGCAGTGTAGGAGGTTCCTGGAGTATGTGGAAGATAACTGCCTGACACAGCTGGTGAGTGAGCCAAGCAGGGAAGGTGCCCTGCTGGACCTGTTTGTGAACAGAGAAGGACTTGTGGGTGATGTGATGGCTGGAGGCTGACTTGGTCGCAGCAATGATAATTCCCAGAGAAATAAACAGAGGGGTCAGCAGAACTGTCACCTTGGGCTTCTGGAGGGCAGAGTTGGGCCTGTTTGGGAGACTGGTTGACCGAACCCCTTGGGAGGCAGTCCTGAAGGGCAAACGAGTTCAGGAAGGCTGGACATTCTTCAAGAAGGAAATATTAAAGGTACCTGGTTTTCTTCAAACTGTGTAATCTGGTTTTTCGCCTGCTGCTTAGTCTTCCACTTGGCTATTGTTTCTCTTAGAAAAAGCATGTTGGCTCTGCAAACTTAACCTGCTCCCTTGACTATATGCTTTTATTGTGTGTGTTCCCAGCGTCATGATTATTGGTGTACCAGAACCATCTTGTATTTTCTCTTCTTATGGAGATAGTAGAGAAAGTTGCCCAAGGATTAATTGGAGGAAAATAGTTCTCAAGGTTTGACAGGAAACTCCATGACATGCTGGAGGCCAAATTCTATTCCAACTGCTAATCTGAAGCACTGACTGGAAAGATATGAAGAAACATACTGGGCTTTGAAATGCTTTTGAATCCTTAATTTTATGAGTAATGTCTTTGAATTCAGTGGAGTAACCCCATGCTGCCGTGAGAAGGGGAAATGTGTGAATGTGACTGGTTATTTTTTTTCTTTGGTGTAAGAGTTCTGCTTATTCAGTATGTGGTTATGAATTGTGCTGACTATTTATATAAAATGTCATGTGTTTTATCCCCTTTCTAAACTGGGACACTGCAGAATGATAACCAAAAGGATTGTTATCTTGATGGTCTTGGAGTTCCTGTCTGAGCAGATCTTTGGGTATGGCCCCCTGCTGTTGTCATCCATATTTACATGGACAATAGCTAAGCTTATCGGTAGATGCTTTGCAAGTTGTAAGCACTCGGCTGCAAATTCATGATCTCTCACTCTTAGACAAAATGAGGATGTCTCAAAAGCTCAGCTGAAGTGAAATGGGAACAGGAAGTCAAAAATGAGCCCGTGTGCTCTGGTGTCCTCTTTAATCTGTTTACATCTAATAGACCTGTTTCTACTGAAGCTGATGGAAAAACTGATTTGCCTAATGGAATATATTTGTCTTAATTATATGCTTGTTTTAATTATATGTTCTGAATCTATTATCACCTACTTCTAGAAATCCCCAAGTGGGTTTTCATGTATTTGCTGTAAAAGCAAATAGATGAAAGAAAGATGGTACCCCAGGCAGCTCGGAATTTCAGCAGTCGTTTCACAAGTGGATAAGTTGAGGGGAGCAGGTACTCCCAAGCTCACCTCCCCCTGTCCAATTTTTTTTGTTTTTTCTCTTAAGGTTTAAAGATTTAAAAGCCTTGAGCAACTGTTAATCTTGGATCACATTTGGTGATTATTTTTTAAGAAAGGATTCTCTTGCAGTAGCACTGGATGAGCTATAGTTTCACTGCTAAGCTAGAGCATAAAACATGCAAGCTTCTCATTGAGTAAAGGAGTTTATATATTTTTTTAAAATTTCCATCACTTTCCATTTCTGTCTGTGTGCAAACATTTATATGAAATTTTTCTTGTTGCTGCATTGTATCATTCATATCACAGTGTTGCCACCAACTGGCCCATGTCTAGGAGGGGCTGTTTCAGAGCCGCTGTGTCCTGCACGGTGCGAGCACAGCTCCTCGGGGGTGGCTGCACTGTGAGCAGTGAGGTGTGAGCGCGCGGCGTTTCCACATTGCCCCGTTACCTCACAAGTGTGAAACCGCGCACGGAAACCACCAAATGGGTACCAGCTTCAGAATGTGCCTTCCTGTTTTTCCACAGGTCTCTGACTCGAGCTTAGAGTGTAAACAGACCTTTGTTTTTGTTCCTGATGCACAGCACATGTCTCTGGGGCAGCTTTCTCCATTCAACCAGCAGCAGAGAAGTGAGACTTTTTCTCTCCAGCACCACTGTAAATATGTAGTCTTCCACCCTTAAAACTGTAGGGCAGACTCAAGCTCTTTGCTGAGCAAAACTCACTGGGTTCAAGTAGTAGTTTTGCTTCAATAAAAGAATGTAGGTTTGGCTTTTTTATTTCTAATGAATATTTAAAACATATAATTTATTGTCTTGCTGGGATACTGTAATTTTAATTTTTTTAAGCTCTTAATATCCAAGAAATAATGCAATAAAGCAGAAAGTGTCTTTAAAAACCTAAACAAACAAAAACCAAACCCAAAAATTTACTGCGTAATTTACATTTTTCATGTAGTTAAAAGTAGAATCAGGCCAGGCCAGTGGGCTCATCAAAGGTCTGTTGAGTCATATATAAACTGTTCCTTTGGAACTAATTGTTAATAGAATATAAACTATGTAAAAGAATACATGGTACATTCACCTTCACTAATTTCTACCATCTCTGGCTTTGTGTTCATTGATATTGGTGAACTTTGACATGAAAATATAACAAGTTGGATTAATTTGTACTAAAATACTGAGTGCAAAATTGCAATTAAAAAATTCAGTTTAAAAGCAACTTATATAACAATGTAGGCAATTTGCCATCAGTTGAAATCTTGACCTCCAAACTGGATAGCTTGCTGAAAAATAAGCTTGGCTTTGTCAGATGTTTTGGACTCACTGGATAAATTTCTTCTCAGTTTATGCCACACATCAGCCCCAGTGGTCATAGGTTTCTTTGTGTCTGCTTCTTGTGTAACTGCCATTTAATTTCAGGCATGGAAAACAGGAGATTGTATGTATTCAGAAGTCATATGTAAAAACTTGCTGCCAAATACTTGAGTAAAATTAGGGGTAATCAAGTTTGCCAAGGGAAACATTCAGTGCTTGGTAAATGAGAGAATCCACAAAAGACAAATTATATCCATTCAAAAGCATTATGAGCTAGTTCTTAAAACTGAAATGATCATAATTTTACATACAATATTCAGTCCCTGTTCTAGAGGCAGGTTGATGGAGGGTTTCCCTACAGGACTATTCTGTCTTGTTTGATGTTGCCGTGCAGCCACCAATCTCTGTTATGAACATGAACTGAAAGGGGAGTGCTGTCTCTGTTCCACACACCTGATCTGTAGTGAGCAAAGACTTCCCTGCATTTCTTAACTGGTGGTTTTTTTTTTTTTGGTAATGTTCACATCCTTTCACTGCAGACAACTTGAATGGCTCACCAGCAGGACTCTGGAGCCAGTTTAGGCCAACCAGTAGTCATAGCAGGTTGTTGTTCTGTGTAGACAAGTACAAGTGTGGAATGAAATCCAAACCTTCAAAGTGAGATTCACCCGTACTGGTGATATGGAAGTAAGAGAAAATGTGGACACCCAGGATTCCATTTCTCCAGACCAAAACCTCCTACTTTGGTTAAGTTCCCTTCTCTTCGCTCAAGCCAATCCCTTGTTTTCAGTTTAAAGGAATGTTTTTTAGACATATTGAAACCCTTCAGCTATTCACTGGGTTACCAAGAACAGACACCAGGTCCCTGACATCAGCTTTCCAAGCAAAGAAAATAAAAAGAGGTATTGCATTAAGAAATAAAAAAAATAAATCCAGATTAATCTGCTTCTTCTCAAGTTGGAATGACTTAAGATATCCTGTGGCTGCTGCAGGCAGAAGCTGTGAGTGTGTGGAGCATGTTAAAATTTTCTTGTTTGAATAGTCTACGTGGCTTGAATTTACAAGAGATCCTAGCTTGCTGAATGAAGAGGGACCAGGAGGTGTTAACTGTTAAAATGTCTCCAGGTACGAGTAGAGACTATTTTATTTTTCATTTGCAAAATATTAGCATGGCAGACTGGAGGTAATCCAGGTACTGAGGAGCCACAAAGGCCCATGCTTGATGCAAAGGGTTTTCTTGTAAAATGTATTGTTCCTACTCCAAGGTCTAGAAGTTTTAGGGATGCAAAAGGAAAAGGTTGATAGAATTGGAGCTTTGGAAAACCAATTTACTTTTGACACCCCTTGCTCTTAGGAGCAGCTAAGCTGTTAACTGAATTTCTTCTTCCCTTTCTTACCCCTCCACATTTGGTTTAGTCAAACACATGGCATGGAAAAACTTCAGCCTTTTTAGTCTTGCAAAATTAGAAATTTTTGTTGAATTCATTATACAGAGAGGTCTCTGCATATAATTAAAGGTAGGACTATGTTCTCCACTGCCATAAATATATTTTCTGATCTTCCAAGCTGGGTAAAACTAGAAAGAGAAAGAAAAGAAGAAAAGCTTTGTTGTTTGTCATCCCAGTTTCCTGCTTTTGATTATTGATTGAATGGATAGATGTACATTTACGTATGTTTATATACTGAGACTAACAATTTGTGACCATGAACTCTTAAAAGTAATCATCTTTTAAGCCCAGCTTTTCTTTTTTTTCCCCACAACAATTTGAAAATTCTATGTTTATACTTTACAATCTGTGTCATATATTCTGAGAGTAATGTTCAAGTTTCTTGATTTATTTTTTTAAAGTCATGGAATGCTGAGCTCCATGAGTCCCTAATCTCAGGCTGAGCACCCAGCTCACTACTAATGACTTTAAAGGCTGTTTCTTTGGGTAACTTCTATGTTAAAAAAAGTGGAGCCTTTGTGGCAGGTCCTTGAATATTTTTTGTGGTATCCATGCAATAGAATGTTGTTTGTTTGTTAGGAGATTTTTTGCTGCTGTACAAGATTTAACCAGATACATCAGCAAACAGCAACTGAAATGTCAAAACTAGTTGGATGGATTTCTGTTCCCCAAGCAGCCCACATTACATATGAGAAGTCCTGAAAAGTGTGAAGGTTCTACTGTTAAGAGATTTAATTACACACAGTTCTAGTTCAGCATTAAGTTTTATTGTAAATGGCTCTTAGAAATTAAATTAAATAGATTATGTTTCATAATCTCTGTTGTTTTAAGTTTTCTCATGCTGCTTCCTTTATTGGTGTTAATGACCTTTATCAAATTTCTAGAAAGCTGAAAAAGTGTGTCCAGGAAATACTGGAGAAAATTTGGTAACACCTGTAACTTCCTATAAACGTAAATAACAGCAAATTTAAATATTCCTCACTGTAAAGAGGCCATTCTTACACCTGGTACTTTGGAGACCTATTATAAAGACGGGTTGGCTGTCAGTCATTTGTGACCCCTTCCCCTTTTTTTGGAGCAACTAATAGGACAAGAAAAGACATTATAGCTGAAACCCCTGGGGACAAGTGTGCAAGAGAAGATGCTATAGCTGATGCCTTCAGGGAGTACAAGGTTTCTGTGGCAGTCTCTGCTGTAACTGATGACAGTTAAGAAGTGCCATGTGTTAATGTCAGAATCCATAGGTTTAAACTGGTGTCTACATTTTTTCCCCCTCTTTATCCTAGATCTAAATTTTTCAGATGTCCTTAATGTCTGGACTTATATTTTGCTAATTAGAGTGCAGTCCATGAAACTGAGAAATGGTCTTGCTTCAATTACAAATTCTAGGGAAAAGGGCAGTTTGATTTCATGAAGCAGAGTGTAGAATGCTGTTAACCTCTTGGGCCGAAACTCATGTTGGTGGAAGGCAGTCCTTTGCTGCACTGGTTGTGCAGCAACCAGTGCTTCTTTGCACTGGTAAATGCTGCTGCTTTTTGTTTTATCAGCTCGTTTTCTGACTTCTCTGCTTATTGAGATGTCTTCCTGAAAGCTACTGCATTCAAATGGAGTAAGTTGCAAGAATATTTGTAAAGATTCCCTCTGAGCCATTGCTCAGTGTGGGCAGTAACAGCTATTTCTATTAATAGGGGGGAGTTTCCCCGAGGCAGCTGTTCATATCTTTACAGAAATGTTTTTGCAAAGTCCTGCACAGTCCCTTTTTTTATATTGCAGTAAAAGTTTGTGGTTTAAACCTCTTAGAGGATGCTTATACATAACAAGACTGAAGTTCCCCTCATGTGAATGCTGTTTGTGGCCAGAGAGGTTCTTCGTATTTTTATTGTAATGTTGAAGAAGTACAATGAGGTGCTATTTGGCAAAGATGCTAGTTAAGAAAAAGGTTTATAAAGTGTTATGTAATCCATTCAGAAGCAGTGTTTCCTTAGCTGTCTTCTCTAGATCTTGGAGGAACTTTGTTTAAAAACTTATGAAGCCTCATGCTACACAAGTATGATTACTGAAGTTATTCACAAGCTGTTGAACCTGGGTATGACTCAATTTCAATAGTCTAGAACATATCCCCTTTTGTTCTAAATTAGTCCAACTAAGTTTTATCTCTAACAGATCAAAAATAATGCTCAGGAGTAAACTTTAGATTGTCTTGTGGAATGACTCCTCAAGACAAAAAAACAATATTAAACTTGGTTCTCCTAACATTCTCTATCAATGGACATCTCTCTAATTTCAGCAAATGTGATCCTTATTTTTCTTTATGATGTAGGGTAATTAGAATGCCTTGTAGATGGAAAAAGTCTATTCTGATAGTAAATGCAAAGTCAAAAAGGCTCATTTGGGCATACTGTGCCCCAGAAAAATAACTGCAAAACCAAGATAGTGCAAACCTGAGTTCTAGTTGCAACTGTGGTAGTGATCATCTCTGATCTTGGGTGATAGATTTCAACTCCTTCTCCTTTCCTGTCTTCTAACTGGCTTGTATACATCAGCCTTGTTCCTAAGATTAACCTAAATGTACCTAAGGAATAAAACAATTTTAAGTAAAATTTGAAAACTATATGAAAAGGCACAAAATCTTGTCATCTATCTGACTTTCATTTGCTTAATGCTTTCTTTCTATCTTCTCTTATCCCCTCTCATGTTTTTCACTAAATGTATCAGCAAAAGAAGTGTAAAGCTGGGATGGAAGCCTGGAGATTTCTCCTTGCATTGCTACAACTTTCCTCTGAAGAAGGAGAGTTGTCTTGAGATTTCTACAGTTTGTCTTCTGGATATATATCTGTCTGCATCTGAATTTAATATTGAGTGAAATGAGAAAGAGCTCAAAAAAATCAGGAGCAGGATCACTGCGTCTGCTATGATCAGCAGTAATGATCTGTACCAAAAAGCATCCAGTTCTTTTGCAATACACCCTTGGTCTCCCCTAGGCTTGCCCCTGTGGGCTGTACCTATTTCTCTAGAATCTTGCCTCCTTACTGGAGATGAATAGCTCATGCAGCTTGGCTGGCACCACTAGATCCTGTTGGAACTCCGGGTTGTCTGAGCAACTTTGTTGTGGAAACATCAAACTGAGAATCTAAAGGAACAGTAGAGTTCCATGTGCCAGTGGGGATTGTGTCACGGTTTGGAGGGGATGGATCTGTACTCTGGTCTCTGTGCATACCTAAGAGAAAGGACTGCCTGTGGTTTGACTGTAGATCTGCTTATTGACAAGTGCCAGGTGGTTTTCACAATATATTTTCAAGTTTTTTGGGGTTTTTTTTGCAGTTCTCTGAACATATTTGCAGCATATTTGTCCTAGGATGAATGTTACTGGGTTTTGAAACAACACATTGTTACAACCAATGTATTTTGCTGAAAATGGCTTTTTTACAGGCCTACTCCTGTGAAAAATTAACTTT
The DNA here is from genome assembly GCA_013397895.1 of Origma solitaria. NCBI lineage: Eukaryota > Metazoa > Chordata > Aves > Passeriformes > Acanthizidae > Origma > Origma solitaria. The sequence goes on from VZRL01001859.1 coordinate 240,133, forward strand.
TTAAGGTGGCCTAATTGGCCTCCTGTCACACTAGATTTTACTCTAGGACTGCTAATTTGGCATTTGGGGGTTCATTTGGATTTTCACTTGTAAAAATGAGAGACAAATGAGGCCTTTGAGTCTATTCCAATTTTAATTTTTATATAAGTGCCTCAAAAGCCCACAGCAGCCAAATCCCATCTCAGGTTTTCTACTCAACAAAATATTTCTAACATTATATGTACCCATTTATCAGCTATGTGTTGTGAAATCAGGCATAGCTTAACTGGTAAATAATTGCCATATCAGAATCTTAACTCTGTAAGACAGTGTGTGGTGATAAAAAAGACAGTTAAAAAATTTATACAGATTTTCATTTAAAATGCCTCATGAGAGGTCTTGGCAGCTTCTGTCAGGCTCTCGTAGCAACAACAGTGAGAGAGAACATTTGGCTCTAACAACAAAATGATCTCATTACATAGGACAGGAATATAGAGTAAAGAGCCAAAACACTCTGTACTAATTTTAGGTTCCACTTGAATCTGTGACATGTATTTAAACTTGTCTTCACAGCATCCTCATTTGGGTTGAAACTCTTCAATAGCATCTGATTTGAATGGATCCCCAGTGAACAGCATAAATTCTTGGTGCTGCTTTGCTTCCTGTTTGCTAGTGGAAGGCTTTTACAGTTATTTTGGTACTTTCCTCTTGCAGGCTTTTTACATCAGTATCTGACAGAGCAGAGTTTCATCTGAAAGCTACATGAGACGCCACGTGTTCAAGCTGCCAGAGTTTAGATGACATTTCAACTGAAATTTAGCGTTTTATTCCTGTGTGTTTAAAAAGAAACAGAAGTAAGCAGCAATCCACAAGAACTACCTTCTTAAAATGCTATTGATTTATATTAGTAATTTGATTTTATCCGTTTTATCACCTTAAGTCTTTTCTAGATAATCCATACGCAGTCAGTACAGTTATTCCAACTCTGTAGCATATTTTGTGTTAGTAATAGGTGGAAAGTCTGGGACACCATACCCAAAGCTGATCTAGCACCCATGTGTTGCCCTAACAGCTCAAAGAACTCGAAGTCTACTGATTTTCCTGGCTGGGGATTCCCCAGGCAGAGGGAAATCTGCAGCTGGTGCTGTGTTTGCATAGATGGTTTTCTGCATAAGCACAGCCGCTCACAGGCAGCCTGCTGGGACCAGCCCCAGGCGTGAGCACCGGGACAGCTCTGGGGCTGCTCTCACACTCACTCAGGAGCTGTGCTTTTCCAGGTCTGGTCAAATCCTGAATGTACTGGGAATCCTGCTTTAAAAATCAGAAAAAGGAAAAACCCCTCTCTCCACAGATTTTTGACTGTAGTGATCCACAGGTGGTTTGGATTACTTGAGTATAATCTGAACTGTTTGAGTTATATAAGAAATATCTCCCTCTCATGCTCTACTGCATAAGTCCAACATAAAAGCTTAGGACTTAGGATGTTAGGCACATAAATCCCATAGAATTTTAGTGGAATTTAGGGTATTATTTGGTCTCTCTTGAAAAATTAATTCTAAATCTGTGCAGGATTAGAGGAAGCTCCCACTGTGAACAAAACTTTTTCCCAATAATGCACACCTTTTCCTGAAGCTTCTAGCCACTGTTACAGTGTTTGAAATATCACTTCATGCCTGAGGAATCTGGCAGAAATCTTTTAAAGTTCCCCTCAGTACAGTAGGCTGAAGACTGGTCTAATTTACAGCAGCAGTTTCTATTGCCCCATGAAACTTTGGATTTGCCTTTCATTTAAGTTAATAGAATTTATATAACTATATTAAGAGTTGCTTGAGGCAAAGAATATATTAGATAAAGGCTACAACAGTGGGTTTTCCTCCTTTTTTTTTTTTTTTTTAATAGCGAATGAGGTGGTTTCTGGTGTTGTTTTAATTGACATTCTGTAAAATGTATGTTTTTCTTGCAAAGTGAACATTCCCCCTGTTTTGAGAGCCTTTTAGGCTTTAAAAATCCTAGGAGTTACAATAGCCATCTTAAGCAATATTGCAAATATTTCTTCATCCTAAGGCTCTGTTACCCCACTCAACACAACTGCTCTGCCCTACAGAGTCTGCCTTTGGGCCCCTGCAACTGCATATGGTCTGTCCTATTTTTTGTTTTAAAGATAGGGTGGTTCACAGGTAGCGTTTAGTATTGTAAAAGTAATTGTCAGGCATCTCTCAGCTGCAGAAGAGTTCTTTCCGAGAGAGCACTTCAGTTTTATGTTGCTACCAGCTGCCAGCTATCAGCTTGCAGCGTTTGCCCTGCTCCTCTCCTAGCTGAGCTAGCTGCATTCCCATCTCCCAGAGGAGGAATCTCCTGGTGCTGTTTGGCTTCCAAATTATTTACACTGAAACATCCTTGTAGGAATGGAAAGAAGCAAAGGTCATGTTAACAGCCCCATGTTAAAGGTCAGCAATACCATGGTAACAGTGGAAATCCATCCAGCTGCCTGCAGAAAAGTTGAACCCCTTACGAAGAGGAAACAACCCAAATAAACAGGGAGATAGATAAAAAGCAGTATCTTAGCCCTGAGCCACGTGTCGAGTGGAAACGTAATGCTTGTGAGCTCGTTGGGTATTTCCTACGCCTAACTTTGAACTGCTTTGCTCAAAATAAAAGCCATAGCAAATATTTCGAAAACTGAGCGCCTTGTAAATGTTCTGCCCCTCAACCTGAGGCTTTCTTTTTACTGCAAGTGTGTAATGCAGCCAAGTGTTGTTTGGTATCCTTCCTGTGCCTTAAAGTGTGACTTTTATGGGTGACGTTATGTTTATGGGTCTTTGTTCATCCTCGGCCTCATGTACCCCACTGCTGCTTCCTCTGAGGCTTTGCCGCCACACCGCAGGGTGTTAATTTCCTGTTTGGAGTCTGTCACAGACAAATTCAGAGCCTCGATTAAAACACAACACACAGATACATGCTGCTGACAAAGGCACTAATAAAACTCTAAAGTTTAAAGGTGGCCCTGGTGTTTCCTCACCGAGCAGCATGGGGACCTTTCACCCCTTGGAGACATGCTGTTTGCAAGGGTTTCTTTTCTTTTTAATTAGGGCTCGCCTGAATGACTCTTAGCAAACTGCTCTAGCATTTGGTCTGTTTGGTTTATGGATGTATTGACTATAAAATACACACAGCTTTCTTGAGCTTTTTTTAAAAAAAAACAAACCCAACCTCAACAAACCCAAAACAAGACTTATGAAACTTATAGGAACTGCAAAGGAAAAAACAGAAAAGGCTTAAACAGAAAGCATGTTGAGTAGGGTGATGGGTCTGGTATGTATGTATGCCCATGTATGCAAGACACATACATGGGCATCTGCATTTCCTGACCTCTTACCTTGGTCACTGAGCAGAAGGGGTAGGGAAAAAAACCCCAGCTTTTTCTTGCTTTGGTGAAAATCCTTCCTTCTGCACTCATTCAGCTGTGGAAGACTTACAAATGTCATCATTTAGGTATGAATTTCTACAGGCCTCACTTGTTTAGCAGTGTTTCAGCACACTTATTTTACACTATCCTGTAGAGTCACAGTTCTGACAAGAACTTTTCCTATTACCCAGTATTTTTTTTCCTACTCTTTAGTGTGATGTGTTGTTCCTAACACCACTGTAAAAGCCCTTCCCCCTATATAAATTCTGCACACATGTTTACAAGACTGCATTTTAAACTTGGATTTGCTCTAATGGAGGCCTTGTTATTTTCCTACGGTGTTGGGACAATTTTTTTCCTGTTTCCAGTAAAATACTACTTATTTCTGTATCCTAATTAATTTTAACCTTTACAAATGTATTTGGAAGCTGAAGTTTCTTACTTAGTCATTCTGATGTACAAGTGCTAGTTTGCATGTCTGCTACTGCTGCTTGGAAAGCCAAATACCTCATCAGAGTTCCCTCATAATCAAGAGAGAAATTCTAGAGTCTCTCCAGCATTCTCAGAGACCTCTCTTGTTACATACATGAAGTTAAAAAAAATCGGGTTATTTATATCTGGAGAACAAATTTTGTAGCCTGATTTCTTGCAGATATGGCCCCTCTTCCTCACATCAAAGGAAGTACCAGCTCTTCATAGCCTTCAGACAGAAATGGCATTTAAGGTCTCATAGTGTCTGCTTCTGACCATCCCTCACTGGCTATCTTTAAGACCGCTATGCCTTCTTTCCTCCTCATCCTCCAGTGTCCTATGTTTGAGCTTACCTGAATGACTTCTCACCTCTCCTGTGTTCTCCAGTGGTGCCCTGTGCTTGCACCCAACTTTTCCCCCCCCAAAATCAAGTGCCAGTGTGGCTGCAAGGATGACTTCAGGCCGGTTGCACGGAGAGGGCACCTGGAGGAGTAAGTCTCACACATGCTGAAGATGCTGCGTGTCACCTTGTGCCCATTTTTCTGGTGTTGGATGGACAAAGTCAGCTTCAAACAACACATTTCCTCTGCTTTTCTGCTGCAGTATTTCCTACAGCTGAGGTTCATAGCCTTTTGCTGTGCCTATGGATTCCTGGATTCTCTGTGTCTGCTGTGTTGTAGTAGAAGGAGGAAACAGCAGCTGCAGCTTAACTGCTCCTTATGATCTGCCCAGTGAGACCATAATACTTGGCTGGGGGAGCAGGAAAAGTGGCCTGGGTCCCACCCTCAGTGGCTCAGTAAGTGACACTGAGTGCCTCTAAAGACACCTTGCCAGGCCCTGTGGGGCAAGGCCAAACAAATATTTTTTGTTTTAAAGCAGTTCCCTAGACCAAGTAAACTATGGCAGGATTTTGTGTGGATCTGACTGAATCTAAATCTAATCTATTTGAGCTTCTTTACTTCATCTTCTCATTCCCTTACTTTTCTATCAGCTGTGGTTTGTCCACAAGATTTTATCTTCATTTTTGTCCAGTTTGCTTTTCTCTTTTGTGGCTGTTTCCACACATTTCCATATAGCCTTTCCATCTATTCCATCTAAATCCTCACCAAGGAGGGAGAAAAAACCCAAACCAAAATATTACTAAGAGCTGTTGTGGTGTGTTGTTTCTGCAAACAGTTGCTGTCCTAGACTGCTTGTCCTGTCTATTTAGATGTCAGTGTGGGCAGTCCACTCTCCCAAAAGTTGACTATGTCAGGCTTCCTCAGAACAGGTGGATTTTTTGGGCATCAAATGTCATTATTTATTCCATGTAAAGAGCCGGTATATTTCTTAGTACAGACTATGCTCTGTATGTTCAA
>VZRL01001859.1:245362-346569 GCA_013397895.1 Origma solitaria
AAAAAAAATAAAGCCACACCTCTTCTTATGGGGCTTCAGGCTTTGTTGATGAAACAAGCTCTAAAATTCAAATTCCAACGAAGAAAATTTTGGCTTACAAGCAAGCCTAAAGCTTTGCTAGAGTGCAGACAGACCTTTAGTGCTACTAGCCCTTTATAAAAAAAAAAAACCAGCAAACCCAAACCACTGCAAAGGATGGCACAATCAGATACAGAGGTATTCCCGTTGTACTGACAGTATGTCTAAGACAAATTGGGATGTGATGACTCTGTACTCCTAAGCTGTAACCTGAAAGGGTAGGGGATGAGAAGCTACTTGAAAACTTCCAGCTAAGTTAAAGCATCCATAAGGCATTCTTAACTCTCCCTGAGATTGGGTTCAGTGCATTTTAAAATGCTCTCATGTCTTTAAAGAAGTCCATTTCTGCTTTGGGAATGTGTCATTGTTACTTGCTATGGCTGAGTTGACCTAAGGATTGGTAGGAGAATTAAGCTGTAAGTCTTCCGAGGCAGCAATTCTTTGTTTGACTCTGTACAATATAAACACCAATATGGGTGGCAGCCCATAAATGAGATCTAGGCATGCTGCTATATATGTATGATACAAGTGTTAGATGAGTGTTCTGCATTGTTCAGTCTTTTTCTGCTCTGAAATGGTACATTCTTCATTGGTCATGCCTTCAAGATTTCATCTATGGGGAATAGTACTTCATAGTGATAAGCTTTTTTATTTTTTTATTTTTTAAAGCTGGATGTTAACAGTGTGACAGCAGCCGTTATATAGCTGGGATGAGCTGTGCAAGAATGAGAAATGTGGTTCATGTTTTAAATAAGTTAAGTGTGATGCTTTCCATATGCAGGATATATATCCTTCTCTCTGAGTAAGACACAGATCTCATGCAAGTCATGGGTTCTATGTTTTTTGCAAAACATCTGTGAGTTCTGACCTTTCCAGGCTTGTGCGCCTATGAGCGAGAGAACTGGTGTGCTCACAAACTGTGGAACAAACTTCACAGAGAACAACAGAGTAAATCTTGGAATGCATGAGAAAAGCTGATGGAGCTGGAGGCCAGTGGCAACGCTGGGTGACACAAAAGGGCAGACCAATTTCCCAAGGCACCGAGTTGTGTTAGCCAGACCAACTGCAATGGAGGTGTCAGGGTTTCTCAATTTTCTGAGTTATGCAGCTGCTGTTCCTAAAGTTATTCAAGTGTGAGAATGATATGAAAGCAAAGCACTGGGGCTGTTCCAAACTATTTTGTGTTAAAGTCATACCTAGCACAAGCTGTGTCTGCAGTGCATGTACTATTGCCTAATCCAAGAAACAGAGCTGTGAGTGCTGGCTGTCAGTGTGAGGGATGCAGAACGAAGCAGCACCATTCAAATCCTTCAGTTTTACTTCACATACTGGGACATTAACAAATTCCATGAGTGTCAAAGGTGCTTATCTGGTCTGACCCCATTTTAACTTGGACTGTTGCCTTGCTTGTCTCCTGGCTACTCAGGGCTGCACTTTTCCTCTTGTTGTCCAAGAGTGCGCATTCTTCCTCTTTAATGCCTTCCCTGTGTCACTAGTTTTTCTTTGTTTAAGCTCTCTCAAGCTTTGTTCACTTCTGTTTCTGCTCTCCCCTCACTTCTTTGTAACTAAGCCCAACCACCTCTTTTACAGCCAGCCTTTGTGCCTCTATTTATAGCGCTTTACCTGTTCCTGTATCTGGCGGTCGTGATTGCCTGTTTAATTATTTCCTGATATTGTCCTCTGCCCTCCCCCACCATCCTCTCCCCCCCACCCTGAGGCTTCCAGTATGGGCCTGTTGAAGGGAAACTGCTACCATTCTTCCAATTTGAAAGAACTGAATGGAGAAAAATCACACTGAACAACCCAAGTGTCTTGAGATGGCATCTCCCTCAGATCTGCACCAAACTTCCTGGAAGAAGGAAGTGTCTTCTATAGTATAGAAAAAGTTGAGTATAGAGTATAGAAAAAGTCGCTGATTGGTAAATGCATCAGACTGGATCAAAGCTCCACGAAATTGCATTAGGACAGTCATAGTCCTGACTTGCTGTATCTGCAATAACTTAGATGACAGTCTGAGCTTTTTGTGCCATTCTGAGAAGAATATTTTCAGCGTGTCTCTGTCAAAGTTTGGCTAATGTGCTGGAGATGCAGCACAGCTTCAGGGTATTTTTGCTTGCATGCTATAAGAATGTTCTTTCAATCTATTTGTACTTTGCAAGCTGAATTTAATAGAAATTAGTCATTAATTTTTAATTTAAGTCCAAGTAGGTGATGCAAGATAATAGCCTAGTGCCAGGAAAATCACTGAACTTACGGAATAAGCTGAGTTTGTTGAGCTACAGGCTTCTGAGGGTCATCAGCTTGATCATGAGCAGGCTGAAGAAGGGTTGTAACTGCTTTTCTAGAAGCTAAAGACAGATCCCAAAATCATTTGATTGTTATAAGAGACTGTGATATGGAAAAGGTTGCAATCCTCAGACTTACATGCTGTGGACCTTCAGATTGGTGAAAGCCGCAGAGTTGCTGAGGATACTTGTGTAGCCCAATACAAGCTTGCCAATATTGCTGTGACAGGAGTCACTAGATGGCAACATTACCTGTACTCTTGCAAATCCACATGTATGGGCATTGTCCAGTCTTTGGAAGAGGTGTGCCTTGTTCTGTGGAGATCTTTCTTCTTCAGTGGGAGCTCAGGCCAGCCATGGGAGCTTTCCAACCCCCTTCTGAATGGGGAGATTACTTGAATGCTGGTAACTGCAGGCAGACTGTCCAACAAGCCACTCTAATGGGGTACCCACCAATTTCTTTTTACATAACTGTGCCAGAAGCAAAGAGTGATTTAGTGTGTATGTATCCTACTCAGCTGTGCCTGCTGTCAGTGGGGAAGTTGTAGTGGGGGGTAGATGGGAGGTAGCAGTCAACTGGAGGTGTTTCTGTAGCCCCACTCACCTAAATCTGCCAGCAAATGTGAGTTAAAACCCCTTTTAATCTCTTGACTGGAGGCTGTACTGCCAAGGCTTCACATCTGCTACTACTCAGAGAAGCTGAGAGTATCCCTCTTCATTCTGGCCTTGGCAGGTTTTGCACATGGTTCTGATTTTGTGTGGAGTTGACTTTAGGTATGTGCTGTAGAGGTTGTGCTAATCTACTAAAAAAAATTCATAGAATTTCAATTTAGGATTTCAGTACCTCAGTGAGAAGTGTGGTTAAGAATAATGCTTGAGATGTAGCTGTTTACAAGTGATTGAGAAACTGGCTAGATAAGGCATGTCATATTTATAACTGTGGGTGCTGGACTTGGCTCATTTTGTTGAAGTTTCCTTGTTAGAGCTCTGCAGCAACATTTTAGTAAAATTTGGCTTATTTTTTAAATTCAGGTTTTCATTGACAAATTTATGCCTGGTTCACATGGGTTATCTGGAAATCACAGAACTGCTAAAGTGTGCAAAAAGTCTTCCTGCCCTTCTTGCTGTAGATGTTTCTATTAACTGTTTTGACTAAAAATTCCATTGAAAAAATCTTAGGGGGACCCCAACACAGAAAAGTCCTGATGCAGTTAATTATTTCTTCTTAATTTACACTTGAATGCAAAATAACAAATGAGTTCTGAGAGTAAATGCAAAATCAATCAAAACTTCCCCTAATGAACTTTTATTAAAATCTTGCAATTTGGGGGTATTTATTTTAAATAGGGAAATTTCTAACAACTATAAAGAATATTGTTTGGAATAGATTAGTAGTTTTCCTTCTCTCCATATTGTTCAAAGTTTCCCACTGTGATGAGGACATTGTGCTTTTTGTTCTTGCAGCCACATATCCTATCAGGAAAGCCCATCCCAGGCTCACATGTGGGACAGCCTCTTCTCAACTCCATAGGCAGTAGAATAAGTCTGAGAAACATTATTTTTCCTTCACCTGCATCATATTTTCTGTTTGTGATTTAATTCTTCTTGAAGAAAATTCAAAAGCCTGTTGTAAGTAACATACCCTTGAAATGGGAAATACTGTTAGGCACAGCTTAATCTTGCAAATAAACAATAGAAATACAGATTTTTTTTTAAATTTTTTTTTTTGCCCCACTAAGGAGAAAATAACTCACACAACCCCTTTGGAGGTCATTGCATTTTATCTTATCACCCTGAAAAAAAAAGAGACTTGTGCAATATGAGCTATAGAGTAATATAGATTGATAGCCACACAGCTGTGCTCCTCCCCCCAGTCCCATAATCTCCCGTGTTGGTGCTCATCTCCCTGGGCTTCATGCACAGACATTTAAGCATAACATCTTACAGGGTTCAGTGTAGTATTCTACTGGTAAAGATACATCAGAGTAGGACAAAAACTGATGGAGAAGGTATCCATCAATTAGCACTATCTCTCTAGCAAATACTAACAGAAAAAAGAGGGGAAATCTGGTATCTCTTTCTTGTGAAATGCAGGACACGCACTTAAAATACTAAAATTGTATTCACTAGCAACAGCACCTGCATGGGCTACTTGCCCTGTCCTTACTAAGCTGCTGGATCCAAGTGGTGTTACAGAAAGCCCAGACTGGGGACTGCCAGGCCAACTTGCTTTGCAGAGCACCAGGGCTTTTCCTGACTCTTATTTGCCCTTGGAAAGGGCCTCTGGTGAGCACTAGTGCTGCTGCTCCTCATATCAAGTGAGGAAATTGAAATGTGCTCGAATTAGAAACAGATGACTGGAATTTAGCGATGAGTTAAAACTGCTATAAGCAAAGAGCGGGAGTGATATAATTAGTCTGTCTTGAGACTTGTTGGCTTATGGTACATATTAGAGTCCTTTCTTATAGCTTTAAAAAGTAACCAAAGAGACATGAAACCAGTGCATATACAAACATAACTCTTGGATTAGAGCTTTACAGTCCACTCTTAGATCCAAAATGTCCCAAAGTAAAAGGCCAGAGTCTGATTCTCTGCTGGTCCAGATCTTGCCCAGGTATGATTTCAGTGGAATCAGCAAGATGGTTTCAAACTGAGATGGGAATTAATAGATGACATTGGAATTATTTCCTCTCTGCATGCTGAAAATTCTGTTAGCCTCCTTGCTTAATAATGAGAAAATTAAAATACGTAATAGAATCTGTCTCCCTAATTTTGTACAAGTTTGAGTCACTGTTTAAGCTATCCATCTATTTTACAAGCTTGAATTTGAGGATGGACTTCTTTGTTTCTGCAGTGATGTCTTAGCTTTATTATCAGCATCCTTAAAGAATATTAAAATGAAACTTTCTAAGGAGTAAAGTGGTCCCCATTACTTTTTGGATGCTTTGTTCAGTGCTGGCTGTGCTCCAGGAGTGTGGTGATGTTGACATCCACTGCACTGATGTGTTGGTTGATGTAACGCTGCTGAATGACTCTGGGAGCCTTGGTTTTCCAAAGGCATATAGCAACTGAAAACAAGAAAGTGAAACAAATCCAGTAACAGATTAGTTCAGATGCTAAAGACAAACAAGGCTTTCTGTACATTTCTGGTTCTCTCCTTGTCCTTCAGAGCCCTTAGCTGTCAGCTGAGACTCTCTGTGTTTTAAGTGCTATGAATGGGTGCACTAAAGCCTCTGATCAAATGAACACAGAACTGCAGATAATTAATTCCTGTTACAGCTGCAGGAGTTGAAGAATAGCTTGTGCCAAAGTACAGCAGAAGGAGAGAACAATTTTATTGCTGCAAACAGCAGAATGTTTGGCATGTTCATGCTCGTTTCAGAAAAGCCTAGGTGAAAGGAGTGATGGAAACATCCACTTTAGTGCCACAGACTCATCTTATTTGGCCAAGGTCAGTTTAAGGTAATGGAGAGAACTCTGACCTCAGAAGTGGTTATGATGGAAGCAGTCAAATTGTTGTGTGTGTAAAATGTGAGATTATCAGAGGATTTGGACAAAACTCATGGAAAGTTGTGAGTGTATTTACAGGACCAGTACCTCTTTTGCTGCACATTGATCTTTGTGGAGGACCCTCATCTGAAACTCCATAATCATCCATAATCGCAATGGATTATTGGAGCTAGTAATATAAAATTATTCAAGTCTTCAATTTTTTAATGAAATGCAGTTTTGTTGAATTTCCTGTATTTCATAGGAACATAAAGGTCATAAGCATTTGTTGGTTTTATTTTTCACTGGAGAAAATTTATTCCTTTCCATCCTTTGAGGTATCTTAATTTAGACTTTAAAATGCTAGAAAATACTTTAAATGCCTTCCTGTTTTAAAGTAAAATACATGCATTTAGCAGCGTTATCTATTTTTATGGCTATAAGTTAACTTTATTCAGATCTTTCTAGAAAGTTTCAAACTCTAGCCTGTCATATGGGATGTCTTTTTTTCTCTCCTTATGAAGGAAATTCTGATTTCTGACCTGCCTTCCATTTAACAAAGGACTGTAGGGCATCTAGTCTGCTTCTTTTGATGTTTCTTCACTCTAGGAGGGGAGTGTGTTTCCATGGGGGAAAAAAAGAAGAGTTGTTTTTCCCATTAAAGGTATAGGGTGTTTTTGGTAGCAAGTTTAAAGCCTGTTGGCACTAATGCAGAGTGCACAGACACAATGTCAACCTGCCCAGAGAAAAGATGTCTGGCCAGGTGCTGTGCAGCATTGTTCGGTGGGATCACTTGTTTTTCTGCCTTTCTGTCTGCTTTCCACCCCACTCAGTCACAGAAGCTGCCAGGTTATCCTGACCCAAGTACAGCTTAGACTCCCTGTTGGTGAAGGCTGGGGGTCACGGTATTTTTCCTTTATTTTGCTCCGTGCCTAGACTGGCGTGCCAGGCAGCTGGTGTGGCCTGACACAGCTGAACTTGCACTGCCCTCTCTTAAGGAAATGCTTGAGGCATTGTCAGCTTTAGGACAGATTTAAGTGTCTGTTGCGCTAATTAAGTTGTGCAAAGGAAAAACGCTGAAGATCTGCATGTCTGGCTATTATGGCTTTTCCAAGTAATTACTGAGGTTCAACATGCAGGAACTGCCAGTTTTTTAATTGCTATTTTGTTATTGTTAAATTACAGTAAGAAATTACTTTGTCTCCATAACATTCTCTAAAATTGAAAGTACAATTAACAAAAAATCAAATTTTCCAGTTTGTTGCAAAGAAGCATCTGCAAAAATACTCTAGAGGACATGATGATAACCACAGTCTGCAGCTGTTGTGTGCTGAGAGCTGATCTCAGATCTGCGGTCAATGTTGATTTCAATTTTGTACTTCATGTGGGGATTCAACTTTTATTCATAAAGTCTTACTCCAAAATGTTGTATCCACTCTTTCAATAAGGGATGGATTTGAGGGTCTAGAAATAATCTTTTTACAAGTTATTTACTGAACAATTCTTTATTAGAAATTTCATCACTGTGCATGACTTTTTGGAGAACACAGGATCTCCAAAACAGAATAGCAGTTAAAATCGTATTTTACCATGGTTAAAATTAATTTAAAAACTCAGGGGCAGACTGTATTAGAAGAAACCTTTTTAGAAGAAAGGATGACTTGTTACCATTACTTATCAGACTGGAACGTGTTGGCAGGGTGCTTTCCACCTGAGAAATTGCCCTCTTCAGAGTTTCAGGAGACCTTTTGTAATGACAGAGTTCAGACTTCAGGACCCTGGAACAAAGACAGCTTTAACTCAAGTTTGTACAATTAGGACTCTGGGTTTGTAGCATTACTAATGGTGATTACAGAGTCACAGTTTATCATGGAAGGGCACCCAACGACTATTTGGCTACTTTTGAGAATCTCAATCCTCATGCATAGCTTTCCACTAGGAAACATCTGTTCCTGAGTGGTCTGACTGTGAACCTCAACTTCCTATCGCATCCAATGCAAAGATGTCTCCTGCTGGTGATTATTAAAGAAGAAAAAAAGAAAAAAGTATGCTTGGTTAATAATGCCACGCTTTGGGGATTTCATTTGTCATCTATGGGGTCATGAAAGAAAAACTTCCCCACAGTGTCATAATTTGATGTGTGCATTTTGGGTTCTCTGGTCTTTCTCCGAAGAATAGGAGACTAAACTGCAGTAAAAGAGGGGATGTAGGCTGGGTACGTTCTTTAAGCAGCATTACATTTTCAGGGATCTGGTTCAGTTTTTTCTGTACATGTGTTTGGGGCTAAGACTGCCAGCTTTTAGGTCAAATCTCTTTTGATTGTCAGGGTCTATTGGACTTTTTTTTCTCTTCTATGCAGATTCACTGGAATATTAATTCCTTGAATAAACAGAAGGCTGCTTTAATTCCGACTGAGATGAATTAGGTGTCTCTGCAATTAAAATATGAATCTAATCTGATGTGGCAAACTAATAAAATAGTTTGCTATAATATGTGTATACTGACTCCTAAGTATGATGCACCCTTATTCTTTCTTCAGAAAGGTAATGAAAACTTCCCTGCCACTTCTGACCTGACTGGCAACAATATGAAATCTTGCTTCAAGCTTCCAAGCTCCTCCCTTAACGTGTTAAAAAGTCCAAAAGCTGCATGTAAATTTGTGATTGCAATCTTTCATTACACTTGCAGAAAAACTTTTCCCAAAAGAAATTGCATTATGATTTTATGGAACCATCAGCTACAACATACTAGATAAGGAAAAACATACAATGCCACTGCAAAGGTGGTATTGTAGCACAGTTTAGAGGACATGATAGAAAGCAAAAAGCTAGGCTTGGTGCTTTTATGAGTCTTTGTATACCTCTGTTCCTCTACAAGAAGCCTTTCCTGTTGGAAATCCAATGAACTATGCTATACACTCTTAGGCTATAGCTATGTGTCAGACAGACCAACAATATCTATATGAACTCCTCTGAGTTGGAAAGTATCTTCAGTATAAACTTTAGAAGTGGTCTAATTTTGGTAAGCTTTGGTTAAATGGGCACTAAAATGAAGTTGGTGCCTAAAGTCTAATCACAGTCACTGTAAGCCATCCTTTAGAGGGAACTGATTTTAGTATGGACTTATTTGTATGGGGATATATGAAAGGGATTTTGAAAGATGTAAGAGAAATAACTGCATTGACATAAAGTTACATTAGTATCATGGACCCTGATGCATAAAATTTGAAGATTAGAGACAGAAATGGGTTCTTTGAACCTTGTGCTTAGAAGTGGAATCCTTACTGTTTTCTGTTAATACAAGCAGTAAAGTACAGCTGCCACTCCAATAAATCAGAGCTGCATCAAGAATTGAGAAGGTGAATATACTGTACTAGGGGAATGTGGAGCAAGGAAAAAAGAATAGGAATTGTTTGCCTTTTACTTAGGACCACAATGTTGGTGGGAATGGAGTAGGACAAAGGAGGGCTGGAGCAGGAGAGACTTGGAGGAGAAAGACCCTGAAACTGGAGCGCAAAGCTGTCGCAATGTTCAGTGTAGATGGACTGCAGATAAACAAAACCTGTAGAGACAGTCTTGCTTTTTTCTTTCCTGAGTGATGGATGTCAGGGCCTTTTTTCCACCAGCCTAATTTCTGTGCTGTCTTCACACCAGAGGGTACTTGGCCTCCTGCTACCTGCAAATGGAAGCAGCTGATAAGGGCTGTATGAGAATGTGCACGTAGCACGCAGCTGGGACAGACCCCAGTGGTCCATTGCATTATTTCAAAGCTCAGAGTCAAAATTTCCCTCTGTGTATAATTGTTACTGAATTTCCCAGTTTTTTTTTTTTTTTGCTGGTGTAGAGGAGGTTAAGTTACTCATACTACCACCCTGTCCTCTGAGTGTTTAACCTGGGTGTCACTCCAGGTTATGTGAATTAAGTAGTGATAAGGTTTGCGACATTGAATGTAGTCGCTAGTATTCAGTTTCCTAACACTTTGAGGGAAGCCTTCAGAGGTTAATGGCTAAACACAAACCTACTCATGCTTGTACAACAATAAATGCTCTCTAAATTCTACATAATGTCACCCTTGGAAGGCAGAAGGAGTGAAAATTGCTAATTCTCCAGTGAGTAATAGTATTTTTTAATAATTTCTTTAGAAGCTCTATGAACAATCTTTGAATATTTGTTTGCAGCTCATTCTGGATTTAAGGTGGCTGCTCATGTCTTTGCCATGCTATACCCCATTCAGGTCTAGGTATCTGCAGGGAATTGTATAAAGCATATGCTGGAAGAGAGATTGGCTCTGTAATTTTACTGTCTAGGAGCTTCTGTGTAGTCACTCACAAGAGAAATAGCACTATCTCTTGTTTCCTAAGCATAATATGTAAAATAATGAATGAGTAGTGAATTACTTTCTTTT
The DNA here is from genome assembly GCA_013397895.1 of Origma solitaria. Taxonomy (NCBI): domain Eukaryota; kingdom Metazoa; phylum Chordata; class Aves; order Passeriformes; family Acanthizidae; genus Origma; species Origma solitaria. The sequence continues at coordinate 255,619 of VZRL01001859.1, forward strand.
TTTTGAGATAGGAAGAATCTGCAAGATTTATTCAAAAATTGTTTTTTATGTAGTTAAGAGATTAGTTTTTAATGCAATTGTAGCATTGGCTCCCTTATGTTTCAAAGTTTGTGAAAGGTTTGCTGTGGAAACATTTGTTTTCAAACAACCACCATTCATGTTTTGTGCTCCTTCGGCAGAAATTTTATTCTGCTATCAGAATGTCATTGTTACTGCAGTAATATCTCATGGATTACTATCAGTGCTTCAAGAGTCTGTCAGCTAGGAGATCAAAGCCTATTTTGAAAACCACAACTCTCACCCCTACAGATTGGTAATCTGTACAATTGTTATAGGAAAAGGATAACTCTAATAGAAGAGGTGTAAGACAGAGCACACTGGGCTATGGTCAACACCAGAGTTGTTTGCAGTGTATGTTTGAATTGTTTGAGTTGATTGTCAGCTACGTGGTATAGTAGGGTTAAAAGGTTTTGCCCCGAGATATAGTCCTTGATCTGTGTACTCTTTCCCACCTCATGTATTACTCTGCTCTGCTTTGTGCTCAGAGCTGTGCCGTACCAGATTGCTCGAGACCTCACGGTGAAACAGGGAAAGGCAAAGATTGTGTGCAACTTTCATTCTTGTTGTCTGTGTCAGTCGCAAATGGCTGAACCTCTTTGACTTAGCAGTAGATGATCAAATCCAGGAATGGCCCTCACTTAAGGAAAATAAGTACTCTTAAGTCATTGAGCTGAACCCTGAATTTCGTGAGAGACAACTCTTGTTTTGGTTTGTAGGACTGTGCTGGAATTGAAAAGACTCTTGGCACAACACAGAGCTGAATAACAGCTTTGAGATTTGGCCCCTAGGAATTTCCTGTTTAAAAAATGCTGGGCTTGGCCATGAACTTCGTATATGCAGCACACACAACGCCAGATGCGTGCTCTCTCTTTTGCAAAGCTGAGGGAACTGAAGGCACTCCTGGATTTTAGCAGGATATGCAGAAGCTCTGACAGCTGATAGATACGAATGTTGTATCCATAACTCCTGAGTTGCCATAATAACATATATAGTATGCATAGCAATCAAGTAAGATCTGTAGCTTTTCTTAGGATATCTAGAGTTTAAATACAAGATGGATTACAAAGCTTTTAAAAAATTTTTTGCTTTATTTCATACTTACATAATTTTGAGGATATGGAAGCATGATTTAAAATGTTAATTTGGGAATAAGTATGTTAGCTTTCTGTGGTTCTTTGAAATAAAGTAAAAAGGAGTACCTGATTGCAGGATGATTTTTACCTCCCTAAAACTGGTTCACCCTAAGTTGTTGCAGAGGCTGCTTCAGGATCATCACCTGAGTATCTGTTCTTAAAACAAAGGTTTGATTTGATTACAAACAATGCCTCAGACATTTAAAAGCACATCTGGTATAATCCTGCATCTAATAAATATTTAAGGAGACTTAAAAAAAAATATCCCACAAAACCCAAAAATCAACAAAACCACCTCGGAGAAACTCTAACTGAGCTGGATGACTCAGCCCCTGAGACAGGAAGAGCTAATGACTAAAGACTCAGTGTAGAGAATTTGGGCAGGATCTGGAACGCTTCTCTTTTGAACGTCTTGCAAATGCCCAAATGTAGAAATGAAAGTTTCCATTCACCTTGGAGATATCGCACAGATTAAGTTCCCTCCAAATATATGGCAGATGCTGTTTTGCACCAGCACATTTCAGTCTAGGATTGGACAGCTATTCTGTTGAACAGAATTAAATTCTGTTTAATTACTGCAGGTTCAGGTGTTAGGGCGTCAGCGGAGCAGCCTCTCTCTTGGCCTGGTTCACATTTTTAGTAGTAGTGGCTTCTTTTATTCCCAACCAGTTTTGTGTCTGTCTCATGATTATTTCTCCAATCTCTTTAGGAGAATATTAGTGGGCTCAAGTAAGAGCTCACAAAATCAAGTCTTTGAGTGTGGCTACATAAGGTGCATATGCTATAATTTTCTTAGGGATATATCCCGTTAGTCAGCAGAAGAATTTAGATTAACATTTCTTCATCTCTTCTTGGCAAGCCAATATTTCTTACCCCATTGCACACTTTCGGGGTGTGGTACCTCCTGGTGCTTCGAGTAACAGTTTTCAAGTGATCCACAGCTGACCTCCTACCTTAGCAAGTGAAAATATAACATTTGGAAATAGTCTGATGTGTGTTGTTATATTACTTTGAGTGTTCCTGATGGCCTTTTCAATTCAAGACTTGAGATATGACTGTTGTATATGATCTTACAAATTGTTTCATGACCTAAATGATACACAGATCCTAGCATAGCTCCTCGTGTCCTTCAATGCTGTTACTTTTCTACTCCCTGGATCCCTTTTCTCACCTGGAGGCTTAGTACTCTTTGCTCTCTTTTGAAGACATTTGAAATCGCTGAAGCTTTCTCAATAAAACTTCATCAGTCCCTGCTGAGTATAATTAAATCTTGTCTAAATAGTTTTAAGGTGTTCTGTCTCATATTTCTTCTCCCCTTAAGTATTGTAAAAGGTTTAAGCATATTTTCACTGTTAACCCTTTGTGGCTGGAGGAGGAAAGCTTCATCTTTGCTGGGCCATGGTAATAGTGGGATCAGCGGTAGTTGTGATAGAAAGCAGGTGTGGTTTTTTACTGGCTGGAGCTATTTCAGGACTGTGAATCCCCTTTACAGGTGATCATCCTGTTCAGCATCTCTTCTTTTTCAGCAGTTCCTCTTGACTAACTTGGAAGATTTTTGCCTCACTTTTCATCTAAATTGCCATCTCTGACACTAATTTCGTCTGATGTGTTCTGCAGTGGGTATTGGGACCTAACTGAGGATTTCACATTTCACTAGGCACCAATAAATTTTTCAGCACAAGGCTGAGGATGAGCTCACTTACTTATTAGTCAGGTAGCCTTGAAAACTGTACAACCATTGGACTAAAAATTCTTCCCACTATGTTTGTGCTTAAACTGGCAAAACCCCATGACTATTCAAGAAAAAAAAAAGAAAAAAACCCCTACTCTTACCCAACTACAGGATGATAAAGCACTCTATTTATTTAACAAATAATCACTTTGGGTTAGACTGGGTTTACTTTTCCTAACAATATCTTCTCCAAAAGTTTTACTGAGGCCTTATCCATGTTTACAAACTTTGCCAACACTGGCTGAGAGCTTTGAAAAAATAACAAAAAGACCAAAAAAACCAAACCAAAAAACAAACCAAAAAAACCCCCAAACCCAAACAAAACAAAACAAAAACCCCCCAAAACAAAAACAAGCAAAAAAATCCCAAAAAAGGAAAAATAATGCAGGAAATGTACTGGGTAAATTTAGATTAAGAGATGGTGGCTGAGAAGTCCTTTTGCCACTACTGTTTATTTTGTCCAAGCAGTGATAAATGTACAGAAAGGGCTGATTTAACATGTTTCCCTCCACTTAAGGTATTGGGTAGCAGACAGGTAGGAGATCTGCTTAAACCATCTGCATGTGAATTATGGATTATGCAGGGCTTCAAAATGGGTCCCTAACTTGGTTGAAAACAGCCTCCTCCTTCCATCTGTGGGTGTACATTCTGGGTCTGATTAAGAAACAACAGAACTGCATGGGATCCAGTGTCCCATGGGACAACCTCGTTCATTCCACAAGCAAAACAACTAAAAGCAGGAGCATTTTAAAAGAGAAAAGGGGCTAAAGTCAGTCCCTTGACTTTTATTGCACCTTCAGGTGATTTTGCAGGCAGGGATTGTTGGCATGAGGCTTCCTTGCCCTTCTGCTTGTCATCAAATACATAAGTACGTAGTGAAAACATAAGAAATGAAAGGCTTTTTAAACTGTGTCCAAATAGGTCAGTTTCTCAACCCTTTTGAAATAGGAGAAATAAATAAAGGAGGATTAGAGAATTAAAGAAAGAAAATTAGGAAAAAATATTACAGAGAAAATGAAGGACAAATTACTATGGAAGTGAAATACTATTAAAGATTGAAAAAAATTAATGCTGAGAAAGTTCCATATCAGTATTTTATACATCCTTCACAGTAAATGAAGGGATTAATTGAGTACTGCACCCTCCTCCAGGGTTACAGGGTAGTTAAGTATTTTAATTTCTCTTGGCTGTCTCCTACTTCACCTCACAAGAAAAAAGCAGTGAAATACAGATTTAGTGTGACTCTGAATAAAATATCTGCTTTTGTTCATTTTTTCCTGTCCAGTTTTTAGTGATGTGAGCCCTCTGTGCTGTGAATGTCAGACATGGGCAGCTGAGTCATATGGAATAAAATGGAAGTACAGATGACCTGCCATTGTTAGCGTGTCCTATCACAGCTGTTTTTGTTACCCATATGAGAGTTTTTCTTCTTTGCACAACTGTTCCTGTCTAAGTCTGCCCACTTAATTGGGTTGAAAATTAGTCCCTTTCTGTAAACCACCTAAACATTCACAGCAGAAGAAAACTAGAAAACAAATAGACTAAAAGCTTAGTTGCAGATCCTAAAAGGTGCCACACATACAACTTCTATAAATTTCACTGAGGCTGGAGAAGCAGCATCAGTGAATGCTGAACTGGCATCATTCTACACCTGAATAACCACGAGATGCTGTGACGTGATGCCAGTATGGGTAGCTTATGGGCAGCTGGCTGGTCGGAATTGAGGAAGACCACAGGTAGGCAATAGGAACCCAAATGTTACCTTTTCTTGTATGCAGTTCATCGTGTAGAAGTGCCTGTAGAATTTTGGGTAGGCAGAAAAACTGCCACCCTGAAAGAAACAGAGGATTATAGGGAAATATGAGTGATGCTATTGCTAGGTGATATTATTTGGTTTGCATTTCCTTGTACTAAAAAGCGGAGATTTGGTTCAAAATGAAAAAAGTGCTGTGGGAGATTAGGGTGAGATGTTATATAAAAAAATAATTATTAGAATGTTATTTGCAGGCTAACAATCTTACTTTTGAGGTGCAACATTGCAGGTGCTTTGCAACAAAAGGATAATGGATAGAAACTGTTGACTCAGTTTTCAGAAACTTTCGTTGCTGTTCAGTCTTTGTAAACAATTTAATTCCCTTCCACCTGCCTTTTCCTAAGACCTCAGGAGTGCAAGAGTGTAAAATTAGCTGCTGAAGCTTTGGAAGGAAGCTCCCGGAAACAGATGATGTGCTTTCAGGCTAGACTGTCAAAACACTTCCCCAGCAGATCAGATTTATTCTGTATTGGATATTCAAAAGGGAAATAGTAAATTATGTTGCTGTGTCCCTTGGCTGAGGAACAAACCAATTTGAATTGAATGCATTATGCTGGAGTAGGGAATCCAGTATTTCTCTGGGGTGGGCTGTGGCTGAAGTCGTTCACTTTGTCCTAGATTCTGGAGTGAGTGTCCAGAGAGATGACTTCACGTAGCTTTATAATGAATGACATTTGGAAGAAGCTCCTTCAGGAATGCTAAAAATATCTTGCTCTATTTAGCCTTTTTTTCCTGTTCTAAGCAGGTCAGATGGTTTGACAGGAAGAATTTTTTGAAAATAAGAAAAAAAAATGGGTGTGTGTCGTTGCATCTATATTAGGGGTATAGGAAAGTATTGCCAAGAAAAATTTCTAGGCTTTTTACCGTAATGGCATCTTCAGGTCTTTATTTCCAGCAGCCTTTGTCCTTTCCTCAAGTAGGCATACTAAGGACAGGGTTCATCTGTCTCATGTTTTTCCATGCGTTACCAACATCCATACTCATCTGGAATGTGTTTTCCTTCCATATAAAGCAGCAGTGTGCGGATACACCGAGGCATTGCATCATTATCAGGAAAGGGTGGGGGTCACGCTCTCTCTGACCTTACACCTCTCAGTGCAAGTGGCTGCTGCAACTGCATGTTCTGGTCAGATTTCAGAGTTCATATGGGAAGAAAGAATTTATTCCTCCTTTGAAAGAACAGATGGTGTGTGAATACTGACACACAGGTCACAGTGGATCCTCTTAGGCCTTGCAGAATAGGTCAGAGTGTAAGTGAACATTAAGTTCACTGCAAGGGACAGGTACAAGTGTGGGGGAATGGTAGCATAAGTGAGTGGCAGCCCAGTTTGAAGTAAAGATAACCAACTTGGAAAAAGTTGGAGGCCTATATTTTCATCCTCTGAAAAAGTGAACTTATCTCCACTCTTTAATTTAGACTTTTTAATGGAAATCTCTCAGTTGTTTCATATTTATACTTTTTCTGCCTGTGATTTGACTTAGAAATATGCAAACCCGTTTTACTTTGATAAGAATCCTCAAGATAATTTTTATGAGACTCAGTTTCTAGATTTTTATGCTGTCTCTGAAAACAGCATAGGTTTCATGGGTTTTGAAGACAGAGAGGACTGTTGGGATCACCTAATCAGCTCTCTTATGTAAGACTTCCTTGAATTATTTCTGTCTGGAACTAGAGGAAGTCTTTCAAAAACAATAAAGGCAAAAATCTTCGAGTCTCGATTTTAAATAGAGATTTCCTTTATTAAAAATAAAAATAAGTTACTTTGACTTGTTGTGTTTCAAAGAGTCGTTCAATCCATAACATTTTAAGGTAGTTTGAATTGTTCATATTTTCATATTTTTAAATTATAAACTTTCTGACAAATTTGATTCATGAGAAATAGGTTTAGGAGAGCCAATATTTGCTATGGCTGTGTAAACTTACATAACCTTTGGCTCTCCTCTCTAGGTACTCCTAGTTAATCCAACTGAGCAAGGCACTGCTGTGCCATGCTAATTCAGATGGGTGCGTGTGTTGACTGCCCACATGTCAAGTGGACTTTGTGCTGCTGATTTGTGCCTTCTTTTCCTCAAGTCGAGAGCAGTAAATGAAATCCCTTAGCCACAGTTTCTTCACAAAACTTTGAGATTTCTATCCAGTGTCTAAATGTAAAAATGCCCAGCCAATTCCAAGCTGACTGGGGAGGGGTGCAGGCAGTAGGGGAACAGCCAGATTGATGACGGTCATGGCTGAGCCACATTCCCTTCCATGTCTAACTGACACCTGGCAAAATCTTGAGAGCTGGAAGAGTGAAAGCTGTTATAGTTCTAATTATGGCTTTGAGTTGACCCCACAGATTCAGATCGTCTCTAAGTTTCTACTTCAAGAGGGCTGTAAATTTTGCAGCTGGCTCCCCTTCATGGAGGGTGTAATCATGTTTGTCTTTGGGAAATTTGAATTTGGGTTATGTATATTGTGCTTTCTCTAATCGTGTTGTTCGTATCTTTCTCTGCCAATACACCATGATTTTTCTCTCTGGGCTTTTTCATGGTAAATGGAATATTCCATCTCGTTATTGTTCCAAATTTGTTTTCAAAAGCCAAATCTGTTGTATCATTTAATTTAGTAAACCTAACATAAATTGAGAATTCAGTACCACATGGTCATGGTAGACATAGAATTTCATAGACATTAAGATGTTCTATGACTTTTGGATTTGCTGAGATCTATAATTTTGAGAGGCACCAGGCATTAATGGGCATGGAAACTAAACTGCTGCTGTGTTGGCAAAGGAGAAATTATTCCTCCAGGTTATGGGTGAAGTGATGAAGCAACAATCTGAAGGGAGTCAACAGCACACTGCCCATGAGCAATTACTTTGGACTGTGGCTATAATGATTTTCCATATGTTACTAAAAAGACCTTCCATCTTTTTTATGGACAGAACCGGCAATAATAATAAGAATTCATCGCATTACTGAAGGTAGAGTCTATTCGGGCAGTAATCAACATTCATTTAAATTCCTCTGTTGGAGATTTAAACTGGCACACGCGACTGTTGCCGAGGGCATGAGAGCTGCATTTCCCTTGTCCTAAGATGGCCAGCTGCTCTGCTGTGCTGCATGTGTACACACTATTTTTACAGCACTGTCTATTGTTGCCAGTGCTGGTGATCCAGAGCACTTCTGCCCAATGGCAACCGGCTTTAGGAATGTAAGCTATTTTGTGACTCTTTGCCTTTTCACACACAGAAATAAAAGTAATAACAGCCTTGGCCGGCTTGTATAAGGGACCATTAAAATAATCAAATAGAGGACATTGAACTCACATGTTGGAAGCCTGATTATGAATGGAAACTTGATTAAAAAATAGTTGCTGTCATGTCCAAAATAGCAGAAGGCAAATTAATGTTTCTGTCTCTGCTGTTTGATGTGACAGCATGTTTAAAGATCTACCATTTCATCCAGTGACAGGGCGGAGAGCCATGTTAACAAGAAACAAGAAATGTCATTCTCTTTCTGGCACTGACTTTAAATTTAGTTGTGGATTTGTCCCATGGCTTGAAAGGGAATGTGCTTGCACTGACTGTCTGTGAAGATGGCATTCTGGATCGGGTCCTATGTACATGAAATATGAGTAATAAGATATGGGGAAGGATGCATTATGTTCTGAAGCATATATGCGAACTTATCTCACTTTGCAGAAATCCAACATACATTAACGTAGGGAGGAATTGTTTACACATTATAAATTGTTTACACATTATAAAATTCCATCTTTCTTCAAAATTGAAGCAATATGTGAAACTGCTATCTTGCTATGGGAACAGATTAATAACAACGACTATAAAAAGGTTGACCTTTTTCCAGTCTAGGATCTAACTGTGTTGACTGAAGACAGGTCCCTAAAGCTTCAGCATAGCCCACTGGTTGCAACTTGTGGCGTGCACAGCTCTTCACTGGCACACGGAAAGAGATTGTCTGAATTGGCTTGCAGCTCTGCTCTTGTGAATCTTAGGTCACTTACTGCCAGCATGCATATGGTGATGAACACCACAAGATGCTTCCGCTTTTATCTTGCCTGGCTCTTGACAAAATTAATACCTTTGTACAGCTTAAGCAGCTCTGGATTTCTCTTTGAAATCTGCAACTAGCTAGATCATGAGAAATTCAGTCTCAGAAGTTTAGGTTTGACTTCCATGTTCTCCTTAAAACAGTGGTGTAATTTAGGAAACTTTTGTTTTTCAGCACTAACCATAATGTTGCCTCTCCCCTGTGCTTGCACAGGCATTTGGGTTGTTTGGTTTTCAGATTCTGTTTGCCGCACACAAGTGTGATGCACGCAGGTAGTTCTAAGCGGTACAGAGGTGTGAATGAGAAGCAGAGATGGCTTAAGATTATTTGTGCAGTATTGTTACACAAAGTGTAACCACAAGCTCAAGTTCTTGCTGCTGCTGGTCAGAGTCTCTGCTTTCTCCTTGGGTGGTGACTATAGGCGGGAAGGCTAAACCAGCTAAAAGGCATTACATAATGTAAAATGCTTTATGTCTTGAGTTTGCTGGAGTTATGACTCCGGAGTTATGACATATGTATTATATGACACTCTCATAATGAAGTGAGGGAAACAGCAGATGAGATTCTTGCAGGCAGTGGCAAACTAATTGGAATGAGGACATTATCAATGATCCTTTGTCATAATAGTGTGCCCCTGAGCTGGGGTTTGTGGAGGTGTCTCTGGAGCTTGGTTTTATTGAAAATTTACACAATCTGGATGATGATGCATTTTAAGTTTGTAGATAACACCCAAACTGAACCTTCTGAGGAACATCTAAAATTTGAAGAGAAATTGAAGAAACATTCTGAAGAAATGGGATATATTTCATTAGGAGTAAGTGCAGAGGAGGATGATGTGAATAGGCAGCAGTACAGATGCAATACAGAGAATAATGAAGGTAGTTGTTTAATAGAAAAGAGTTTGGTACAGTCATGGCTAAGCAGCTGAACAAGAATTAGCAGTGTTTTGTGATTGCAAGGAGGAAAAAGGCAGGTGCTTTGGAAGGTTCTAAAAGGTCACAGCTTTTCAAGCTGCATAAAATGAACCTTCTGATCTCACATTACCCCCCTGGGTAAGTTTTTGTTGCAGGTATAATCAGTTGGGTGGAAGAACTAAGAGGTTTAAGGGATTGAGGAAACATCTGCATGGAATATTGAAATCAGATTTTCTTAACCTACATGAGAAAGGAAAGAATAGATTTGCAATATGTATCAAGCAGCTGCAAAGAGGAAGGGGTCAATCTGGTAACCATGGCCCTGGCAGGTAGGAGAGGAAGTTAATGGGAGTAAAATAGCACAAGAAATGTTCAGGTCAGTTTTTCCACTGGTAAAGACAGGTAAATGGTAAAGAACTAGTAAAAATTGTCTGGAGGTGCTGTAAAAGACCTCCAGCAATGGAAATTCCAATAGGTTAGATAACCATTAGGCAGGAAATATATAGGTAGAGTTCATCTTGCCTTGAGGCAATGGCAAGTTGGTGGAAAAATCCCAATAGGCTTTTGACAACTTTTGCAGGCTAATTTTTCTATTAATCTATAACCAATTGCCCATCCTTTTTTTGAGCAGTAGTGTAACATGGCCAAACTCTAGAAAAAGTACTTCTCCATACGCATTTTCCTCTAGACATAATCTACTACTCTTTGCAGGTTGCAGCTGATGGTATACTGACTCACTGGCCATGTCCAGGAGCTGTGCCCACTGGCACCATGTTTACATTTGAGAAAATCAATGGCATTGCATATGGGGAGAGACAGAGAGCATATTAACAAAAGCAAAGTGTAAATATGATGCTTTCTTTCAAGGCTAAATGGACAAAAAATTAGTTTGTTATTTAAATTGCTTATAAAAAGCATCATTTGGTTTTGGGTGTCAGCTTGAGAGAAATGTATTCATAAATACCTGTTGGCTATGTCATTTATGTGTTGCCTCTTTATAAAGCTAACAAGATGTCAAGCCAACTATAACCCTGTTTAAATTTGAGATAAAAGGTGTTACATTGAGAATTGTCACAAATATTTGTTTTCTTACCTGGGCCAAAAAATTTTAATTTGTAGGATTGCCTGAGCACTGTTCTTTCATTGTATATATGTTATGCCTTTGCTAAGCACGTATTTGTGAGAACTATCTATGATTATCTGTGCGGAGACCCACTGCTGATTTGAATAAAAATGGCATGCAAGATGGCATGCAGTATATGTTGTTGAACCTGGAGTTTTATTGATGCCAAGGCTAGTGCTGTCTGTAGTATTGTTTCCAGGAAAATGTGAGGGATGATGGAATGGCTAGACATGGTAAAAATCAGTGCATGTGTCCTGGTTCTGTCTTGAAAAGAAGAGGCACAAAATATCAAGATGGAAAGACTTGGGAATGCTATGTGATGCGTTCGAATGGACTCCAAATAAGTCTTTCACAAACCAAACCATGTTTCTTGAGCTTCTTCTATGTTCCCCACATTTCCCATTTATGCAGAGCAAAGTTGCCTAGTTATATCGCCTGCAGCAAAATTCTGTTACTTTCTTCTGCAAAGCTTTGTATTCAGGATAAAGGTAGATTTGCTATACCAAACCACAAATATGGCCCCCTGTGGTACTCCAGCTCATGAAGGCATCAAGTGCTGGAAGGAAAAGGGTTTGTACTAAACCTGGTGTTTGTGGTGGTGTCTGTGCTGTGAGAGACAGTTTTCTGGAACACAGTTACTCCTTCATGGACTCTCATGTAATGTTTTAGGGACACTGACCTTCTCATCTCTTGCTCTCTTTTAAATATCTGCATATTTAGAGGAAGAATGAAGGGTATTTTACTCTTTTCAGATATGTTGTCTTTTCTTCCTTCTGTTTGAGGTCCTTACATTTAAGCGGAAAGACCAAATTGTATAGGCCAATAAATAGCTTAGTATGTGCAAGCTGCGTATCACTGATACCCCCAGCCTTACATCAGAAACTACAGGTTTTTTTAAGAATACAGGTAGATTTGTGGAAAAATAATGCTCATTTCTCTTGTGGTTGCCAATAATCAGAGGGTATTTTCTAAGGTAACGCCAATGTTTAGCTTGTTTATTGAGTCTGAGTGAGCAAATAAATCCATCTTTTTGAGCTGGCAGAATAGGACTACACAGGAAATTGTTTGTGCCTCTGACCCCCTGTTTGTGCCCCTGAGACTCTACCTCAGGGGTAGCCCACTTTCCTGACCCTGTGAAGAGTGTATTTTTATTTGATGAAAAACACAAGACCTGTACCAGTGTTAGGGAACCAGCAGCATTTGAAAAGTTGGAGACAGCAGGGCCCAAAGCTGCTACAGAGTGTGCTCAGGTCTCCTGTGATGAATGGAAGATCTCACGGCTGTTGAGCTTGGGTAGGGGTTTGCAAATCTGTTCTTCAGAGGTTTGTGATGCAGTTTATTTCCACCTCCAGTACTGGGGTAGTTACCAAGAGGGTTTGAAATTCAGGGGGGAGTCCCCTGTGGTTCTTATGCTATTGTCATTCTCTAATATCAGCCTTTATTGTCTTCCTCTGAATTTTGCTTTCTCAGTGGACTGTGTGATTAGGTCTATGTGGGCATATTATATTTCATAATGAAACACAGAAATGGGATGTTATTATTCATTAATCTAGCAATAATAAATAGAGCTGAGTGAGGCTTTAAATGCACAGCACGTGTTTTCTCATTTAGAGATCTGTGTCATTCTGAGCCTTTGGCAGATGCACCAGAAATCAATGTAAGTTTCTGTACCCTGCTGTGAAACGGGAACATAAACTGGGAACATATTTCTAATGATACCCATGCAGCAGTGCATAGCTGATATGGACATCTAATATTGAACTGGAAAAGAGAAAACCAGTTTTGTAACTTAAGTAGGTACTTGATGCAAAGCACTCTTGAAGTCTAAATGGAGGTCAGATTTGGAGATGTACCTGACCATATCGCAAATAACTTAGGCAAAGTGTGGTTTTTAAAATATGTTACCTACCTGCAGATTAATGTTAGGAGGTTTTGTTTCTTCTGTATATGGCTTTTCTGGCAAAGTGAGGAATTGGACTTGTATCTGAAACCTCATTAATAAAGTATGGTTATATTAGTATTTTCTCATTTAATTTTCTTTAAATGTCAACAGCCAGGGACAGCTAACCACTATTTGGAAATAACCAAATCCAAGTCATGGATCCATTTTAAGATCCCACTGTGGGTCCTGGTACTCCAGTGGGACAAAATTAAGAGCATCTCCTCGTACACAGACTATCCTTCTTTCTTTTATCCTCAGCCTTCGAAAAACAAAGAATTAGGGATATTTTCTGTGAAAAGGAAACATGTTCTTTAGGACCTTGTGAGAATTCTAGTTGATCAGTGTGAAGAAAAATGAACATTCCCATGGCACCATTCCTGCTAAATATTGATGCATTTGGGTAGTCCATTGATCTCCATGGGACTATTCCTGTGCTGCATTTTTGGTCCAATACTTACCAGTTTGCTCATTTGGAAAGCTATTATAATTGTTACTGGAGAATCAGAAGGGCAGAGGCAGTATCTGAAGCCAAGAGATTTGCTGACATAAATTTTTAAAATGTCTTTTTAGAATAAATATAGAAGACTGGAGCACCTATGGCTGTGCACCTGCAATGGTGAGTGATACTTTTCAAGCTTTTATTACTAGCAATAGTCATGAGTGGATGTTGCTGAGGTTTGGCACAGGAAACAGACAGTACTAGAGGCACCCCTGCTATCAATGTACTCTAGGGCAGTACAGCCTCAATGCACCAGTGTTACAACTTACACGCCTGAATTCGGCAAGCTGGAGCAGTTCTGAGGCTGCACGGTTCAGACTGTGTGCTCAGAGCCCGCAAAAAGATGTTCAAGTGTATGTAATGATAGTTCTATGCAATCTGTCATCTTGGCTTTTCTATTTATTAGAAGAAGAGTGCAAGAAATAAATCCTTCTCTTGCTGGTAGTAGTTATCTCCAAATTTGGAGAAACATAAAGAAAAGTCCGAGCAAGATTTTCATTTTATTTAAACTTAAGTTACTTTTCTCTGCACTGTTGGCAGTTTATCTAAAATGATGCCACTTACTGGATTCTTGTGGCTGAGAATAAAGTTGAAAAACTTGTCGATAAGTGATTTTATATATGTATGCATGTGCATGTAAACATATAAAGACACCATTGAGATAAGTTTCATGCAGTCAGTTCTGCAAATAATCTGCATGGAGATTTCATTTCTTATTTTGTCATAGTTACCAGATGAGTCTGTTAGATTTGTCAGGTCGCTGTTTACAGATGAACCCTTTGTTGTGACATCCAGATTTATAGTTCTGATCCTTTCACTTTCAAATGTTGCCCAAAGGCAAACTAAAGACTAAGAAACTACACAGCTGCTTGAATTAAAATATTTTGCTGGTGTGGAAAGCCAGCCTTTCCTATCCTTTATTAGAAAGGTCCTGAATAGTGACAATGATGGCACTCAGCCACTGTCATATTGGGAAAGGTATGCCATGCTGTGGTGTATGTTGTTAATATTACAATATTAAAATCAATTTGGTGAGTCTATTCCTCCTCTGTAGTTATTTATCTATGAAGTGCAGTGGAAAATTAGGAGCAGGAGAGCCTTTAGCATAGTGAGGGGTGAGCTAGGAGTATTGGAGACCACAAGAGCGGGAGCTTGGGGGTACATTTCCCTCCTGTGCCTCTGGCAAACATGAAAAGTGCTGTGCTCCTGCAGAAACGTGCTTTGCTTTTTCTATGTTTTTCATATGTATAAGCTGCAGGTTATACATACGAAAATTCTATGTGGAGTATATGTAAATTGTGTGCTTTTAGGAGAGCTGCAAAAGGTCAAGGTGTTAATGATGCTTGTGGAACATGTTTATTTGAACCTGAGAAGATGCCTACAGGACTCTATTAACGACAGGTGACTGACTCCTGTGGATCCCAAGGATTCAGCCCAGTTCTTGTGCTTTCTGCTGAGAATTTTAACAATAGGGATTACAGTTAATAAAGGTTATGAGGCTTTCTATAATCCAGGCCCCTGTCCTGTTAGGGTGGTGTGGAGAGGACTTGCATTGGCAAGACCTTTCTTGTACCTTTTTTAAAAATCAGTTCATGAATGTGAGGTTGCAGTCTGTCCCTCTGCATTTGACTCACGGGTGTGATCAATGCAATACTGAAAACTTTTGTGTCTATGTGATTCTTTACAAGATCAGAACTCCAAAGTTTTGGTTGCTCATTCTCCAAAAGTTGATTTTTTGTTTCAAAGCAAGATAAATGAGTAGGGCCACAGATGCAGACCTGAATGATGCTAGAGAAACAATTGCAACAAAAAAGGCTGACAGGATCAAGACAGCAAAAGGCTAAATTTAGACCTGCATTACTTTATTCAAATGGGTTTTGAAACATTTACCAGCAGCTTTGAAAAGTTGCCATGGTCTGTTAAAAAGAAATAGCGAACAAGAATTTCTCACCTAAAGTTCATATAAATATTAGCAAAAAGAAACTCCTCAGTTTTTCAGCATTTACGTTTTCCCCATCCTGGCAGCAGCAAACCTGTTCTATTCTTTCTCACCAATAACTGCATTTTCCCCCTTTTATTCATTGTGCTTCCTGGTTGAAGTCTTCTATTTTGAAAAACAAAGAGCTTTGAAGATAATTGTTTTATTAAATGTATGTAAAATTGTGGTGGGTCAGCGCTGTGGTACACCACCCTTGACAGCCTCTCCTGGCACTTCCTTCTGTACTAAAAATAGAATTACTTGGTACTGTGGTGAAGAATGAGTGAGGGGGTGAGAAAAGCCTTTTTGTGAGGTGAAGTCAGGAACATGCCTGCTCAACATGGCAGTAAAGATTCATTCTAGATGCTTCTTGTTATAGAAAAGGTGGTCATGGCTGCAAGGTGACTTAGCTATGGCAGCCAGGGGACTTAGAGACATTTCCAAAGTACCCTGAAGCCATTCCTTGAAAATAAAGAAGAAAAGCTAATGATGGATTTTAAGGGTCTTTTTTTGTACCTGTTTGCTGCCAAACGAGTTATGTAGCTCTTAGATGATGGCCTGTAGCTCTGAGGGACTCAGAGTGCATAATTATGAAGCTCACATCAAGTGCATAGTTTAAGCTTGCATATTCATCTTTCTTTTGACGTGTCATACAGCCTGTTCTTCTGGAGTCTTTCAGCTGCAATTACAATAATGTGAAATGGTCCTCTGTGTTTTGTTTCTTATGATCATTTATGTACATAAAACGTATGTGGCTCTGGCTGGCCTTTGGTGCTTGTGACTTACTCATTCCCTAAAAAAAAGTTAAAAAAAAAAGAAAAAGAGAAAAAAATGGCCAGGCTTCCCAAGAAGGCTTTACTAAGGCCTCTTAAAATGTCTCATCAGTGAATGGACATCTGAGGGACAAAGTCTGAATTTATTGGATGAATCCTGAATTTCCAGGATTTGCTGATTGAAATAGTTCATTAAAATTTGGACGCACTCCCTGTGTCAGGGCTTTGGCTCCCTTTGGCCAGTTTACATTTGTCTCTAGCTTATGACTCTCAGTCTGTTTATCCTGTCTGCTCTCGAATTTGCCTTGAGAAACTCTAGCTGTCGTTGCCAAGTGCCCATCATCTCAAGGAAGAGTTATTTATTTTTGATTGTCTCTATGACACGCTGTGAATGGAGAAAAAGAAAATTGCACAGGGGTTTTGAGAGGCTTAGATGTTTAAGGAAACACTCCGTAGATTTATTGAAACAGTTTAGAAAAGCAGCGGCTGCTGACAATGCCCCTTTACTTGATACCTCATTTGACAAAATCACGTGCCTTCAATTCAGGGTGTGATAGAAATGAGTTTACAGTAGGTCACTCTGAGACTTTGTTTTATTTCAGAACCAGGATTTCTGTTCTTTGGGCATTTACAACGTCGCGGTCAATTCAGGTGGTGTCTGTGAGGCTCACCTAATATCCTGCACAGAATAAAGAAAAGGGAAGAATTAGAGCAATTCCTCATCCAAGGAAAGAGAGTTTCCCGCTAGGTGCCAAGAGACAAGCCGCTCAGAGCACATCTACCAGCTGTTGCTGGGGTGATACAATAGAGAAGTGAGTCAGGACAGGCGGTGACCCTGGCTGGGCTTTAAAATGAAATTTAGGCATCATTTAAAGTTGTGAGGCCCAAGTGACTCCAGGGTCTGACTGATTTTGGAGTTGATTTATACTGAGTGCAAAGCACATGTCCACACCATGCTAAAGGGGACAGGGTGGGGGGCTAAAAGATGATCATGTTAGCAGACATGGGGCTGGAAGTGGAAAATATTTTGCTGGATTGGAATGATGCTATAGAGGATCTCTCAGGACCTGCCAAGCTGCTGAAGGGATGCAGCTGTGCTGGTTCTTGGTGTGACTCTCTGCAGAACTAAACTGTGGGGAGGCTCACTTTGAGCTCGTGCTTCCTCAGATGTTTCGAGCTGCAACGTGGCTACTGCTCCAGTTTTCCAAACTGTTTCTGAATAGTAACGTCTCTCTCTTATGTGGTTTAGACCTCTGAGCTGGTTTAAATACTGTCAGAAGAAACTGTTGTGTATTTTATAATCTGGGCCAAGTGATCTTTCTGTTTGGGGAATTCAACCTTTTAACATGTTTTAACTTGGGGACCAAAATTAGTCAGAAAATTCTTCTTAGCTGTGTAATTTGCTAAATAGTCCTTGTCACTGGGATTTTCTAATATTGTTCACTTTTGAATGTAATCTTGCTGGCAGAGGAAACTCTATTCCAGGAATAAATTACTCTCAAAGGAGACTGACTGTTAATATTTCCATCATTGCCTTCATATGGTGGAGGTTAAAAGCTATGTTTTCACCATAAAATGGGGAATTTATTTTTGGGTTTTTTTTTCTCACATAAGAATATGTATCTTGAGATAACTAGCTGACTGTAAAACCAAAGCAAACCAGAAAATCATTCCTTACCCTTTGCCAAAAAAATCCCCTTCTACTCTCCCCCTCCTCCCCAGTAGCGTGTTGACAGTTTATACGTCTGACTGTAATTATGCATACTGAGATAAAAATAAGCCATGCTTCTTCTGTTACTTATCTCAATGTAAAATCCTACTTTGACATACAAAATACACATTTTACTGTTATTATGCTCTTCACTTAAGGAGAGCCTCTGGTTCTGCAGTATGTGGGAGGGTGTTTTATTGACTCTGTATAAAGAGACACACTCAATACAATTTTTTTTGGGCAGCTATAGGATTGCCAACTATTTTGTAGGCCAGTCTGATTGTGCATTAGAGTTTCCATCATTGAACATCCCCGGCAGGCTGAATTCAACTGCAGTGATGTCAAAGCCCAGAATGACTCAATAAGGCAGAAGCAGAACATGGAAGCAAGCTGCTTTAGAAAATGCTGCATGAAAATAGATGGTACCAGATGTTGATAGGAAGAAAGGATGAGGATATCCAAATGGGTAACTGCATGTGGAGCCTACCTGAGTGATATGTTCATAGAATGTATAAAGTGAGATTGGTGAGACTCCATTTGGCTTTGGAGTTAATGGGCTGCTTGTGTGTGTGTGAGTGGTTTTGCATGCAGAAGCAAATCTGAGTGAGAGGAAGGATGTTTAGATGAGAAATTAAGTTCACAGTCAAGCTTTATTGCTCACATGTAACTGCTGTGCCTCAATTTCTCACCTATAACGTGGAACTGAGGGTGCCCCTAGCCCTGTCCCTTGAGGTGTATTGTGAGGGTGAGAACAGCTTTTATTCTGACAGGCCTTGTTAGGGCAAGATTAAACATTATAAAATTGTTATGATTATTTGAGGTGGCACAACATCCTCAGTCTTCACTTGTGCTCATGAAGTCTGTGTTCTTATTATATTTTCCTCTGAAGTTTCATTTAAAATGTCATCATAATTCAAAATGAAACTGTCAATTTTTTTCCCCATTTCACCTAGTTTTGATGTGAAACTGCACATTTCTTACAGTTCTTTAGATCAGAAAGCTTTGCTTGAGGCTGGGCCCCAGTTGACTGAATAGTTATGCAAACATTAGCAAATTGTCCCTTGAGCTAAGCTTCATGTTTGCAATGAAATCTGAACTCAGGCAAATTTTGTGTGGTTTTCATTGCAAACATGTAGCCAATGCATGAAAGCTGTGCATTTTCCTGTCTTCTCTCTGGAATGATCTAATTTTTCATTTCTCTCAAGTCTCCCATGTTAATGACATAGCAGAGTTGTCATTAATTTACAGTTTAATATCTTCATGTTAGCCATTAGGTAGAGGGTTTGCTGTAATTTTGCAAGGCATTTTTAGTAATACAGGCAATTAGAATTTGACTGATGGTTTGCATATTAAGATTTTATCCCGTGCATTAAAAAAAAAAGTCTCCTTTTCCTTCTTGTTGTAGTCTGAAACCCCAAATGTACTTTTGTTTGTTTGTTTGCAAGCATGTGTCATTCGAAACAGAAGGCTGGCAGATTAGTGTGAATGTCTAGCCCCCTTCTGCCAGATTTTATATTTGGGCTGGAGTGGCGGATGGCTGTTGTTTTTGTAGGTTGGCAAGAAGTGTAATTACACAGAGCCCTTCCACCCCCTTACGGCACACTTGGAGTGTTTAGTGCCGCGCAAATCTGCCCTCAGAGCAGGAGCCCTGCCAGCTCTGAGCAGTGCTGATCGGGCTTCAGCCACCGGCAATAATTATCAAGAGTTATACCTAAAATTCCCTGGCTGTACAGTACACATAACATGCAAGGTCTAGGTTGTTCTTCATGCTTTTGTTTGGTTTTAATAATTTTGGTTTTCTGCTCCATTTCAGTTAATTTTTCAGCCAGTTAAGAAAAATTAATTGCTTATGCATATTAACAGCCTACGGGAAATTTTGCACCTTTCCCCCTATTCCCTCCTTTCCTCCCTCCCTCCTTTCTTCCCTTCACAGGCACAAAAAGAAATAGTTCTAAGCTAGTGCATGAGTCAGTAATCTTGATTTATTGAGCTGAGATACCTTTGCCTCTCTGTGATTAGAGACAAATTAGAAATTCTTGTTGGTGCTAGTTTGCAACCCCAGATGTCGCAGCTTTGAACAGAAAAAAGAACAGAAAAGTTTGCATCAGTCCTGAAGCTGCAGAAGCTGTGACTGTTCTTGCCTTATGGTTTCCCCTCTCAGCAGGGTTTGAGGAAAGCAGTGTGTGCCCTCAGTGATTTCCAGACCTAGTCAGCTCTGTTATCTTAAATTTCCAGCAGAGGAGGTGCATTTGCAGCCAAACACTGGGATTGGCAATGAAAGGGGAGAGGTCCAGACAGTTTTCTTTTCCAGATCTTGCTGCGGTGAGGGAGTAACCTTGTGCAGGGGGATATGCTGGGCAGATGGGATTCCTTTCTGGATCCTGTAAAAAAGAATATTCTGAAATTATTGGTGTAATACTAGTTATTTAACAGGACAGTTAGTGCATTAGTCTCTGAATTATTTTATCCATGGCTGGCTAAAGACATATCACAGAAACACGGGAGCTGTGGTTTTCCAAATCCAGCATTTTGCATCCTAGTACCCAAGTGGCAATGAATATCTGGTGCTTTCCAGCAAGAAAGGCTCTTTATGAGCAACTGGTCATTGCATAATATGGTATGGAGGATATAAATTAGACTGGCTGCTGAAGGGAATCTGTGTCCTGAAGCATGGTATTTAGAGACTTTTTTTAGGCACAAAACTGTCCTATTCTTTTTATTTGTAACATACATAATGTTACTAACTCTTAAAAGCATTAAAGAGTTCTCATTCATTCATTCATTCAAGCAAGTGGGCAGTATCCCTCAGTGGGGATTTTGTTGGTTATCCTCATGCCCCTGGCAGCAGAAATGGGGCTGTTTGGACTGGGAGCAAAACAAAGCTTACAGGGCAGGGTCCTTTACAGATGTAGGGACATTATTATTGTTTTCCAGTGCATGACAACCAAATCCTCTTGTTTTGCTAGTATTATTTTGTTGCCTCATCCCTGTCCCTCACTTGTCCTTACAGCTGAATGACCTTTCACGTGCCTAGGGTCAGTCTTTGAGATAAATGTCCATCTGAAGAAAGAGAAACAGAAGGTATAGCAGTGACAAAGCTCCAAGTTTGACGTTTCTTTTGAACATGCAACAAATGCATAAAATCATTCAAATACATAAATTTATGCTTATTACAGCTTGCTATGGATATGTAATTTTGCACACTAGCTTCTGCCCAAACATTTTATGCTTTATACTAGTTCATCAAACAGCAACAGCCCCCTTCCCTCCTCTCCCTGTATGTTTATGCAAGTGTTTGGGTGGATTGAGAGGCATGCAATGTTAAAAGAAGAGGGAGATGTAAGAAAATTCTATACAGCATTAATGGAAAAGCTAAGCTTGTTTATTGGTAGTCATGGTGAAAAGCACAGTAGCCCACAGTATGACAACTAAATACATCTAGAGCATGTAGGTACTTGGACTGTAGCTGTTTAATGAGGACCTGATTATGCCTTTTTGTCAATTTGCCCTCCAGCTTGGCCATGCAGGCATGGGAGGAGCTGATACATGCAGCAGATGCCACTGTAAGCACATCGTCTCTTAAGCTTTCCTTCAAGTGTAGAACCTTGTTCTCTTTGAAAGGCTGCACTTAGTGACAGCTGCTTAGATTGGGAAAACAGGGCTCTGGCATTTTCAGCTCTCTTTGGTCCATTTGTTGCTCAGCTAATATTGGAATCTTTTCACATGTCTGTGTTGGGTTGGTATAGTTTTCTAGCAGGTCTTTCCGCATTCCCTTTCTCTGGCTCCAAACTCTGAACCCTGTTCCTCCTGCCTCATCTCCAAAACTCACACTTCCACCATTTTTATGGCAATGGAAAAATCAGGAGTGACACACAGCCAGTCTGGATGATTGCTGAACCACCCCTGGATTGTCTGCATTCCGTGGCAGTGTTCACCACTCTGCAACAGGGAAAGAAGCGACCTCTTGTTGCTATCACTTTAGATGTGTTTTCATGAAGGAGCTAGAGATTTAAAAGCATATGAGAGTTCCTCTGTTAGGGTACGTAATGCTTTCCTGCTCTTATTCATACTAGTTTGCATTTTGCTGTGAGTTCTTAAAAAGGCTTGTAATTTAAAAATTTTTATGTACTCCCACAGCTGTGTACACAGACTAGCTGAAGTTCATGTACCTTCACTGAATGACACAAGCTGCAGGCAATTGCTGTCTGAAATTTTTTTCCTGTAGGTTTTTCCCTCTAGCTGCTCAAATACCAGGGGAACCTCAGCTCTGACTAGTTTGTTAATGTGTAATAGAGTTCAAAGATCTTTGGTGCAAACATGTTAGTTCACAGTGTGCATCTTTATTTCTATTAGAATTATAGATGAAAGAGGTTCTAACTCTTGCAAGATATTTAATGTTTCAGATTAGTATTATTTGCTCAACTTAATTCAGGCTCATCAAATCACTTGCTTTCTGTGAATCTCTTCCTCCCTTCCTACACCCATCTGTTGGTTACTATGGTTTTTTATCTTTTTTTTTTTTGTTTCACCTACATACATTTTTGCTACTTCTTCATTGCTTAAACTAGAATTTTCCCTGATTTAATGTAGCAAACAAAACCAAGGACAACATGGAAAACATCTGAAAAGATTAATGCCAGCTGCAATCATGTCAGCAGTGCAGTTTATATTTAGAGGGGAAGCGTGCTGGAGAGGAGGTGAAGAGTTCAGAGTGGGATTCAACCTGACTGCTTGGATCTGAGTGAGGAAGGTCTGGCTGCTGCTAGGACTGAGCTGGCCTGCCCAGCTCCTGTGCATGGCGCTGATTTCAGTCTATTATCAGGGCTTTTTCCACTGCAGCCTTAGAAAAGCTGTTTGGAAGGAGAAGGGTACACCAACACCCACCCTTTTGCTAAGAAGCCACAAGGAGCTTTCAGTGTTCCCTATTCTTGCGAGTTACCTGGCCACAAACCTGACTTAATTCTGTACCCTACCTGGTGGACCACAAGTCTTTATACTTACTGTGAGATTTTCTGTCTTTATAATTACGTGTTCCCTTTCAATGCTTGTTTGTCACTTATCCTAAAATTCATGGCTCTGTTCCTACAGTTCTTGTGTCATGGAGGGAACTATTTATGGATCCCCATGTTACAGATGAGGCACTGATGCTGACGCAGTGATCACAAAATAAAATTCTGGAAGAAAAAGAATGGAACAAGCCTCTGTTGATAGAAACATAGCTGAAATCTGACCCATTGATAGGTTTTGAACCATCAGTATGCTTTGTTGCAATACTTCTGCTATTTCTTGTGAAGAATAAATTTCAGGAGGAAGGTTTTTTTCAAATATTGCACTATATCTGCTTCTTACAGTACAGTACAGTACAAAAAAGACTTTTTAAAAACCCACAGACAAGCATGCAATAAAGCATTTATTAAGAGGTCTTACTTAATATCTTTTTAAAACTAGAAATTTAATGAGATGTCTTGGGGATGGAATGTTCTTTCCTTGTATTGTCTTCATTAATGTACTGTTGAAAGTGAGGATTAGAGGTTCCAGCTAGTGTAAAATTGAAAAATTTGAAATAACTGTTTTGTAATATTATGATTCAGAAAGATAAGAAAATTGTAGCTGCTGCCTGTTAACACTGCAGCTAGTAGACCATCTGGAAAATGGAAAAGAAAGCCATTACCTCAAATGATGCCCTTTATTAGTTGAAGGAAGTGAAATCTTTCCAAAAATGGCCTGGAGGAAGTATAAATAAGCATTAAAAAAATTATGATTTTAATTTTGCATTTGTGGACTGGGATGAGCAAGTCTTATGCCTGAGTATATGAGTAAAATAACTGACTTAATCACATCAGTGTGGTTTAATGGCAAAGTGCTTTATAACCACAGCAATATCCATTACCTCTTAAATAAGACTTAAAATTTCTAGAAAGATTAAATCTGAGCGATAGCAGATGTGTCACTGTCAGCCAGAAGAAACAGCCCTTCCTGAGGTTTCCTAGCATTCCCCCTCTGCACTCCCCACACCGCCCAGTGAAAGGGTTAAGAATGCACAAGAGTGAGTCTTGTAGCTGAATTTATCTCAGTAACCCAAGATCTGCATGAATGTGGAACACTGTTACTACTGCAGCTATTCTTGTATTGGCTTCCCCACCAAGCCCTGACATGCTTTTGTCCATGTATGCTTCTTGAGTTTCACTCCAGGGGGATGTTTGGGGAGATCTGGTGACAAACAGGCCTCAATCCCTTGCATGCTTACTGAATCAAGTTGTTTATATTTTCCACACATCCTGCTTTTGTTATGCTGGAATTTTTATTTCCTTGTACAATACTATACCCTTGTGTACTAATTAAGATTGCAAATCATTCAAGAATTTTCCTTTGAAAGGAGAAAACAAGTGTAAGTCTTGAATTCTTCTTATTTTTTGTCTTTTTAATCTAGAATTTAAATAAGCAAATAGACAAAGGAAAACTGTTCCTTGTGCTCATCAGTGGACTGATGAATTTAGATGTGGACTCCTTGCAGATGGCAAATATAGATCTGAATTATTGGAGGATCATGACGGAAGGCTGAGCTTTTCCCCAAGATTTGGCAGTTTCCATCCTTCCTGGTCTTCCAAGGGGCAAGGAATGCTACAATGAAGACAGCAATTTCTGATCTTTATGACATGTAAAAAAATATGTTGTTCTATTTGCCATGGAGACTGGCTCATATCTGAACATGAATTAGAAGGTGTTTTGGTCTTGGGAGAAAATTGATTTGCGTTTTTTCAAACAAACAATTTCCCTGTCCTGTTCATTTTGCTTTATATTGAGCTAAATCCTAGATCCAGATATGTCCACCAAGACAGTATTAAAGTACTGTATCCAGCTGGCCTGGCATGGGATGTAACTCTGCCTGCTCATGGTGCTAGGAGGTGGTAAGTGTTTTAATATCACTGTTAGAGTGATTATTATATATGGGAATGTTTCAATGCATTTGCTCACCCCAGAGTATTGCATTCAAATGCAACTCGACTAATGTCTGGGAACACGGTGTTTATGAGGCAAAATGAAGAACATTACATATGCTCAGGCTGGGTTTCAGCTCTTCACTTCTTTCAAGTCTTGAAGCTCAGGAAGCAGGCAAGCTGGATCAAGTTGCATTGGAACAATGAAATGAAAGGTTGGGTTTATAGAATGAGCTGATATTTGTAATTTGTGGGATTGGGATTGTAATGGTGCTGTTGCTACTCTGATACCTGAAGCAGAATTTTGATAAATCATTTGAAATCTTCTCTGGGAAGGGAATTTTAAGCTAGACTTTGTTTCGCTGAAATTTGTATTGTCCAGAATAAGAACATCCCTGGAATGAGTTGAGCATGCTCTGTTTTCTTTAAGATTTAGAAGTTTACTAGCTTCATTGAAGGGCTTTGGTAGGGAGAACAATCTTTGGGATTGGCTGGATGGGGGGAGCAGTGGAGACAGGTATCATTGTCTTTGTTCCCTCTCCTAAAAATGTATGTGCACAAGTGAGTGTTTGTGTCTGGGGATCATCTTGTGTCTTTTGAAGAACCTTTCTTTTTACACTTTGTGTCAAAGATTCAGTTGTACAGAGTGATAATTAGTCTCCCTAGTACCAGTGCAAACCACTACAAATGTATTTGCAGACAGGAATAAATAATTAATGCAGATGCCTAAAAAAAGAACTTGTGCCAAAATTATCTTTTAATTTAGCTGGATGACTCTCTGACAAAGACAGGAGTGCCAATATTTTAAAAATAAACCTTAATACGTAAAAACGTGCTGAAACTCAGAGATGTTGAATATCCAATTTTGAAAATGCATAATGGAAGTTTTCTGTCTCTGGAAAAGCAAACAATAAGCCCAGAAGTCTAACTCTAGGCTTCCAGTTTTAAAAATAATTGGTGGATATTTCCTCATTTCCAATAGTGGTTATCTATTCAGAAGGGAAGTTGTGGATTTGCAAATGCTCTCACTCTGAAAGTGAAGTCCTTTGAGATCAGTGGGTGTGAAGTGCTGAAGAGGTGTAGCATAGACTTGTTCCAACTGAGCAGAACATTTTTTTTGAGCAGGAGACAGTATTTTTAACCTGCTCCCTCAAAGCTGGAATGGTGTGGTGTTTGCTCAGCTGCTAGTATGATTGTGGTGAAAGATACAAATAACATAAAAAGGAAAAGCAAGTGCCTTGGTGAGCTTGATAGTAAATACATCCAACAATGTTACTATTATGAGGACACTTCCTTTTTTGGGAAAAAAAATGCGACTCAGCACAACATCAGCAGAAGTTCCTTTCCTTCCCAATTCTGTGTGAGACGAAACTTCACAATTTACAAGTCTGTGGTCTTTACAGTAAACTGATATAAGCAATGCTGACTACATGCCTTGCCCAGCAGTGTGTGGTCAAGTGTATGTTAGTAAAGATGAAAAACCCTTAGTGGTTTGGCCTAAATTCTTTTGGCTCCATAGGCACTCTTGTGCTGCATGTCAGAATGAAAATTGAAATGCTCTCAAATCCTACTACAGCTGAGTGCGGTTTTAGCCTATAACACGAGTGAGAAAGGAAGCTCTCACTTTGTAGGCAGACATCTCTACTGATTTCTCAGCAACTTGGTGTTTCTTGGGATCTCCTGTCAGTAATAGTGCCCATCTCAGGGTAAAATTTGGCAGACCAATTTGAAACATGCCCAGCAGAGGACAGCAAGAGTGGGGAAAAGCCTAAACCCCAGTGCCTTTCTCAAGATCAATCTGGGAGAGTGCCATTGACCTCACACTTCTGCCTCTGTGAATTTCTGGCACCTGAGAACTCTTTGGTGGGATGTTGCTGGGACAAGAGTCTCCACTCTGATTTAACTGCTTGGTCAGCTGTGATGGGTTGTGAAGGTGCCAAGCTCATGGATGGTAATATGGGCCTCAATGGTATAAATGCCAGCTGATAATATCAACAACAGTGAAAACTACACAAAATTTATTCTACTTTCATTTCCCCAGGAGAAAAAGACCTGAGATTTGTTTTAATTTTTTCTTATAATTCAAAACCAAAGCACACTGAAGACAAGATTCCTTATTCAGTAAGGTCCTCGTGGTTAATGAATGGAAGTGAGAGCTCCTGAAAGGACCTTCAGCTTTTTATCTTTGCTGAATCTGTTAGCCATGGAAGTCATAAGAACTTCAGTGAACTTGTTTGTCTAGATGGGCTTAACTCATGTTGAAGTAGGGGTCCAGGTGCAATTTTGCAGAACATAGGATGGGATGCAGTGGTGAATGCAAGTGAAGCTTGGGGAGAGAAAGCTGCACTGGGAAGATGGTACACAGGCTGCTAAAAACACTGTTGTGAAATTAGTGAGGACTAAGACTTGTGTATAAATCCCTGGGACAGCTAGCATGCATTTAGGGCATTGAGTTGGGTTGTTTAAGTCATTTGTGGAATCCTAGCTGCTGCACAGTACTTTCAAAGCCCTTTATAGGATGAAAAATGAGCTTGTGTATTAAGTAAATTTGGGAATATATGCTATGGTGCCTGATACTTCCTTCAGACTCTGCATCTACAGGGAGTGCTTTTCAATCAGCCCATGCTACCCACTCTCCAAGTGCCAAGTCCTTTAGAAAATTTGCTGTATCAAAAGAAAACCCCAAAGCAAAAAAATTACAGCCCACATCCCCAAACAGATAATTCTTTAAAATACAAAAGTTGTTTTGAAAAAGTTGACTACAAATCTGTTTTCTCAAAAGCTCAGCATGTAAAAAGTGTCTGGTTCATCCCAGCTCTACAGACTGAGGCCTCACAGAGCCTGAACCTAAGAGTAGTTGGAACAGATCTTCAAGTGGTGTGAATCACAGTGGCCCTCCTGACAAAAATGTAGTAGTGCCAACCTGTGCTGTCTTAGGATTTGTGTAAAGCAGGTCCCTTTAATAGAAGGTCAAAATCATATTCTAATAGAGTAATTGCCTTTTGAACCTTAGCTAATGTTTGTGATTTTTTTATCCATTTGTTAGTTGTTCTGACCTCTTACGTGAACTTGAGTAATTGTGCTGGGGAGGGAGAAAAAGATCTTTGAAAAGAGGAAAGTAACCCAAACCCATCTGTTTTGAAATGATATGAAACAGCTGACTTAGTATTGCTAAATTCTTGTTTTAGAGCTCATGAACAATTTGTCTGGCCCTAATTCTTTCTTTTTTATTATTTCTTTCAAAATGTTCTTTTATTATTGCAGCTTATGAGAACATGTAAATTTCCATAAGCCTGTCCTTTTCTGAACAGTTACACTGTGTTGTTCCTTCAAGAGCTGCTGCTTTGACACTGACACGGGACTTCTCTGAGTGCGTACCCCCCTTTTTTCATTTTGTTCCTAGGATCTCAAATCCTGGCATTGCTGCTTTGCTTCCCAGAGAAAAGAGAAAATCATTTTCCCCCTCCCCTTCCTCCTTGTCACCGATTTTAGATGGTGTTGTAAAGTCCCTCTCCTCTACCTGCCTCCATTCCCTCTCAGGAGTGAAACTGCACTTAAAGCTTTCTCACTTTTCTGAACAGGGTTCTCTCTCTCCTCCTTTCATTTTTTAGCTGATAGTTAGCTCTTCTTCACAGCAGTGAGCAGTTACTTTAGCAGTGCTCTCTTAGAAGCACGAGGGACTCTAGCTAACACTTCTCTGGCAGCACAAAAAGAATTTACAGTTTGAGCCTCTTAAACTGCTTACATCACTTGTTTTTGTGTTTTTCAGAGAACTACTGAAACAATAAAAAAAAAATCTGGGAGTTCTAATTTGCCATTCACTATTTGACATTTGCATTTCTGCCATAGCCAACCAGGATTTAATCACATTCATGTTTGATTGCTACATCTCTCAGATCCAGTAGCTGTTACACAGATGTTAATGGGAGACTTTCTGCAGAAGACCGTAGCACAAGCAGAGGAAAAATATTCAGAATTTGGCCTGTTGATTCCTTCTGTTGGTAACAGCTTCCTATGTTTTTCTTCAAAACTTCCAACCTTGTTTTCCATTTCTTTAAAAGAGAATCAAATTGCTAAACTCTGCAAACATTTTGAGTAGAGCTGATTACACTGAAAGTTTTTTTGGCATAATTTTTGCGCAGATTAATCTGTTCTCACTTGCTTGGGCTAGCATGGGGAGTGCTGTGCAGGTTGGGGTGAGCGGATGCAGATTGTACTCGCCTGGCTCAGCTTCCCTGCCCTGGAATACCTCCTCACTGCAGCCAGTCTGAACACGATCCCAGCTTCTGTGGGGAGCTGAGGTGTGAGATCCCTGTGACACCAATGGCTGGGTCCTCTGTAGTCCTGCAGAGAGCACACAGGGCTGAACAAAACTCTTTGTTCTTGTTTGTTTCTAAATTTAAAGTAGCAACAAGCAAAATACAGTTGGACTGTCAGAATTTTGGTTCTGGTCTTGTTCCTTTAAACTTCTAGTAAGACACCATCATTTCAAGTGAAATGAATAAAAATGTTGTCACACTCACAGCACTGACATTTTTGAGGGCCACGAATAAAACTGGGAGAGTGTCTCCAAATGTCAGAAGGAACCACGTGATTCTCTACAGGGCAGTCTGAAGCCTGAAAGTCTTTGACAGTGTGTAGGACACAAGAGCTAGACAGAGACCCATAAATATGGCATGTTGCAGAGTGTGTTTAGAAGTTGATAGCAATATTTTGAGACTCTTTCAGGCTTTCTCAGAAAATGTATCTTATTAACTAAATATCTTTTAAGTGAGTTTTACTGGTGTCACTACTAAATATAACTGTGCAGTCAGGAATTGGAGGGAAAACCAGGATGATGGCATCCCTTAGCTAAAATAGCAGATGCATTATGCATATCAGCTCCAGGCAGGGTAAACATGTGTCCAAGGTCATGGTTTCACCCTTGGCTGACTGAGGTCCTTAGGGGAATTCTGGTTTTGCCAGAGTGTATTTAGAGTCTCTGAGAGTTGCACATCATTTCCCAGGTGCCTCTTGTTTTCTAAAGTCCAGCTTGAGGCTCCATGATCCAAATTGCCTCTTTCATAATCAGCTTTGGCAGACTGTGCTGCAGAAGTATTCTGTGTTTTAGTGGACCCTCCACACAGGAAAAACCTGACTTGCATTCCTGAAAAGAGACTGTAATTGAGAGGGGTGCTGCAGCAAGTATAGACGTGTATCATCAAGTATTGACAAATTTCTACTGATTTCTGTTCAGATGCAAGATAAATGCACCTCTAAAAGGTCAATAAAAGGAAAAACTGTCACATTTTTAGAAGGGAATCAGCTGTTGCACAATTTCAGCTTGTCTTGATTATGGGTGAGAAGTATCTCACTTTAGTTTCAGAAACTGCCTTGGAGCATTGCAATGTGTTTTTTTTTCCCCCTCCTTTGTCACTTCCTATCTTTCTGAATAAACTGCTTCCTGCTACCCCAGAATGGTCAGTGCCACCCCTTAATTTGCAGTTTGGAATGCAGACACGAGGGAAGGCGAGGGGATGAAATATGGTGTCAAGTTTGTATCTGCTCACATTTCACACACTAAGGAGACAAGCCCCTTTGGCCAGTTGCCATGGGGAATTTTCTTGCAGAAGTAAATAAGTCAGAACAGAAAGAACTCAGATTCATACTACCCCAGCTGCAGAATGTCATTAAGTCTCAAAGGGTGCTATATGCATTGTGTGAAAGGAATTTTGTAATCTGGCTGTAACTGTAGTTGCAAAACTATGTTTGAGTTTAAACCTTCATTTTGATTTTTTAATTATTGGTTTGTTTCTTGCATTCTGATTAAAGCACACAGTGTTTTATAAATAGTTTCTATTTTTAAACCAGAAAAAGGTTTAGGTTAAATGTTTCAATAGCACATGAGTGGTTGATTTTGTTTTGTTTTCTTGTTTCTTCCCATGCCAATTTTGATCTAATCTCCATTTCCTAATTCACTTTTTAAGGATGCTTGAAAAGGGAATTAAATCTACCAGGGCACTCAAAATATCATGTAGATGGCTTTTCATTTTAAAATGTCATTCATTAGCTAACTTTCTGATCCCAGTAATCTTCAGAAACTTAGGGATAGGAGGGGCTGTTTTCTTTCTCCCCCTGCCCATTTTGTGGGTTTTTTCCCTTATAATGTCTAAGAAGAGAAAGCACAGCCACCTCCCTTGCACTAGTAGGCTTTTTTTTCTTCAGTTCTTTTTCAGTGTGAGTTACATGAGTGTGGCATCCGTGAAGCTGGTGCTGGTATACATGAGAGGAAGCTCATGCTGTGGCTTCTTAGTTCCAGAGGACAAAATAACTTCTGTTTTGGTGGTGTTTCTTCGAGTGCTGGTACCTCTTCTCTGATTTGGTGAAGGAATGGGGAACTTGTATGCCTTTAGCGCTGATTTTTGAAATAAAACCCATTATCTGGATGAAACAAATAGCTCCTAGAAAAAGGCATTTTTAAAGTTGCCACGTAGTCAGTTTCTATGTCTCGGGAATAATATGCAATGGCACAACTTACATTACAGCTCTTCTTTAAGTGTTTTGGATGCTGTCTCTGGAGCCATAGGTGCTGTGAATTGCTGGAGAAAGGCTGATGCCTGCAGAGCTGCAGTCATTAAACGCCGGGCTCATACAGGGCTCTAGTGCATCGAGCAGCCCACGCAAGGCTGTTGGGGTGGTCTTTGAACCAGCTGATCACTAAGGCTGTTGTAGTGACTGCAGAAGGGCAGGGGATGTGTCTGCTGACCAAAGCCCAGGGACCTGGGCCCACATGGCTCCCAGAAACCTTTCTCTGGCAGAGAGTTATTGCTGTCAGGTCTGCCTTAGACTCATTGTGTCAGAGGAACCATGGCTTGGCTTCATCACATGCTCTCAGTCTCATGTCCCCTGTCTACAATGACATCGCATCAACAAAAGCTTCAACCTAACCTTTAAATTGCTTTGTGGTCAGTGGGTAAAATTCATGCCAGAGCCTGCCAGCTCCTAAGCATCCCATGTGACGCTCGCTGGCTCTGTCAAACTTCCCTGCAACCCAGGCAAAGGGAGGTTAGAAATAAAAATACCACCTGGGTGGGAGGGAGAGTACACGTGTGTGTTTGTGTCATTGCCCATGAGCTCCCAAAGCTGCAGTTTGGTGGAACGTGTACCGAGCAGAACGCCAGGAGACAGTACATCCTGCTCCCAGCTCTTTCCCCCGACTATTTTTGTGCTCTCCACAACTGTTATTAAGCAAGACCACAGAGTATTTTTACAGCATAAGCAGAAGAGGTCTATGCTTCATTTTAGGGCTGTGAACCATCAATGACCCATGCTGAAATATAGGGATATGTAATGCCTTTATGCAATCTGAAGAACTTGTCCTGGGTTAAAATGGAATTTGGATGTTGATAATATTTTGCAATATTTGATCAAAGAGATTAGTTTGCCATTGGATCCACCTCTTCTCCTTGTTTCATTTAAAATACTTCCTATAAAGTTTTTAAAGGGTTTATTATCAGCATTTCTGATCACAGAATTTTTATTTTATTTTGGTTTTGGTATGGCAGGAGTTGCATGGGACATCCTGGACTGGGCACAAAACAGTCATATACCAGATTGTTCTACCTAGGCTAACAGAGCCAAGCAAATGGAAATCTTCTGACCTCAGCATGGTGTGTCTGGGACTGGGCTTGGGTCTCTGGTCCCCTGAGAGTCTCTGCAATGTCACCCTTATTAGAGCTGACAAGCCAAAATATTTCTTCTGGATTTAATTGCTCTTACTATAATACTGGACACTTGTAAAATGGACAATTTTTTTGGTTTTTCCCAAAATTTGAGCCAGTGTTACATTTACATGACTATCTTCTTGGTTTGTTTTCTAAAGAACTTTTTTTTTTTTTTTACACTTAAAATGCATGGCTCTGTATATTGCTGATTTCAGAAGGATCTGTTGAACTTTAGAGTTAGAAATTTCTGTCCTGAGTTATTTCC
This sequence comes from Origma solitaria, assembly GCA_013397895.1. Classification (NCBI taxonomy): domain Eukaryota; kingdom Metazoa; phylum Chordata; class Aves; order Passeriformes; family Acanthizidae; genus Origma; species Origma solitaria. The sequence continues at coordinate 288,256 of VZRL01001859.1, forward strand.
TATGTACAACGAATTGTTATAGTTGAGTAACTTTTTTTCATTTTTGTATTCTATTTAAGCAACATTTTGAAGTTTTTAAAACCCTCTGGATGACAGTAAGAAACTGCATTTACTAGACTCAAAATTTTGAAGGATTACATATCAACAGGGAGATTAGGACAAGGTTGTATAGGTAGGTCAGTGCAGTTTACAACTTATGAAGACAGCTGAAAACAAGAGGGGTTCCACAGAGTGCATGCTCGGTATTGTGCTCCTGAGGAGGGACATGGGACTGTTACCAGGTGTGGCAGACTGCTGCCTCCTTTTGAGACTAACAGTCAAATTTCTCAATTTTTTTTTTTTTTTTGTGAACACAAGGTGATATCAGAGTAAGTGATGGGAAAATTTGGCCTTTCTTTCCTCAATTTTTCCTTAGGCTCAGACCCTTTTGAGTTGTACATTTATTTTGTACTGGGGATTACTGTCAATTGGAGCCCAAGGTTTGGAAGAAGAGGGGTGGAGGGAAAAAAGGAACTAAATGATCTCTGAGTTATTTGAGTATACTTTAAACACATGGAGTAAGCACTAAGAAAAAGGAAGTTAATGACCTATTTTTGTGAGATGAGACAGATCGTAGATCTTGAGGAGTGGAGCTGAAGTGCCCCATAGCAGAAAAATTATTGCTGAAGAGCACTGCTTCCCCTTTTGATATTAACTTAGCGCATTTTAAGAGATTTTTTTTGGGTGGGTTTTCAATGTGTCAGCTGAGTTAACAAAACTGAGTTAAAATTTCCCCTCATTTTTATATAGGAGCAACTGCAGGGTGGGTCAGCTGGGAGATGCTGGGTGAGACAGAGGCTGAGCATCACCCAGGTGTTGGGGGCACCGTGAGGTTTAGGTCTGGGAGCAGGGTAAGCAGCAAGTAGGAATAGGAGTAGGAGGGGAGTGAGCAGCAGGGTGTATGTTTAGCCTCCCAAAATTACACAACTGCATGGGGATGAAGAAGTTTTGTCCAAAACCTTCAGGTTCCTCTTTGACCATTCATGTAAGATGCAAGATCCTGAAATCCTGCTTCTTGTCATGCCTTGGTTTACTTCTCTAAGGAGAAAATGCTCTTGGAGGTGTTTGAATGAAAGGCTTGATCCCTGCCCCACTCCTTCTCTGTGATGTGGCTGGAGGCAAGGACCTTCCTCAGGGGCAGACAGCTCTGCTCTATGTCCTCTCCACCTTTAACACCGGAGTAGGAATAGCAAACCCCAGCCTCTTCTGCTTTCCAGCCACACTCTTTCCCCTTTCTTGTGGAGGTGCAAGCCTCAGCCCCTTCACAGAAATCTGCAGCCTTGCCAGGCTCCCCTCTTTCTCCCTCCATCACCTGCCCAGAGCTGCTGCCAAACTGTCCAGAGCTGCTGCCAAACTTCTGTCATCCTTGCAGAGAGAACAAGTCATTTTTTTCACTGAAGCAGCAGATTTGGGTTTTGCCTACACACCCATAATGGTTGCTCTGGCTCTGCTCCTGTCCTGGGTGCACTGCAGAATTCTGGCAGGCTCCCCATGTAGTGCCAGCTCCATGGGTGGCCTGGAGAAGATGGGTCAGTGTGGTTGGGAGGAGGTCTGCTCATGCATTGCTAGGAAAGGTCCTGACAGTGGTGGGTAAGCCCCTGTGAGGAAAGTGTCACCTGCCAGCAGATTCTCAGTGCGGTCTCATGCTCACAGCAGTGCAATGCAGAGTCCAGAGTGTGGGGATGGGGTTTAACACTGACTTTTGCTGCCCTGCCTTGGACTGTCTGTCCTTTGCTCCTCGCAGTGTTCACTGCCAATTTTGAGACCTTGAGATTTTTTGTCAGTTGAGAAAAGTCAGGGCTACTACATCTTTTACTTTTGTGTGAGCACTACCCAGGATGTTTTAAGCTGAATGACAGTTTTGGGGTTTTTTTACTTCTACCAGGCTTTCTATTTCACCTGTGTGAAACCTTTAATTGTCCCTTTCAAGAAATGCCAGTGTTATTCAGAGCTGTTAGATTACTGTTGTGAGTAAGGATTTTTGATGGAATGCCTAAAAACGGATTTGACAACATCCAAAAACTTGTGATAACTGTTGCGCACAATCCAAAGTGGCTCATTACGTTGCCTGGGAAAGAAAGAGTGGTGGTGTTGTCTTGCTTTTCCTGCACCCCAGGAATAAAAGAAGCTGGAAAGGGGCTGTATGGATTTTATATAACAAGTTAATGTTTTAAACATTTCTCTGTTTGTCTGGAATATGAGCTACCAGTACTTTTGTTGTTGCTGTTGCTAAGTTACATGGAAGTGTTTCTTTATGAAGTGACACCCTTAAAAAAAAGCCTCCACTCTTTTGAAAGATTTTGCTGAATCTTGTTTTCTCTTTTTCAAATTTTTTTTAAATCCTGCTCCCCTCTTTCCTCCCTGCACTTCCTCTCCACAAAAAGGGAGATTATAGAAAACTATTCTGTGACAGTAAGTCTAGAAATAGCAAACGATGCTAATGAAAAAACACAACAGTTTGCTTTTGATTTGGACTGATTAGGATTGCTCTGATGTGTTGTAATTTTTGTGCACCCATCTTTACACAGATACATCATCCAGCAGGGTGCATTTTTTCATTGTGCACGCGGATCTCTTCAGTGCATGCCAGACCTCTGAAAGTACCACAGTTTTACTCTGTAACAACTTGTGAGTTCTAAGTAGATCTGCATTTAGGGAATATGTTTGTTTGTTTTGACATTGGAGAAGTCACTCCTGCTTTAAGTAAGGGTTGACCATTTTAATATGGATAGTGTTAGCTAGGGTGACTAAAAGATCTGACTTCTGAAAATACTTCTGAAGCTCGTGAGCCAAGTTTTGTCCTGGCTAAACCCACATAACTTTGCAGCATTAGTGCTGCAGGAGCAGAGCAGGCTGCAAGCAGCCAGTCCCTGTCAGGGGGGACAGCAGAGCAGGACAAAGGAGACACAGAGCTCAAAGCATCTTTTCCTGCAGGCACCCACTGCCCCAACAGGGCTCCGAGCTTTTTCCACCTTGTGTTTCTAAAGGTCTGCTGGTGAATGGGGCAATATTCCTGAGTATGTGCCTGCTAAAAATATTGTGAAAAGTGTGAGAGATGCCCAGGTGATCTGGGCAGCGTCACTGACACACTTTGGAGAATGAGCTTGGGGGGATCCGAAAGCAGGGCTCTTTTAACTAGGCTGAATTTCTTTTGCTATAGCCATTTGAAATCCTTCTGGGCAGAGGCTTTTAACTACGATGTGCTTAGGAGGAAATTTAAAGCAACTTATAGTTAGGTTACATTATAGGTTCAAACAGGATATGTATCAAATACCTGGAAGGAAAGTATGACTATTTTGGATTGCAGGGCAGCCCAGATTTTGCGTAGAAATGCCGTTTCAAAGCTCCAAGGCAGACACAACAGTTTTCCTGAAATAATACCAGCAGTAATCCCTTCAAATATCCCCAAGTGCATTGGCTCACGCATGTTTTAAAATTCTTTCTCAGTTTTGTTATAAAAACTTGCATATTTCTCTCCCCTCCACCATATGAAAATCTTCTAAGAATTTTTTATGAGCTTTTGTAGACTTCAGAATAAGCCCTGCTTCCCCTCCCCTTCCTTACTTTCTAATCCAATTTAGTCAGATAGTTACTTCAAATCCCTTGGAGGCCTGTAGTTTGTTCATTCTCCCACAGTGCTGAGATTTCCCTCCAGCCCAGCTGGCAGGGGTTTTTAGAAATAACAATATCTCAGGGGGAAGGAGCTGAAGATTGAATGGGGTCTTTTGTCCAGGTCTCTATGAAGCCAGATTAATTATGCATTGCAGAGCACAGTTTAAAGCTCTGAATTAGGTCCTCATTGCAATGAAAGGAGAGCACAGGCTTGAAAACTGAAAGAATTCCCATTTCTATCAGAGGGACAGACATATAATGACTGAAAGCAGGAAGAATTTTTGAAAATTGCAATTAAACAGTATTTTGTATTTACCACTCAGTAGCAGTTGTCTTAAGCGTTTACAAAAGTGATTCTTTGACATTTTTTCACATGATCACTCCATAGGTGGCTGGACTTTGAGGATTTTCAAGTCTTTTCTGTGTTACTAGGCTACTCTTGAAAGTACTTGTGCTTTGATGAATGAGAGGGTTTTTTTTTTGGCCAGCACTTACCTGAATAGAGGTCTTTAAAACCTCAGCAGTACAATTAGCAGTTGGTCAGATGATACTGATGGTACAGGAAAAAAGCAAATGGTTTTCTCCTTTACTTCTGGGGATTTTCTAAAGCTGCCTGACCCAGTGTAATGTGCAATAACAACATTTTTCTTGGTTTTCTAATGCACTTTAATTCCAGTTTGAGGAAAGTAAAACTCTTTTGTGGATAGTAAATCCATAATGCTATACAGCTGCCAAATAAAAAGTTGTCCACAGGCATTTGTATTCATAAGGGCACTTTCTGTCAGGGTGGGAGATTGTGTTTTGATAGAGGACTGGGGCCAAAAGAAGGATAAGGAAAAGGTTAGCTATGAAACCTCTTACTGTAGAAAACCATAGTACTCTCAGATATGAACAAAATGGGATGGATGGAGTGTGAGCAAAATAAACTGATTATTTTTCTTTTTATCATTTCCTTGAAATCCCATGTATGGACTAACATGCTGCAAAATAACTCCACCATAATGAACCCTGCAGTTCAATAATTTTATTTAAAGATTACAAACTGTAAACATCCAAAGAGATAGCCAAATGCATACTTAGAAGGATAGCAGTGTTTTGGGACCAAGTAAATAATTTACTGAATCACAGTGGAAATTTTATAAGTGGAAGCTTAGCATGGAAGTAATTTGATACAAATATTATGAAGGAGAAGCATTTTTACAGAGCAAGCACATATTAATGAAAATTAATAATGTGTTTGGACAGTACTTGAGGCACATGGTTCATCCCAGATTGTTTCTGCGTTTCTTCTCTAGAGGTGCAAAGAGTTAATTGCGAGCTGTGCTGACACAAAGCAATGGCTGCTGGCAGGGAGTGGAGGAATAGGCACCTTTGGCAATGGCCTCCTGCAGTTTTCCTTGAAGAGGGCACAGCGTCAGAGCGACTGTGGCTGTGCAGGAGCAGCTCCCAGCTGCTGAGCAGCTCTGGAGAAGCTGCACCCAACTGGCCTCATCCAGAGCCACCTGGAGCTGCTCTGCGTGGTGGTGTCAGAATGGGCTTGGAGGGACCGTGAGGAGAGCGCTGTCTTGCGAAGGCACATCCAAGGAGTTCACCTTGTGCCTCTGCTTCTCTTTGCTGCTGCTTTGGGTCTGCTTTGCTCTTTTGCAACAAGAACCCAAGAGCCTTGTTTTTCCTCTCTCTTTGCTTGTCCTGGAATGAACCAGCTGGGGTAATTTGTACTTCCCAAGTGGTTTTTTTTCAAAACACAAATTGAAATAAGGTTTCTGTGATTTGAAAGAGTGTTTCCTACTGTCATTTCATTTGCAAGAATCTATGCCAAGGAAGGATAGAAATGGCTCCCACTGCCTTGAACTGCTTGGTGAACAAATGCCCCAGAGAAGGTAGTGGCAAGGCTGGAAATTCCCAGGTCCCCAGGTCTGCAGCAGTGGTCTAGTTCTCAGTGTCTGCTATTTGAACCTTCTCATCACAGGTTTTGGACCACACACCCACTTTGTCCAGGTGGTCTCTAGAAAATATGAGCAAAAGTCAGGTTTGCCTGGTAACTTGCAGAGTAACAGTCCAGCTCACCACACTAGTTACCATGCTGTGTGCAGGAAATCTTTTCCATGCCACTGGTCTTGCAACAAAAACAAAAGTTCTTTCTAAGGTAAGAATACATGGACAGCTAGAGCTGTCCAGAGCCTTTCCCAACAAAACATCTTATGCTATAAAGCTGAAGAGAATTAATCAAAATGTGTGGCAAAGTGTCAGCTTTGATCTGCCGATAGAGGTGAAAAAGAAAAAGCTTGCTGAGAAAATGTGCCTCTTTTTAAGAAAACCCTTCCAAGCTGTCTGCAACACAGCCTACCTGGTGCCAGTGTTCTTGGGAGCTGCTGTAGTGAAAAATCTAGGAGCCTCACCTGGAGCCAGGAGGTCCCAGGTCTTCCAGGTCTCTGTTGGTGACTTCTGCAGTGTTGGTGAAAGCTGCAGGCTTGGGCTTAGCTTCCTGGGGCCACAGGATAGCTGGGCTCCCAGCCACTGGGCTGAGAGCAAAAGAAAAGATTTCACAGCCTTCCAGAAGAGCCTGTTGCTTGGTGAATCTCAGTTTGGATGTCAGTACATGAGAGAAGCATTTTCATTAAAATAAAATAAAAATAGGTGTATTAATCCTTCTCCCTTGAACTTAACGTTAATCAAAACTGGAAAGGTACTGAAGTTAATGCCAGGGCTAGGAGTACAATGTCAGCTTTTCATCTTTGGATGTCCATTATCTGAACATTCTGAACAATCCTGTAAAAAACTCTCAAGTGATTATATTTAATTTATTTAATTCCTTTCCTCCTCAGACTTCAGCTCTTACACATTTGGAGAAGTTTTCAGTTTTTCCAGCAGAAGATCAGACATGTTTTAGGGTTCATAAAACCAGTAATTAAAAAAATTAACTGTTTGCTTTTGAAAATCCTGTTTATCTAGTTAGAATGTCTGTTCAGATATTTTTATGTCATACTTCTCATCCAGTGAAAAGAAAAACTAAGTAGAAAAACCCTTTTAATGTCTGGAATGACCAATGTAAATCCTTAATATCAGTAGTGTTACTATAAAGCTGAAGACAAGAATTCTGTACATTAAAATTACATGAACTTAAAAGCAGCAAACCAGCATTGTCATGATGACAGATACACAGTTGTCTCTGCTAGTGGGAGATAAGGAAAGTTTTTAATCACAGTTGTTTCTTCCTCTTCTTTCTAAGTGAGCCTTAAAGTTATTTTCCTGAGCCCTATGGGGACAGTTTTGGGTGATCTAAAAATGTTAGGTTTTGTCTAGTTTTACTGTAAAATCTGGGATCTTCAACACTTGAAAAGCTCACATATCCCAGTGTGTGGAAGTAGAGGCTCAGCTGCCGTTCAGCAGTTTTGGCCAAAATAATCCTCGTGTCTTAGCTGGAGTATTTGCTTTCATGTCAAGAGCCATGCTGCTGCCACTCAAACCTTTCAGGTTTTTGGTTTTTTTTTTTATTATTTTTTTTTTTAGTGGAGAGATTTTTATGCATTTTGCCTTTACTGGACTAGTTTAGTTTCTGAGTTCTGCATATGTGCAGTTGTAAAGAAATCAAATATTACAGCTGGAAATTGTGAGATCAGCCTTGTCACTGCTCCGGCCTCCCATTTACCGTGAAAACAAACACAGTTCTCTTCTCATGTCTGCCAGCAGGAAGGGGGTGGGGAGGCAGACAGAGAGGCAGAGGAAAGTTTTTTCTTCAAAAAGGAAGAAGGTCAACTATTTTGGGAAACTAAAAGATCTCAGCAATTAGAAGAATTCTTTTCTCTGCTCAGTGATTAGAAAAGTCTGCAGGCCAGCAGTAATTGCTGCAAACAGTAGAGCCTTGCAGATGAACAAGAGGTAAATGCATCTCTTTGCCTTTGCAGAAACATCTCTTTGCAGAAGATAAAGTGGATAATGCAACATATTTTGCTGTGCCAACTGTTAAATTATAACACAGAGTCTATAAATCTCTGTGCTGGGTAAATCAGTTCTTCAGGTACAGTCAGTCAGCTGATGTGCTGAAGGCAAGGACTGCGTGACTGATTTCTCCCTGCTGCTTCTGACGTCTCTGTGAGACTCACTGTCGTGGGTTTGACCCTGGCTAAATGCCAGGCACCTACAACGTTTGCTTTCTATGCTCTCTCCTGCTGCAGCTATGCAGAGGAGAGGAAAAACTAACACAAAACACTGGACTCATGAGTTGAGATAAGATCACTGATAAGGGCCGCACGAGATTCAGGGCAAGAGCAGGCGGGAAACTTAAAGTTGCAAAAAAAGTGATTTATTAATCTAACAGAGTCAGAGGATAAATTGGAGATAAAAATAAGCTTTTATGACACCATTTCTTCACTCACCCCTCTTTTCCCTCTTAAGGCACCACTTCTCAGCTCACCCCCTCCCTCCTTTCTAACTAACTAACAACTCCCAGGCAGGGGCAGGGTGTGGGGCTTTTCTTAGGTCAGTCCATCGCGATTCTTCTACTGCAGACACTGTTTCTCTATTTGCCCTCTCTCTCTATTCAACCAACAGATCTGGGCTAGGGCAAGGCATGTGGCGTTTCTTAATCAGTCCAAGGCCACAATTCGTCTGCTACAATCACTGCTTCTCTACTCACCCCTCTCCCTATTAAGGCCATTTCTCAGCTCACCCCCTCCCTCCTTCCTTCTAACCAACAGCTCCGGGGTGGGGGCAGGGTGTGGGGGTTTCCTTTGGTCAGGGTCAGTCCATCAGGGGGAAGAATCCTCTACTTAGCCATGGGGGTCCCTCCCACGAGAGACAGTCCTGTGCGAACTTCTTTGGCGTGGGTCCAATCTCACGAGCAGCCCCGCCCGATTGCTGCTGTCCGAGATTCTCTCCAGGCTGCAGAATTCCAAGCCGAGGCCAGGCTGTTTCCATCCCGGGAGCAAGGCCTTTCTCTCTCCTGCAAGGCCTTTGCAACTCTCAGTCTCTGGGACTCCCACTGGATCACAGCTTCCTGCAGGCATCATCTGCTCCGCTGGTGTGGGCACCTCCCCACAGGCTCTGGGGGTTGCTCTGCATCCCCTGGACTCCATGGGCTGCAGGGGGACCACCTGCTCCCCCATGGTCTTCACCACGGCTGGCAGAGGGTTTTCAGCTCTGGCGCCTAGAGCACCTCCTCCCCCGCCTTTCCACTGACCTTGGTGCCTCCATGTTGTTCTCCCTCACATATTTTTACCTCCTCCTCCTCCTTCCCTGGCTAAAAAGAAGTGCGTGCTCACATTGTTTTGATTTCTTCTTAAATATGTTTTCACAGAGGCGTAACTAACATCTTTAATTGGCCCAGGTTTGGCCAGGAGCATGTCCACCATTTTACAGCCATCAGAGACTGGCTCTGCTGGACATGGTGGAAAATTTCCAGAACCTTTACTCAGGACATGCAGGAGCCATCTTTGTACCCCACCCTGTTCACTGGCAAAAACTGGGCCAGGCAAAACTACCACACTCATTCTGTTTCTTAAGGCTGCATCCACCTAAGATAGGGAAAGAAACAGATCTTGGAGAAATTCTTATCCACAAGATGAAAAGCAATGAAAAATTTCATTTCAAAACATAAAAAAAATTTAAATTCTAAAGCTGGGAAGTGCCGTGATTGCCCGAAAAAACCTTTAGAATAACTTTTTAATGTGGCTTTGTTTTGGAGCCCTTGAGTTAGCCCCACATGTCTTACCATGAGTTCAGTGTCTCTGCACTCTTCTGGCAAGGAGACCCTCAAAGGAGTCCATACAGAAAATTGCAGACATGTTCCTCATTACTCTCTTAAATGCATTTGTGAGTGTCCTTAGTTTATTTAGGTTTCACCTCATTCCAATCAATAGTTGGAAATCTAGTACACGGTAGAATCTGAAAAGTGCACTGTTGAAATGACCTATTAACTCATCTGGTCTTCTGTTCTGCTAGTTTTCATGCAATGAAAATTCCCTCATATTTTGTAAGACGTTTACCCAAAGCCTGATACTTTTCGTTCAATAACTTTTTTCTCTATCGATGCATTACTTTTTTGTGCTTATGGTTGTAATTTGCTCCCTTCATTCTTGCTGTTTACATTGCAAATACTACCAGACTGCTATTTGCAGTCCTTTCTCTGAGACCTCTTAGATGTGCTATAAATGTGTTTATACAGAAAATTAAATAGCAATCTATTACAAAGCATTGCTCGGCTCAGAAATGTCCCTAGTTTTCATCATATGGTTCTGGTAATCTGATGCTCAGCTGACTGTAGTGTTCCGTGTAGGATCATATGGGAACTGTATTAACTGTTAAAATGTCCAGTCTGCACTATCTCCCGATGCATATGTGCATTCAACACAGAGTTGTATTGATCTTTGCAGCTGTGCTGCAAGCTGTTGTTTATTGGCTGTCTGCAATCCCTCCTAGGTGTCCTTTGTTCTTCATTCCTTGAGTTTTTCATCTGATTGTTGACATATATGAGGACGTTCTTCCAGATGGAGTCAACCTCTGTGCAATCTTCTAGTGGCTGTGCCTCTTTTGCTCAGTAGGATCTGTGGAAGGCGTGTTTCCACTTCCCCACAGCCTTTAGGAAGAACTATAGCACAGAACTAATCTGCCTCTCTTTTTCTCCAAAGTGTCAATGAGGGTTTAGCAAAATAGACAGTAAAGAGATTCAGATCATGCTGCTCCGAGTGCCTTTCCACTGGTTGCCACAACTGGGGGCCTCAATGTAGGTGCATCCTGGAAGGCACAAAGTCCACAACACCAGCAGGGATTTCATAGCCTTTGTCTTCACTGGAGCTCCTCCTGCAGCATTCATGATTTCCTCAGCCACTGGAGTAACTATTTCTTTTCTCCATCTTGCAGATAAAATAATTCCTACTCAGAATGTACTCTAATTGAGGTTTGTGCTCTCCTCTCCATTTCTCTGCAATACCATGTCTGTTCACTGGCTTTACAGGCAGCTAATGGTGTAGAGAGAAAGATCCTTTCCTAGTGTTGGCTGTGCACTGTCTTCTCAGGCCATATCTGTAGTAGCCTTTTCTTCCCCAAATTCCCATTGTTATAACCATAATTTTTGTTGCAGACAGATCGTTGAGTGAAAGATTTCTTTCACTACTGATTTTGTTGTAACATTTCCAACCTTTCAGACCAAGTTGCAATAATATTTGCAGCATCATTATGTTTAAAGTTATGTTTTATTGTTTTAATTAAATATTTAAATGTATAAGGTATTTTAAATTTTATTTTATTTTAATTAAAAATTCACGTATCTTCTGTAGTATTTTGCTGCCAATAGTAGCATGGAATAGAGTGGGCAAAAGAAGTATATGAGAGATCTGGTGTGTCCATCTTCTGAGATGGCTGTTTCATTTCTGTCTAGTCTCTCTGAGATCACATACCCTCATTGCAGAGAGTTAGAATACTTTGAATGCTACGGGGAGGGAAAGAGGAGGGGGAGATTTTGGCCAACAGTCAGAGAGTTGCCTCAAGTCTTTCATCTGACAATGCTTGTGCCTCTCCTGTGCTGATCACAAGATCATTAGATTATCTTCGAAGACAATTAGTGAGGCTGATACTAGACAAGAAATTTTCTGTCACATGTTGAGATTACTGTGCATTTGTCAATTCCTACGTGAGGAGTTTAAACTGCCAGTTCTTTGGGATGCATAATTATTCTGCTTTGAGTTCATTCTCTTATTTTTTGGGTGGCTCTGTGATGGGACTGATACTTTTTGTATCTAGGAGTACTAGTGGAAAGATTACTCTCCTGAAATTCTGGGAGTGCTACTGGAAGGTCTTGGAGAAGATCTAGCCAAAGGTTTAAAAACGGCTATTACTATAACCCAAAACATCTCTTCTTTCATTGCTCATCCTCTCTTCTCAGATGTCATCCTATGAATGCATTATGACACATCAAAAAAACCCCAGTGAAGCCCTCCAACAAATATTTGTTCACAGTAGGTGCATGATTCATGAGGTGGTGTTCTGCCAGCATGCAGACATGTTTTTTTGTCCTGTTTATTATTAACTACTTGGAATGTTATAAACTTCTCTAATATTGCACTTCTGCAGTATTTATTTTGGATACTAAAGATTTTCCTTTATTTCAGATGCTGTAAACAATGTAATGTCATGAATCACTATGCCATAGGGACTGGTATAGTTAATGTTTTTAATGGAAGTTACTGGCATCCATAAGTTTTTTTCTCACTAATGGGTGGAGATTTGGTGTGCATTTTCTTGCCATGGTCTAGGAAGGTTTATGGCGTAAGTCTAAGATTGCCCGGTCCTAAGTGGAGTTCCAATTAGTAAAGGCAAAATGCATTTCACCTACACTTAATGGTCAAAATTTGACTTGAGATGCCCATGAGTCATTTGCTTTTTTAGCTTTCTTTTTTTCATTAATAGAAAAAGCCTGTGTCCAGGGAGTGATTCATCTGAACTATGTAAACTACCTAAAATTAGGATGAGATAACTCCTCTCTGGTAGCCCCTAATCTTTTTCTGATGAATAGGTGCAGGAATCCTGTATGAGATTTAGAGGCTATACCCAGATTTTACACAGGTAAAAGCAGATGGGGTGAATCTTTCCAACAAAGAAAGCCATAGCATTCAAACAAATATCAACTCAACCACTCAAAAATCTTCTACTACTCTGACCTGGCGTGAGACTTAAAGAGGAATAAACTGACATATACCACTGACATGCTTTTTAGCAGATGTTTCTGAGGAATGTAGAATGTTTTAATTAAAGCTATAGTTCTGAATGAAAAGTAAGTTTTCTCCATTCCAAGAAGTACAAACACAACTGTGCCTTATAACTTGTTGACTAGTTGCACAAAATTAATATGATTGACTTGGAGTGGAGAATAATGTAGGGCCACAAATCTGGTGATAGTTCTTGTGTTGGTACTCTCTGAATGTGCAGAAGCTTCAAATTAGAAGACATTCTAGGGAAAATCTTCTGTTTTAGAAAACAAGACTGAACCTTTACCAGGGAATGAGAGCTTTCTATGTCCTGTCATGAAAATGCTTGCAGTAAACCTTAGCTGATGGTACTGAGAAACTTGAGTGGAACAAACTGGTGAAAGTAGCTATTTTCACTACTTTCACTACAGTGTCTTCCACCAGTCACCCAGATTTCTGAAATCCATTGTCTTTTTTGGCTGTAGGGAAAATAGTCTGTGTTTTCTGAAATTGAAGTTAGACCTTATAAATGTGTACTAATCATGTTTTGATGAGTAGGTACTGAAATAAATTATCTTCCTTGAGTAACAATTTTACAAATGTCCAGGTTCCTGTCTCTCTGTGACAGGAGAGACAGGAAGTTGCTGCTGAAGTCAACGGTAGCAGTCAGAAAGCGGTTTCTTGCAAAGGGTGTATTTCAGAACATTTTTTTTCACTCTGGTTTATAAGGTCACAACTTGCTGTCTTACTCAGATGAACATCTAAGTTGGTTAATTTCTGTTTTCCACAGTATTTTAAAAGCACTGGTGGTCTCATTCTCTTCTCACTTCAGATCAATACCGACATGGTTTCACTTTGATAGTAGTGTCAATACCTGTAGGCCCAGGAACATTATATGCCTTGTTTAAATTCAGGCAAATTCAAGCATACCAGGCAAGGTTTTAAGTATTAGCTAATATTATAACTCTTGCAGCTAATCAACAATTTGTTCAAAATGTACTAGAGAACTTGTATTTAGGACTTGAAAAATTTGTTGGGGTTTTAGATCATACTCAATAACTGTGTTTTTTTGTGTTTTCTTTTGCTTTGCAAAGGCAACAAAATCTTTAGCAAATTGCTGTTTTATGTAGATTCATAGGCAATTGGCATTATTTTACAAAGCATGTGTGACATAATGAGTCATTAAGCTTTCAAAGTTTAATATGCTGGAGGGAGAGAAGAAACCAAATTATATAAGACCTTGGAGCAATAAATATTTTATTTTGCTTATGGTGTGACATTCAATGACTGAAAGTTACAAATCAAGATTTCTATTCTTTGCTTATACAGCTGCTGTTTTTACATGTTTCATTCACAATGTTTTTTCATGAAGCAGCAAGCTGACACTTGCTATGTTTTCTGTTCATTTTTCTCAGAGCTCTAGACTGGAACGACATAGCCTATGAACCGTATTTGAATTTGTGAACTATGTTTGACTTCTGTAGGCATAGGACCAAAATCAGTATAGCTCTGTGCTGTTTTGATCTGAAAAAATGCAAAGCATTTTTGAAAGAGGTTGGTACCACTAGCCCTATTTTACAGATATAAAAACTGTGGCAGGTCTTGTATAGCCTTGTGACCTTCAGTCAGTTAAGCAGTATTGCCTGGTTTTCACTGGGAACTCATGGAAGCAGGACTCATGAGGTTTTTGAAGTGATTGTGGGATTTGAGGTCTGAGTCATGATAGGCAGTTCTTGTGTTTTGTTTAATTTCTAAGGTATTTCCTATAACTGGGATCTTAAACCTGTAGCACTTGACTACTGCTGCTGATTCTCTCATTGACTCTGGAAGATGATCAATGTTTCTGTGCCTCAAAGTGGTATAAATTAATAGAGAGTAGCTTTACTGCAAAAATTAGCTAACGTTTGGAATTACTAAAGTGAAAAGAGCCTTGACTATCATTTATCCATCCATGTTTACTATTAGTAACTATTAGTATTAAGTCTTCTTTTTAATGAAACAAAGGGTAATTTTCCTCCAGATGTACAGCTTGAGACTTGTTAGAACACAAATTAATAGAGCAGAAGTACTTTTGGTCTTTGGCTAACTGAGAATTGAAGCCTGAATTTTTAAAAACAAACTGTGCCTGATAACTTTCTATTCCCTTCTTTCTAGGATTCATCATTTCAACTCGAGGAAATTAGAATGGACAAAAAAACAAACAAAATCCCTGAAATTTAAGGTAAAACAATTGAAGAAAAAAATCTTCATAAATGTAAGATAATTATTTGAAAATTAACTGTCTCTGATAGAATAATAGAGTTTTCTGTTGCTGTTTTAGTAATAACTTTTATATTCTTCAATTTTCATCTCTCTTATTTCAACACACATGATGAAATGCATTGAGATCTACATATGGATATTTTATCTGTCAATCTAATTGTGCTTTGAAGGTTTCTATCAGTACACTTTTCCAGTACCTTACAAATTCTTACTTTAGAATTAAATACATTTTATCCATATATCCTGACTGCAAGTGTCTGCGTTGAAGTCTGCTGAAGGAAATGGGAATCTTTTCACTGACTGTCATGGATCAAACCTCCCAAAGATACTTTGGCCTATGTTTTGTATCTACTTAGACATAATGATATGAATAGATTTTCATTCTTTCTTAAAGAAGAATTGCTAGCTATTGTTAACTGTATTAGCAACTACACAGGAAACAGAATTATAAGGAAGCACAGTTAAACAGTGTTTTGAGTCCAAGCCTCTGTTTTGATGAGACATTTGGTACAGCTGTTTTATGCTAATTCCAACTCCTATTCCAATTTTATTTAAATTTATTTCTTCTATTTAAATTTAACCAAGGAATTAGATTTTTTGTTTCTTTACTTGCTGAAATATATTGACTAATATTTATACATTCATGTACTGGCATAAAACCTGCAATGAATACAGATCAAAAGAGCTGTCCTGCATTATTTCCTGTTTATGCACTCTAATTTAGATACCTTAAATACTTACATGCTCTTATCCATGTGCCTGATTGATTTTAATGATATAAAAGTGGCAGAGTGGCTGAAAATGAAAATCCTCAGTCAGGAAGTCATTCAATAATTATTTCTGTGAAAAGTTCCAGAATTTTCCTGAAAAAATATTCCATCAGGATAAACACATTTCTGGGTGAAAGATTGCTCTGAAATTGAGGTCTTTACTCGCAAAATTAAGTCAGAAAAGCTATTGTATCAGTACTGCACTGTGATGAATATATTTTGATCATAAACCCAGTGTTTCTTCTGCACTTGCCAAAGAAATGAGGTTTTTCCAAATGATAACCAATGAAAAATAGTTTGTTTCAGAGGTATGGGAGGGGCAAAACTATGTTTCCTCCTCTGTTTTTCTTTTCCTCTAGAAAAAGCCAGTGAAGGGGTTTCGGGAAGAAAAAAGTCTCTTTAAGAATTAAGCAGAGATCATTGGGAGGCAGGGAGAAGAGACTGAGGGAAAGCACAAAATGCTGCCATTGGAGAGGGCCAAGACAGCTGAATCAGGGTGATACAGACTTTTCATTATCAGAAACAATTGCACCAGCAAGAACAGCATGGGACTTCATGAAATGTTTTTGAACCCAGATTCCTGATAGGAGCGCATTACATAACTTGTGCTTTGTGAGTGCTGGCAACCGACAACCTACAGAAAGACACAGCCAGAAGCAATGTGCTCAGCTGCTTGCTTTTTTAAAATAAATCACCTATATCTGGGCCAAGCATTAAACAGACAAGCCTATCTTTACCCTTTCCCCTGCCCCCTTCATCAACAGAAGCCTGGTTTTCATCACAGATTAATAAACGAAACCTTCTATCATTTTACTGCGCTTCCCACAGCCTTTTGGTAGGACTTAACAATGCTCCGAGTCAACATTGCCATAGTGCTCGAAATGTCTTTGCATGTTTGTTCACTTGAAAGAGTTGTGGCCATGGGATTAGAGAAAGGCTTTTAATCCGTCAGTGTGTACAACCTCAAAAACTTTAGGATGGTTTTGATCGTGTTTGGTTTGACAAAAATCTGTTGGGGAACCGTCTTGCTTTTTGTCTTTTATAATAACAATAATTTTTTTTTTTAAAGAGCCTGTGTTATGTATTCAACTGTCTCCCAAAGTGATTATTTGTATCATTTGCTGTTAAGGAAATATGTCTAAGTAATGAGGAATTCTAATTAGGCAGGCTCAGCTGGAACAAATAGCCAGAGGATTTCACAATACTGTTCTGAAATTGTTGGCAGGCCCAGAAGCCAGGGAAATTCTTGAATTTTGGGGTTTTACCATGGTGGACATAGCTGCTAAATCCTGCTTATTTGTTTTCAAATCAATGGGTTGGTAGACCATGTGATTTCACAATTGCTGTCCGTGGTTGTTCCTCTTTCTTACTTTCTCTTCCATCTGCCCCAAAAAAGATGCAATTTTAGCCAAGCAAGCAGAACCTCTTCCACATTTCTAAGAGAAGTGTTTACAGGAGTAAATGCCATAGACTTGTCTTGGGTTCGGATGGGCTATTTATGAGAAAAAATTTTGGTTATTTTCCTTGGAAGTAGAAGCAATTCTGTTGAGCCCTTGAGGGGAACTGCACTGTAGGTATTTACTGAATTTGTGAAAATTTAACAGTAAAATCACATATTAAATTCTGCTGTAATATATCCTCTTCTGTGTAGTATGCTTGTCAAAAAACAAGTTAAAACTTTTCTGTGTTGTGTAACTCTAATTACCTGTTTATATGGTAAACACTTCTCTGTTTTGCTTTCCAAGGGCCATCATTCCCTGCCTGCCTAATCTTCTGTTGCTAACAAAAATGACAGTAACAAACCAGGGAGAAACAGCCTTCTCTGGCCCTTTGTTTTCACTCTCTCGGGTGAACACATGTTTTTTTTCCCTTTGCCTTTCCTCTTTTCTCCTTTTCAGAGAAAGGAAACCATTTGTATGTCGTACTAAGGAAAAGTGATTGAAAAGTGGAAGCCCATACTTTTCTCTTCAGCAAGCGGAGATCTGTTTTCAGTCTGATGTTTGGTGAAAGGAAGCTTCGGAGCAGCAGGCCAGCTGCCAGGAATGTCTGATTTCCTTTCCACCCACTCCTATGATCCTCCCTTTTGGCAGTGATTACCGATGACCACAGCTGTCATGCTAGGTCATGGTAAGCTGTCAGGCAAGGTAGTACATGAGATATACGAGGCCCAGTCCTTGATCTGAAGAACAAGATCTTAAATTGAATCTGGTATCAGCCGGCGTGTGAGCATACCGCGGCAAGAAGCGCTGGACTGACGTCAACTTGCCGTTCCGGTTTCTTCAGGAGGTGGGCAAGCTGTAGGTGCTTTTCTGACTTTACAAGCTCATGATATCCTGAAGCATGAGGAGGGGCTGTAATTTAGTCAGAACAGATGATTGTCAGGAATGGGCAAGTTCTTCCAGCCAGCTGAAATGAGAAATAGCATTTCTCATGGCTCCCACCCAATAAGTATATAATAATACAGACCAACTCCGTAATCAGTGATCAGAACAGCAGCATTCAGGTGGTTGTGCTGCTGCTGTGTGGGTGACCGACTGTTGGCATTATCGTGTGACTGAAAATCACCAAAGAACTGCAGACTTCAGTTCAGAAAATGATGGATACTTTTGTCAGGGACATAACTTCTATAAATAGGACTTGACCTCTACCTAAGACAGTATTCTGTTAAACTTCATGTGTTCAGTGCCAAGTGCATAAATGTCTTCTGAAGAGGTAGTATTTTACTACATTTTATGCTGTTATGCTGGCTTCAGAACGCACTTTTTGATGTAGCATCTGTTCTTTTTCTAGCGGCATATTAAATAACGTGACTAAAATCCATTAGGTGTTTGCTCTGTAGGCCTTCCTCCAGAGGGGGAGGCATTTGCGATGAAATGTTTGTTTTTAAAACATAAAAGATTGCTTTCTGTTTCCCAGCGAAATAAAGGTCAACACTAGAGGGACAGAAGGTCATAAACACTCTGATTGTCCATTGTTTTTGTGGGAGTTTATTGCTGCTTTAGGCTGGCACAGCCTTCAAAATAGCCTCAGGGTATGTGGATGTAGGTGATTCTGATTTCCTTTGGTTCTCATTTAAGATGACAGGGTCTGATACCTGTGGTCTTGCTCCAGTGGGAGCAAACTCTCACCTTGAGAGTTTCATGTGAACTTCATTCGGTAGGATTTACTTCAGAACAGCAAACGTAATTTTTATTAAGCTCTTACACAAGGTTGGTAGAAAATTCCAGGAACCCTCTGGAGAAGTTTCAAGTTTCTTTACTGATTTCTCCTGGCCAAACAAGGCAAAAAATGACTACTTTCATGAGGCTGGGGAATCCACAGCTACAGTGAAGAGGGGTAAAAAAAATGTAATAAATAAACAAGTCAGTCCACAAAGCCTTCCTCAGGAAACCAGCATGGGAAGCACAGACATTTAGAATGACAATCCAGCATGTTTTGCCAAAGAGAGACTTTCCAAAACAGTGTAGAAACGGTTGCAGTTTCCTTGAACGTCCATTTAAATAGCATTACAGCCTCAACAGTTTATATGTTAATCTAATGGTTTTCTTGCTGTCAGCTGTATTTATTGTCATTGTATAAAGTTGTTAACCTTCACAAGTAACCCTTGAGAGGGAGTGACAGACTCCAACAAACTCTGCTGCCCGTGAACCCAGTTACCTTCCAGCCTCTGTTCATTCAGGTGCAGTCAGTTTGGAGCCTGGGACAAGCTGTTGTTCGGTGTCCCTGCAGGATACCACATTTGCTTCATTTGTTCAGAAAGCTTTTCATAACTGCCCCATGTCTGGAGCACTCAGGAGTGAATATGCTTCCTCTCTTTGAATAATGGTTGAACTCCCTGTGGAAGAGGAGGTATTTAAATAATGGCGTTGCCATGTAGTGTATCTCATGATTTCAATCCTCAGAGTCCCTGAGCTATCTGAGCACATATTTATAATCAGCTTGGTGAATACTCTCTCTGGCTATTTATCAGCTGTGAGCCTGTGTTTCCATTTCACAAGTGCAACTCTATAACTTAAGAATATGGTATGTCCTGTCATTAGCAGAATTTTTTTATTTTTTTGTCTCCAAGAACAGAAAGTTCCCAGCATAGGACAAACCTTCTTTGTGTAATAAATACAATATACATTCTCCTCTTTGCCTTGCTATCTTGGACTGTGGGACATAGTTGCTGAGGTGCAAAAGGATTTCTGTGTCTGGCCCTCACTGCCATGTTAGAGGGTTTAGCTCTAAATATATTTGCAACTGGCAGGACCTGTGTCCATACTGTAGAACCCTTCTACACTCAAAAATGCCAAACGGACTTTTGGAAGCAGTCTCTGGCCTATACTAGCTAACTTCTGAGTTGTGGCTAAGAATTAAATGCAACCTGGCACACTCCCAAATCCTAGCTGACCCACACTACGACTGCGTCGGGGGTGCTCCATCGCTTTGATAGGAAGGACATTTGACATTGCTTAATCTACAAGGATATGTACAGTTCCTAGCCATAAACAGGCTCATCTGGACTGGTTAGAGGGAAGATTCAACCCTCTTTAGTGAGACTTGGATGCCTAAATTTCAGTTCAGGATAAAAGTTTGCAAGGCTATCTGTAGTCATCATGGCTTCTGAAAGCCACATAGAGAGAAACACAATTTTGTGAATAATGTCTTTTTAAGTAGTATTTGAAGTACTTAAGTACTCAGAAGTAATACCATTTTGGCAAGACTGAATGTCCTGGCATGGTGAAAGCACCATCATAAGTCACAAAATGAGCTTCTCTGATTTGACACCTTCCTGAAGGGCTGGGTTTGGTGTTTCTGTTTGAGGTGACAGAGGTGGTTTGAACACAGAAATGAGCAGCTGTGGCTGCTTCCAGTTAGGAGTGTGGATAGTGCTGGTGGCGCAACAGTGAGCTGTGTCTCAGAGCTGCCACCCAAATGTTCAGAGCTGGATCTTTCACTTCAAATAAGAATATCTGAGGTTTATCTGGAAGTACTCTGGGGCTTTCTGCTGAGTGAGGTATATATGGGTTTGGGATCCTAAGGGTGCCGTGGATGTAAGGTTATGATTTCCTGTTTCCTTCAGAAATCTTCGGTCCTCTGTGCTATAGCTTAATTAAAATTAGTGTTTAAGAACAACAGAAACTGTTGTGCAATGTGGATTGACTCAGAATTTTTAAGGACATGTTAAAAGATTAAAGACAGCAAACAAGTCCTAAAAGTACATAAAATTCGACTTGCTTGCTATCCAAACAGGAATTCAACTGAAGTTAAATGGATGTAAATTTCTGTTCAGGCATGCTTCATCTGGTTCACATCCTATCCTACCTGGGACAGGACACGAACCAGATTTAAGAGAAAAACATTCCTCTAGGGTGAAGGACTGAATTAGAAATGACTGGATTTCTCATGAAGGAGTCATCAGCCATGAAGTTTTGTTTTTTGTGAGTGCCCTCAAGAGACCAGGCAGATCTAATCTGTGAGGAGCACTGCTGACTCAGGCTGCTGTGGGAAGGTGTCAAAGGACAGCCAGGGAAATCTCTGACCTTCACTTTGCTGCCGACCGCCACTTGGGTTTTCCTGCCTGGAAAAGAGGCAGTGGGTTTGGGGTAGCTGGGGAGGAAACAGAGACCAGAACCATTGACCTTAATCTAAACACAATACAGAAAAAGACAATAAACTCTGGGAGGAAAAGCACGGGAGCAATTTACCTAGGAGGAAGTGAGAATATTAAATTCTTTCAAGTAACTTCAGGAGGTGTAATAGAGGAAGTCTATTGAAAACACACAGAGAAGACATCTGTCTCTAGTCAAGGATTCTATGACACACAGAAGTGATAGATATCTACTATATAACTAGTATTTTACAACTGGTTAAACATGTGAATACTGTGGGATTACTGCAGAGAGTGAGACACCTTTGTGCAGTCACTCTTCTTTTTAAAAAACCTGGGAAGGCCAGATTTTAACAGTGGGCAAGTTACAAATAGTAACTTACAGAATCCCACTCTGAACAGAAATTCTTTGATTTTTTCCATTACAGTGTTGTATTACGTTGACTCTGGTTTCCATGTACCAGAAGCATGTATCATATCATTAATATATCCTTAGGTTCTTAGACACAGAGATCAATTAACATATGTCAATTCTTATATTCCAACTGCACCTACATGTGTGGAGAGAGCAGAACACCAGAATTTAACTATCTTACAGGAATTGTGTCCTGTCAGATGATGAAGAGGAAATAATGGAAAGTATTCTCTTTCTCTCCAGTCTGTTGAGTGTGATATTTTTATAACTCCTAACCCAGACTAAAGTTTCATGCATTTTGAATATGAAAAAAATAGAATTTTTGTCTTTTATAAGGTACATATTCATTAAGAAGGAAGCTAGAAAACCATCTTTGGAGTAATTCCTTCTATGGCAGAGACAAAAAGAACCAATTTATTCCCCCCGACTCCACAAACTAGACCATAACAACACAATTCTATAATTAAAGTGAAAATAAATTTTACTCCTTTGTCTTAGTGGATGCCATAATGCTAGAAAATTGTAATCCTTTTTGTTTGTGTGCCTAGGACTTTGTGCTCATGCTCAGTGCTGTAAAAGAAAATTCAGCCAAAAATCTATTTTGCAATGTTGAAAATTGTTCTTATTTCAAGGAAAATAATGAATTTCATCAAATCAACAGTTATGACTAAGTGGACCCAAGTACAAGACAAACTGAACAAAATGGTGCAAATGTTTTTGTCAATAGATTGACACCACTTAATTGGTAAACCACTTAATTTTCTTTGCAAAGTACCTTGAGAAAAAGTTTTCTCAGAGTCTACCATGTAGCATATGAGTAAAGGAAAAACAGACCAACAACTTATTATGTGTGTAGCTCATCATACCATACTTTGGCACATCTTTTCTTTATTCCCTATACTAATTTTATAAGTGACTGAATACATGGAAATATATCTTATTATATCAGTATTTACTTGATATTAATTGTGTTGAAGAACAGCTTGGTAAAAGAATCATAGCAAGTTTTAATGCTCTGTTGGCTTACCAAGAGTGAAAGTGGAATTTAACATTTTGTTTATTGCTTGTTTGCTGTATATCACTAAGGGTACACAATGTGTTGGGTCACCTACTTCTCATTCCCGTAATTAAAGGAATTCCTGAGTGCAGGAATACTTCTGGAAAAGCAACAGAATTAGATCAGTAGAGAAGATTTGATTTATGTGAGCGATTGTCTTTCTTATATTGGATATCTCCAAGCTTCTTAATTTAGGAAGATCAGGGTATCAAATGCATAGGGATTTCGTAACAAGTGCTTGAGATTCAGGTGCACTGTGGATTTAATTTCACTAAGCCGTTTGCTGTCTTTCTAATATCTTTAGAGTTGAGTTAGTCTATTTGTTGGGTCTAGTAAGTGGTTAAACCTAACTTTCTGACATGCAGGTCACAAGTGATAGTATGACCAGTTGAAAAGTCTTTGGAGGTTCTCTTCTTTAGAGAATATAAAGTTATTTTTCACCTCTGAGTTATCTTGACTCTAAGTCTTCATTCAAATGAGTGCCAGCTGGTAGGAATATTTCTGTAATCGCAGAGTGACATAATAAATGGGGCTGAGAAATTTCTAAAGCTGTTCCTGTTCCATTTCAGACAGGCACTCTGGCAGCATTGCTGCATGAGGGAGTCTTCATCAGCTAATGGCAGACTTAGCTGTTGCAGTGTGGCAGACCTGTGGTTATATGCTGAGGCTGGAGAGCCTCTGGAAAAGTCACGCTTCAGCAGGCCCTGTGCTCTGCAGGAGGATCTGGGAGGATATGGGGAGAATATTTGGTGGTGTGTGCGGCTTTAGAAACACAAATCAATATACAAAAGGAAACCTAGTACCATGTCAGTTGGTTTCTACTTGCAGTAAGAAATGAGAAAGTAGGGGTACACGTCAAGCTTCCTGGCAGCCTTTTGTGTTTGCCTTTCACGCTGTGCAGGCAGAAATATATAACCTTAATATGTAGTTTGTATATTTTCAACCTACTCTGTATTTCAAATGGTGAATGAAGAACTGTGTAACAGGCAAATTCTGTAGAAGATAAAAGCCAGACAAGCAAACCCTAGAGGCAGAGGTAGAGGATTTCATATTAAGAGGCTGAGAAGCTACTGCAGACACATAGCTGGAGCTGTGGGTTGGGTACTGTGTACATGACCAGCACTTCCAATGTTATTTTATTCTTCTTAAAACCACTGGCACTGCTGAACAAACTGTGTGGAGTACATTCAGCTTTCTTTTTGATTTTTCCTTTAGATAATCTTAAATTAAACACTCTGTGGATTCAGTGACAAAAGCTCAAATTGTTGCATTATAAATGAAACCTCCTTGTAAACTGAGCATCCCATGTCCACAGAGCATCACTGGCACTTGCTATGGGATGTTTGCTCTGCTGACAGACTGGAGCAGGACAGGGAGTACATGGGGACTTATTGGAATACATCTCAAGAGTAATGGCTTATAAAGACTTGCAATAAATAATAAATGCCCAAGGTAAGATTCTTTCTAATGAACATTTTAATGGTTTCTTTTCCCCAGTAGGGGACTTTCAGACTTCTTAATAGAGGCACAGAATGAACCCTTTGTGCCGCGGCTGTCTCTCTCCATCACTTTTTGTTTTCTTCTTGCCTGTCCCTTATTGCAGGCTGCCACTGGTGCACTCTGCCTCCAGCTGTGAGGGCAAATTTTACAGTGTCTTCAAAACCTGCTCTTTGTTTTCTTTGGTTGGGGTAAAGCTTGATGGGGGACAAAGCAAAGTGCCTCCCCTGCCCACTGGAATGCTCTGGGCAGCATTCCTGTGACTCAGCCCTGCTCCCTGCACCATGCATGGACAGGGAGCAGAAGAGCCCAGCCTGTGTGTGCAGTGAGACACTGTCACATGCTGCCCTGGTGACACGGTGAAATTAGCTGGATAAATTTTTATGCTCTCATCCGAGGCAAACCTCAGACATTTTCACATGGAAGCAGTGTATTCCCAGCGCACACATGCTCTCTACATAGGTTATCTTTTTCTTTAGATTCTTTGCTAGGCACAGGATTCTTTCCTTTTTCCCCCCACAATTTTGCTAAAATTTTTACAGGCCTCCTTCATGATGGAAAACAACTTCATGTTCTGCTCTAGTGATTTACCAAGCCCCATAATAACAGCAAATATGAATATTGGTTTCCTATCAAAGTGTTTTGTGTTAAAATTCAGTCCTGCTGTGAGATTACGCCTAGCCACCTTTAAATAGTTAAGAAGTGTATTTTTAACTGGAGTTAGAATATTTCCTAAAGGAACCTACAGTCTGGGATGGAGTCCAGATGTACATTTGAGATGGCTAAAATGGAAAGTCCTGATTTTTTATTAGGCATGCCATTCAGAGTGCAAAATGAAGTGTGAGCAAAGAGAGCATGTTGGCATGGCAACAGCAAGTAAAATTTAATGCAACAGGTTTTGATTCTGACCTGAAAAAGGAACTATTTGTCCTGAGAGACAGCTTGTAACCCATAAAAGTTTTAGAAGACAGTAACTCGTCTTCACTAAAGGCTAGCAACTGGAGAGCTGGATACCTCAGACGTTTTTTGCCAACAAAAGAATCTAAATAGTCTAATGGTTGTTGTTCTGACAGAGATGTGCAAAAAGGAATTGCTTCAGTAATGTGTGTATTGCTCACATGATAACCACCTGCAGGCAACCTCTTCAGCATGGAGTTTCTCTGTTATTTTTAATAGGGTATGTGGTATTAATAAAACTAACACATAATGAGTCTAAATACTTTCTAGAAAAGTACACAAAGTGTCAATTACCAGGACTAAAATTTTGGTTTTAGAAATTCCCATCTCCAAAATATATGAGGAATCCACAATTATGTCCCCACTACGTGTTGCAGCTATTCAACCAAAAAGACTGAGAGAAGCAGCAAGTTTGGGAAAGCAAGCTGTTTTCTAGATTAGTTTACTAAGGCTGGAACTAATGGCAGATAGCTTAAACTGCACAACTGATGCCAGGTATTTGATGCTGAAGGATGTGCTCATTTTCCTTTCAAGATCAGCCACTCTGGATTCCTGAGAGCAGAGCTGGCTGCACAAATCACATTCAAAACATTTGACTGCCTAATTCCATCTGCAGCACCTCATCTGTCTCCATGGGAAGAAGCAAATTTATAGGAGCAAAAAGAGGAATGAACTACTTTCCAGTGTTTTGATTTACAGGAAGAAGCAAGCTACTCAAATCTTAAAAGTAACTTTGGTTGTCCAGGATTTGCAGTTCACCCTCTGGACTAAAGATGCTTTGTAGAATTTTGGCTAAGGGTAAGGGATAATCTTCCACAAGGAAGAAAAGATTCTAGACGTGACTCAGAGACTCACCTTGGAGAGGACTTGGGTCACCCTACTGGAAGGCAGGCAAGTGGAGAGTAGGCATCTGTGTGCCCTTTGTGACCTGAGGATCCTTGTATTGTTTTCACCTCACTGTTGGCAGGTGTCTTCAGAGAAAAGTGGGCAGAGGCATTTGTGCTTACAAACCACATATGCACAGCAGGCAATAAAATCTTCCACTGCTCCTGTGAAGGAAATCTTCTCTAGTCTTCCCTGTGAAGTGGAGCTTCTCTAGTCTTCTGACACACCACGCCATGCCCTCACTGTAGACACATTTGAACAGCTCGAGGCAGAACCAAAGTGCAGCAGCCTCCTTGTGGCACCGTGACTTTGTGTTGGTCAAGCTTGTATGACCTTTTCATAGCACGAGTCCTTTCTATAGTGGATAAACATAATTAAGAACCACACAAGACCTGAGTTTAATACCTTTCTGACACTATGACTGCTGGCAGTGTTTGGAATCTGTGTCCTAGCTAATATAGGCCTATCCTCACCTACTTCAATAGTCCCTTTGTCTATGTATTTAATACTTTATTTCATTTTAAAGGAAAGATTCTTGGAATGCCCCAGTGTGGCTGAAAGCTTTCAGGAGAAGTATGCTTAAGATACATATTATTCTTTTCATATCCTATTGAGAGAAGAAACAACATGAGGGGGGCTGCAAGCAGTGAGTTTCAATGTCTTTTCATGCTGCATGGGTCATGACCTGAAGTGCTTTCTAACCCCCTTTTATGTGAGCTTTCCTTTTCTGGTCTTGGTGAACCTTTGGGATTTTCTGTTCTTGATGAGAGTTTTTTTCCAGAAGCAAGCATACATGGAATTTTGCTGTTTAATAACGTTGCCTAGGTCATTTCCCATTGCCTGCTGAAATCAGTGGAAAGCCAGTCCCTTGGAAAGTTTTTTGCAGTTCTGATATTTTTCTGAAAGGTATATTTTTTTCTTGTTGCAAGCATTTGGAATATAGCAGAAACCAGAGGTACCTACACTGGAATAAATGTCATCAGTCCCATGTACTGTAAATTGCTGACCACTTAAGATTCATCAGGTAGACGGTGCCCTTGGCTTCATCACAGTGGGATGCACCACAGGAATGCAGTGGCACAACAATGCATGATAAAAATACTAAAAAGACAATATTCTTTCCTTCCATTTTAAGTATACATGCAGCACTTCCTTTGGAGGAACAAAGAAGTAATTATCATCATACCACCATTTCCTCAGTGACTAGATTAACAACAGGTTATGGGGGTCCAGAGCTAGGGAATTCAGCCTTGTTACCATTTATAGGTTCTCTCTGCATCCTATAATATGCTTTCCTATTAGCTAAAAGTACCATTTCAGGAAATTGCCTTAAGGCTTCGTTTGATTTGGGGTGGGGGTGAGGGGAAAAAAAGCAGCTGCCCTGCTCCACTGTAGCTCTAGACAGGTAGTAAGAAGCAGGTATGCAATTTTTTAATCTGTCAATTTTTCCCCATTTATTGCTCAGTAGGAAGTCGCCTTCAAGCAGTTCACACAGACATACATCTCAACATTTTACAGGTACTAACAGGGTAAAAAGAGTGAAGGGATAGTAAGAAATTATCTGGTTACAATTTTCTAGTTTTCCTAGTTACTAGATTTTATTAGACAAAGACCAGAATATTAGCTGTATTAATATTGATTAATCACAAGTACATGGAAAGATATTTGTCTCTAAAACCCAGCACTGGTGATTGCACTGAGATTGTTTTCCTTTTGTACCATCCATACTCCAGGCAGGACAACTCCTGGTCTCTAATGGAGCAGCTGATAGTCCTGTAGGCCATGTCTAACTTGAATATTTCTTAAAGACCTCAGTGGTTTTGAGTTGTAGCTTGTGATGTTTCTGTCTCCTGGCCCATATTTACTGAATTTTGAAACTCATACATGCTCAACAAAACAGTCCCACAGGTGAATGTTTTTGGACTCAATTCCAGTCTCAAGTCCATTTACTCTTTTTCCTTTTTTTTCCCTTTTTTTCCCTTTTTTTCCCTTTTTTTCCCTTTTTTTCCCTTTTTTTTCCTTTTTTTTCCTTTTTTTCCTTTTTTTTCCCTTTTTTCCCCCCTCCCCTGTTACTGCAAAATCATTAAGAATAAGTTATAATTTTAAAGAAAATATTTTTAATCCTGAATGAACGAGATTTTTGGATGATAGAAATCTAGCAATTGAAACTCTGGATAAATTTCCAGTAGAGATCCCCATAATTATCTAATTCCTTGCAGAGACATTATAAAGTAACACCAGAAGTGAAAGGCCAGCAAGGGTCTCATGTGGTATGTATGAAAGCCAATATTTTTTTCACTTCAGCTCTTTAATATAAATCTGGAATAACTCAATTTTAAATCAGATTACCCAAAAGAAAATTTTTCCCTAAACAACTTGTGAAATTCTATTTTCCAACTATTTTACAAATAATTTCACAAGTGAAGATGCTCTCCCAGCAATATGTTTTGCACAAAATCATCTGTGAACTGAAAACTTCAGTAATGTTTTTGAATAAATACAATAGATCCTGTAAATACTGATCTACAAATTGATTTACATTCTCATGTGACTCATTAAAACAATTAATTTGTATGGGTTTTTTCCCTCCTATTAATGCAGAAACCTCCCACACCTAGACACAGAATGACT
Source organism: Origma solitaria (assembly GCA_013397895.1). Lineage (NCBI taxonomy): Eukaryota > Metazoa > Chordata > Aves > Passeriformes > Acanthizidae > Origma > Origma solitaria. Next base: position 316,655 of record VZRL01001859.1, read on the forward strand.
ATAGTATCCATTGTTGGGACTAGTGAAGATTTTGTTTTAATTTTTATGTAAGGAGTTGGAACAAGAGCTGTTTGTGCATATTGTGCATTTGTATTTTATTTTGCATAAAATCTAATAATTCAACATCTTTATTTTCAAGGGTAGTTCTATCAGATTCTTACATCTGAATGCCTCCTGGCCTTCCACATGACTTGTCATCAGACAAAAAGTGGATCATCTATTTTAATAGTAAATCTGATCAAGGATGTTGTGCCACTTCAATCTTAACTCAATTTTAATTTGACAGATGTGTATTTAGATAGCCTATATCATCTGACTGACACACAAAACTTATTCCTTCAAAGAAACCATGTGTCTTCTGCACCTTTTCCATCTCATTTATGCACATGTACACATAGGGCTCACTATTCAAAATATATTAATATGAAAATGATGACAATTTATTTTATAATCAGAACAGGGCATGACTGGAGCAAATCAAGAATGCTGCAAAGACTGTGTGCCAGACCTCCTTGTCAAGAGCAGGTGGCTGAAGAGTCAACAATATGACATAAGTGCTTTGAGTGTGATCCGAATGAGCATAACTGATTCCCTAACACATGGTATCCATACACTTTTTGGGGGCCTTTATTCCACATTGAGGCATTGAGATATAAATCAGCATACGGGGACGTTTCTGCTATGCTGATCAATGAGATACATCATTTATATGAGATGAATGGTTCCATGCCTACTCAAGGCCTCTTAAAGATGCTGCCTCTATAAAAATGAATATTTGAAGAATATGTTTTGCTGACAAGAAATTCAAATGTCCTTTTGATTTTTGCATAAAATTAATTTGCGTGATATTCCATGCCAATATTTGATTGTCAGTTCATACTCAATGACAAAATCACCAAAATCCCTCTGAAAAAATTCAAAATGTTCAAACATTCCTAAGCAAATACAACAGAGAGGGAGAGAGGGAATATCTAATAATTTGTTAGAGTATGACAAAGTAAACTGACTTCCTGCTATGATGAAGTAACAGGTCCACAGGTTTAGAGGAGAGACTAAGCCTCCAACTCCTATGTTACTGAAGTTTTGGGACTCTTTTGAATGATTCTCTCATCAGAAAGCTAAGGAAATGAAGTCTTGTGAGTAAATGCAAAGCTGAATTAAAAGAGAAACTAGATAATAATGACCTGATTATATTGTTTAATTGAAATATACTGAGGAGTTTCTACAGGGAGTTGTTCTCAATTAAATATTGTTAAATATTCTCATGAATTATCTGAATGAAGGAATAATATTCTATGCAGTAAATTTGCATATGATAGGAGATGGGGGTGGTTCTGAACATGTGGAAAGCAGAATTAGAATCCCAAATGATTTTGACAAATTGGAGAGATCATCTGAAAAAAATAGGATTAAGTTCAGTAGGGACAAGTGCAAAGTGTTAGGCAGAAATAATCTGCACAGATACAGGATGGGCTAACACAATAGACAGCAGTTCTCTGGAAAAGATCTGGGAATGTGAATCAAATTAAACATGAGTTGATGAATTATTAAAAAGCTGAGTGACCAGCTAGTATGTATATGAAAACCAGAATGCAGCCTGCAGAAGTAATCTTCTAGGAATTTATACTGGTAAGGACTTGCTTTGGAGAACTGTAGACAAAGAGAACTTGATATTTTGAAGTTATTAAGCACTTGAAAAAGAAGAAGGAAGGGTCAAGACAATAGTTAAGATGTAAAAGAACCACAGTGTTGTAAAGTGGAAAGGAGTAATATGTCCTTTCTGTTCATGGCAGACATAATAAGAAAGAACAAGTTAATTATACCAGGGGAGAGTCAAGATAGTTATTAGGAAAACCTTTCTAAACATAAATATAGCCAAGCCTGGAGAGGTGATGAAGTCACAATCATTGAGAACATAGGTGTGTAATAAGTGACGTAAATATTGATTCTGCTTTGAGGAGAAACAAAACGACCTTTTAAAGTCCTTTCCAGCTTAGCTTCTATAATTTTGTATCAAGACAGGAATAAGTTTTGCACTTTTGCTTATATCAAATTGCACCTAGTTCCATGAAGAGATTTAGTGAATCACAGAAAAATTCTTAGTCAATGAGAGCAGTGCTTACTCGAGTGCAAGAACTCGATTTGGTGAAATTATTGCTTAGCATTCATACTGGGTGAATTTTGTTAAACTTAAATTGACTTATACCAGGAAGTATTTTAAGATCACTATTTCAGGTTAGTACGAGAATATAAAATAAATTGTAGCTTCTGAAGTGATTTGATCTACTCAGGGAATAAGGGTGAACATTCAGTAAAGTTAGTTCTTACTCAATGGCCCATGGAAAGTTTTTGGAAAAGAAAGATGACTGAATCACGCCACCTTTATATATACTCCTGCTGTTTGGACTGCAGTTCTCTAGCTCTTGGCTGGAAGAGATCCACAGGGAGCACTGTGTGCTGTGCACTGTGTCCATGACCTGAACTTCAGCGCTGCTCCCCTCAGGATGGGAGACACGAGTTGTGCAAAGCCAGCCCACTGACTTCTCGTCACCTGGGCTTTGTCATTGGCTATTCTTTTTGTGCAATGCAAAAGGAGTGAACTGCATCAATTTCATTCCTGTGTCTGTCCAGAACTCTCTCTTGATAGGGACTTGATGTTCCGAAGTGTTGCTTGAACACTGCTCTCAGTCTGTTGTTTGTTTAGGCTGGTGATTAAATGCTTAAAGGGTGTAGTGGTGGAGAAATATTTCCACTATCCAAAAAAAATATTGGTTTCTGAATATTTAGGGAAGCTTGTGAAATTCTTCATACCTTTCTGCTCCTTGAAGTCTGTGGTAACTCTTTTGTATGCTACTTCCTCCCAGCTTTATGTACCACATGGTACCAAATATCTGTAGCAGAGATTGGGAAACCTCTGTTTAGCAGGTCTGGTTTATGGTTATGCTATAAATAGAGGTGAAACATGTAACTCATTTCAAGAACATTTTCTTCACTGAGATCACAGGATCATTTAAAGCTGTCCAAACACTTAGGGTGAGTGTCCAGGTAGTCTGGATTTTTTTTTTCCAGGAAATTTGGAAGTGGGACAGCTTACTCACTGTAGATGATTCATATCTTTATATCCTAGTTTGAAGTGGTTCACCACACCGTGGCCACAACTTGAAAAGTGTCAGATGATCATCAGACAACACTCCTGCCTGTAAGAGTGATTGATTTTCCCAGCTTTCTAGAGTTTTCGTAATTTGCTAACCTCTGCCCCCAAAACCCAAACAATTTAGGTTCGAGAGCAAGCATTAGGAAACTGTTTATGAAATAGTGAATGTACTAAATTCCCCAACAGAAAAAGCTCTTAAAACCAGAGCTCTGGGGACTCAAGTGCAGAGATACTGCCCTTCTCATGGATTCTTAAAGCACTTTTCCATGCTCCTTTACAAAGGTTTTATCTTTTCCAGTATTAAATCTTTTTGTCTAGACAGCAGTAAGTAACTGGCATACCTTTCTGTCAAGAATGGTATAGTTAAGTCTTTCAGATAAATATAGCTGGATATTTAAATACAAAAATAAATGTCTAAAGCTCTACTTATTAGTAGCATCTGTCTAGCACTTGATGTGTACTTCTCAGAAATATTCTAATACCTACAGAGGCTATATTTAAGCAACCTTGCTTCTGCTTTGGTGATCACATGTCATGCACTGCCTATATTGTTGATTTTGTTGCTAAGACCCGCTGTGAGTTCTAGTTTCCAGTGTTTCAGGTTACATGGTTAAACCTGGCCTTCCAACTGTTTCACGCTATCCTGTGTGTCCCCATCTACTAAAGCTGATACTCTGGAGGCCCTCTCTTTCCACGCTGGTCCACATAGGCATGAAAAATTGAGTGGAAAGAGGAGTTAGGATTACAGATTTTTTTGTTATGGTAGTTGTTAATTTTCCATTTTGGAAATGTCACTAAGCGGAAGACTTAGGAAGCACATATTGGGTGTATGTGGTCAGCAGATTGGCCTCTGTTACCTTCTCCCTTCCCGGAGTATTGCAGGCATTAGAGAAAAAGCCCAGAAAATATGAGGAACCTGGCAGACACAAAGCTGAGAAACCAGAGAAGACTAGAGAGAAAATTTTTTACTTTAAAACTTTCCCATAAGCCTTTGTTTTGACATCTTTCATTAAGACAGATATGGAAAAATGTGATTTTTATGGACACTTACTTGGAGGATTATATTTAGGCTTACTTGTGATACTGGAAGAGGGCTCCCTGTACACCTGTGAGGTTTTAAGTAACTTACACTGTAAAGCAGCAGTGTCTTCCAGTGGGACTTCGGCTATCCCAGTTAAATTCTCTGCATGATGACATATCTGTCAGCGTGATAGGGCTTCACTTCTGCAAGTAGAAACACATCATGCACTGTGTTATGGAAATTACTATTCCATGCCAAAAAACTGTATGTTGCTCTAGCAGGCTCAAGTCCATTCCTCTGACTCTCTCCAAATATTTTTTGTACATGGCGATGGTAGTTTGTGTTTCTTCAGTGAAATAACTCTAGAGTTTGTATAAATGTTATAATGCATTGTAAATTATTTTGGCATCATGTTAATACTCCTTTGATTAGAACAGCCACTGTTGTTTGTTTTTATATTTAGCTCAAAGAAATGCAAACATCTTTACCATCAAGACTAGGTGGGGTAGCACTGAAGGTAGGTTATTTTGAATCTCTGTACTGCCTGTATTCTAAGCTTGTGTGTGCCTTCTTTGCCCTCTGATCCAGCAGAAGCTGTTGTTTTTCAGGAGGCAATAAAAACTATTTTCTGAACATTTCTTTTGAGGGCATAAAGGGTAGAGGAGAGAAAAAAATCCAAGCTGAACAAATTCATAAACCGAGGTTGACTTTACCTTAGAAGAGTTGCTTGGATTTTCATACCCCCACACGAGTTCATTGATCTCCATGCCAAAAAGAGCTGGTTGGTTTTGATTTACAGATTCTACATTGTTTAGGAGATTATAGTCTAATTCTCCTTCTGCTGTGACTAGTCAGGGCATGAACTGCAGTCATAATGATAGGCACTCTGTTTCTGGATTTTAGCATGCCAGGCAAGGAAGTCACTTCAAAGTAAAGCTGAAACACGTGAAGAAGAAGTTGAGGGGGGAGCACTAGGAGGAGGAAATTAGGTTGACCTCAGCTTATTAAAGCTTAGTATGCACTGATGAATTGGTGAATTTAGGCCCTGCTGCAAAGGATAACGCAGGATGAAAATGATGTCTGGCTTTTATTAATAGAGTTGGCATGAAATAGCAAATGTAAGAAAAATGTTATTTGGAAAAGGGATCCATTTAAATGGGAAAATACTTTGTTGTCAATGGCTGTTGGTATTACTTGCATTGGAGTTGTGTTCAGGGTCTGCTCGGAGATGAGAGCACAGGGAGGAGCCTCTCTGCACTTTTTGCTCTGCATGTGTCTAATAAGAGTCCTTGTCTTCAGTGGTTCACAGCTCCCACAGGGGTGGGATAAAGGGACTTCCTGCTTACAGAGAGCATTGAGGGAAGGAGCTTAACTTCAGGACTTTGAAATATCCTTGAAATTGCTTGGTAAAATGTAACTCATGGATGTGTAAAGCCCTTCTAGGCATTTCGAGGCATTTTGGTTTCATTTAGATTTTTTTTTTAATTTCTCCACCCTTCTTCTAAAGTCTGGCCTGAGATCTCAAAAGATGCTACAGTTTAGAGCATTGCATCTTCACAACATTTGGCCTTTTCTAAACACTTAGCATATTTCAATATGCTATTACAGCCCAAATGAAGTACAAGAAATCCTTGACTGGGACTGGGGATATTTCTTTGTAATAGACAACTTACTTGCTATATTTTGCCTCTTTGTAGCCAAACATAATTCTCTTTCCTTTGATATTTTAAATTATTTCCTTACTTATTTCTGGAACTAATATCTGGGTTGTTGCTTGTCCAAGAGTGGTCTATTGTGTGCTCTAAGGACAATGAGCAGATTAGGTTTGCTGGTACTTGCTTCTATCTCAAATAGATGAGTGTCATTGTGAGGGCGGAGTTTCTGACACAATATTTACAATTATAACCTCAAAAGTTGCTTTCTGTGCATTTGCTTGAATAGTCAATTAGGATTCTTTGTTCTGGTTTCAGTCAGTAAATTTGCTCATTAGAACATTTTTATGTAACCACTTTTTGATCCAGACATCTATGGAAAAGTGACAGGGAAAGGTCAACAAGTTAAACCAAACATTATACTTTAAAAAATTTCAATTTGTGAGGCTTTAAAACAGTCTTTGGTGTAAAATATTTTAGGTCTTGATTCACCAGTTCATTCTGGAAACACTTCAATTTGGGAATTATGGAGACATTTTAATTTAAGTATGTTCCTCTGCCCTGTAGAATCAGCCCAGCATTATTTTGCTCACCTGGAGATCCACTTCCTCTAATAGATGGGAGGCCAAGTTTGCTTTATGACTGGAATATTAATGTGTTACCAGATTTATAAGAGGAAGCTTGATTTAATCTGAAAGCCTAAATGCTTCTGACTGGATATGCTCACCTCCCAGCTGCACATATTCCTGGCAGTGAAGAGAATGCGATGAAGCAAAGATTTCTCAGATGTTGGCATTGTAAAGCCCCTTTCTATTCCCTCTCTTTCTCTCCCCTGCCCTTTCTTTTTGGATTGAGGGATCAGAGAGGTTCAATTTGGGTGTTGAATTACAATGCTGGCACTATTTTGGAAAAGAAAATGTTGACTGAGAACCTGAATCCTTTTTTTTCTCATGTTTGGCACAGTGTAAAAGTATATGGATGCAACTGCAGAGCCAAATTAAATGGTGTCAGGAGCATGGTGGCTTTAAAATTGTAGAGCTATGTGGCAGACTGTTTAATCTTTTACCTGCTGAATATGATATAATAACATTGATATATGTTTGAGCAGCCTTTTGGGATTTTACATATCAGAGAGACTGTGTATTTTGAAATTTAGTCCTCATGAAATATTTGACATCCTGAATGGGATAATTGACACAGGGACACTAATTAGGGAGTTGTAATTCAGAAGGTTCTGATCATGTACTTTATACTGACATATATATTGTCCCCCTGGTAACAGTGTTAATGGTGCTTAGACATGTGCATCAAGAAAAGAGAGCATACTCCTGGGAGCTCTGGAAATCAATCTCCTATGTAATGCCATTTTATAATGCTCTAGAAAGAACAGATTTACACATTTTTCCATTTATTAAGCTGATTGTATATAAAATATTCTGGCTTTGAAATAGTTTGACTCAGCTGGTGTTTTCATTCTTAAAAATCTGCAGTGAATAACATCTTCCTCTGAAACTGAGCTTGTCACTTAAACTGCTTTGCATTTCTTAATGTTCACTTGAAATCTTGGGTACATCTATTCTATTCAGCTGAACTGAATCCTGTTTACCTTAGGCAGGATTTATTTAATCAACTCCTGAAATGCAAAACCTGTGGCGAGAGAGAAAAGGCAGTCTTGTGACTGCACCTCTGACCTAAAGGACAAGCTTTCTCCAAGTATGATTTCATTCAGGTAGTGAGAGCAAGAGCTGGATTAAGAAACAAAAAGATTGGCCTTAGGCAAGCAGGTGAGCTCAGTTTTTTCTCCTTTCCCCCTGGCTTTGTGATCATACTACGCACGTAATCAGGCTGTCTGCCTGTCCCAAACAGAGCATTCCTTTATGGCATTTCAACAAATCCAAGAGCTCTTGAACTCATCTTAGCAGACTTTTCAAACTTTCTGCATGATCGTATGGCTTAAGTCAGGAAATTCTTTTAAAGCACTCATTTGCTATATGGTAAGTGAATACAGAGACTTGTTAGTTAATACTGCTTATGTTGCAGTGCTCTACCATGGCAGGAAACAGAAAAGCAAAGAACAGGCTAAAACCCAGTTAAAATTGCTGGAGTCTAGCAAAATGTATTTACCAAATCTAAAACCACCTGGGGAATATTTATCTCAGTCTTGAAAAATATGTAGAGGGATTTTTAACTTTTTCAAAATGAAGCATTTTTTAGGTCTCCTGGTGTGCAGTTTATACAGAAGCTGTCTCTTTCTGCAGTACAGCATGTCCTCTGATGCTCATGTTTGGACATTGCTTCAGCAGTGAGTCAGAGTTCCAGCTATTGTTTCACTAACATCAGTTCCTGCTGTGCTGGGGGTTTCCCCTCTCATCTCTTTCCCAAATTATCAGCCAGACTCGACCCTCTTCTGTTCATAAAATCCGATGGGAGGCCCTGGGTTGGGCTAGGGTGGCTACAATATACTATTCATGCAATTCTAGCATTGGATCTACCCTGCAGAAGAAATGCTGGTTATTAATTTCCATGCCTGACCTGGGAACCCAAGCGCTTTGAGGCACAGAGAGACACACTCATTATGATACAGTGCGGACGGCAGCGCTTTGGCAAAGACGGCGCTTGGGTGGGAGCACCTCCTGTCATTGGCATCCTGCAGCTCTGTGTGGCTTCTCTGCAGAGCAGTCATGCTGTCATTTCAGGAGTTCACTTGGGGGAAAAAACGTGGCAGATAGGCTTAAAAATGTTAAGAATTACCAATGTACAAAAATCCATGCAAAGCATGGGGAAAACCTTTTGCTATTTAAAAAAGTACAGATAGAGTGAGAAGATGGTGTACCTTGGAAACAAGAAACCAACCAGATTGTTCTGCTGCAGCTGTAAATTCAGACTGGATGGGACTGGAAGGAGATGAGGGTATCAACCTCTTATGTCCTGTAGCACAAGGACATGGAGAATGGAAAATATGAACATGTGATGTTCAGACTAAGCCAATGTTGTAAATGTGTCTGAGTCACCACAGGCACCTGGGCTGGAACCTGTTATCATTTGGTCAAATACTAAAGGTTTATAAAACAAGCCTTTCAAAAAACTGAACTGTTTATGACAGGTATCATCTGTGCAACACAAATGCCACTGTGATAGGACTTGCTCTCGTGAACTTCTCTGATATACTTCATCTCATCAAGGCTAATGAGAATAGCCATTACATGTGTTCAGAAGTGTCCTTGACTTATGGCAACACCCACATCTCATATGGTTTCAATCTTCCTTGCATGTGGATATTTCCAGAAGACTTTCTGAAGTTGTTTTTAAATTTTTAATTTATGCTTCTTGTGGAATTACAAAAGAAATAATGTGTATGGTCTTTTCTCTTAATAATGGTACTTAAATAACATCTTTTTCATATGTCCTTAACCTTGCATCTCAGCAACAGACTAAAATTCAACTCATTCACTGTTTAATGTTATCCTCAGAGATGGGCTAGGAGGTAGAATGAACAGATGTCCTAGTCAGACTGGAAAGTTGCTTGGTATTTAGCTTCATTTGTGATGCTTCAGCATGAGACAGGCAGATTTCCATTTTAAGTGCCTTTGCAAGCATTTTTGGTAAATTCTGACAGTAATAAATATGATTATTCTTCTTGAGCCTTAAACTTTCCACAGGCTTTTTTGATTTTGCGCTGCTTACAGCCCTAGGACCCTCAATATAAGAGAGAACAATGCTTTATTAAAACAAGCTGCTATATAAAATGTGTGCTTACTCAGCTGGAAGCTACTTGGCCATTTCTGCTGCTGCTCTCAAGTTCCAGAGCTGCAGATGGAGTTGGGTTAATATAACATAACTTTCCCAAGAGTCTGCAATAAGACTTGATGTGTTTTTGCTACATATCCTCATCTTCCAAATTAACCTGGAGACAAATGGGATCTATTTATTTGCTACTTCTCTGAGACAATATATTTGGCTGTCATAGGCTGTCTGCTTTGTATTTTGAGTAAAGCTGGCTCCCTAAGGAGCTGGTTAACTAAGACCAGAGAATACCCTTTTTTCCAAAAAAATTGATGGCACCCTTGAGCATGCAACTTGACAGGGAAAAAGTCAGCAGAAAAAAACTGAAAAATCCTGTGGGAGATGGCATGTGTGCCTGATCTTTGGTTCAGTGTCTTCTCCCTGTTTGCTAGGCGTGTGGCATTCAGTTATGAGTACAGAATCAGAGAAAACCTGAAAAACAATAGCAGCAGTGTGGAAATCAACCCATGTACCCACACTCACTGAGTGGTTCCAGAAGATGTGGCAAATTCTAATGATGGAAAAGCTGATTCATACAATTCTCCCCACCCCAAAAATGTGACAAACAAAACCACTCTAGTATTTTCAGAATCTGTCCACTGACTATGCCAGGTGCTAACAGAGGCAATACCCTTGACTATGCTTTTATCAGGAAAGTAATCAAATGTTTGAGAATAAAGCTTCGTGAAGAACAACACTGCGAGGCAACAACTAGATCAACTCCCATTCCTCCTCTTCATTACTCTTTGAAGACAGACAGAAACAGTAGTAGATGTGAAACTTATTGTTCTTCTAGATCTGTTCTGTTATTCAGGCTGTGATGCCAACAATTCCAGTTGTTACTGACCAGGCATCCGCCTGGAGATACCTGTGTACCATGTGCTCTTGTGCCCTTAAAAAAAAGGGAGAACATTGTGAAAATGAGGTTGGGATGCAGTCCCAAGCACCAAAGTCAAAGCTCATTCATGCTAAAAGTTGGATTCCTACTGCCTTCAATGGATTTATTTTTTGTTTTGTTGGATAGGTGTCTGTGTTTCTGATGACCCAGCTTTTTGGTCGGAGGGAAACTGCATTCACAGAGGGACATTGTGACTCAGAACCTTTAACAATAAAGCAGCACAGGAAGGTAACTTTTCTCAATGACTGCAGCTTGTATGAAACACAATATATTGTTGGCATTACCCCTTAGGACAAGCCACTGCAAAGATGTAAAAACTTATAGATGAAAATATACACCTGCTATAGACAGACCAGCTTGCTGTTGGGGCATTCAACATTCCAGAGTAAGGTTTTTCACTGAAGCTAAAAACATCAATGAGTGAGTCGCCAGTTCCCCATGGCTGGCTGGGCATCTGCTGTGTGTGTTTGATGGCAGCTGCTGCAGGACCGGCCAAGCGGTTACTCCTCAGGAAGACCACAGCCTCCTCCCACCTGCTGTTTGCATCCCCACCCTTTGGGCTCCAGGCTCAGGCAGGGGAAGGAAATGGTCTCACGCTACATGTGCCTACGTGACACGGCACGGTGTGTTAGAGATAAATCAAGTGGTTTGCCGAGGATGGAAGTTGCCGAGGATGGAAGTTACCAAGGGCCTCTGATCAGCTCTGACCAAAGCCACACTGGGTCTTCAGCTGCGTGTTCTCCATGGGTGAAGGGAGCAGGTGACAGGACCAAATCAAAGTAGCAGTCTCAATACAAAATTGGATTAAAGCAAACGAATTTGAGAGAAATAATTTAAAAATTAAAAACTGTAGGAAAAAACTGGAGGTGACATTTTGTCCATGAAAATTTTTGGGTTCATTTGTTCTTCTCTGTGCATGAATATTGATCAATAGGCTGCTTTTTTAACCAGTAGTGGTGATGGCAGTGAGATGATCGTCATTATATTCTGATTGCGTTTCTTTAATGATAGAAGTCCTTAGACTATTATAGGTGTTGAAAGGTGTCAGTAACAGTAACATCAAGAAAGATGGAAACCAGTACCATTGTATGTTTTTTTGGTAATGTGGGGAGCAGATGGGACTTTCAACTTTTTAGAAATTGTTTTAGAAGTCATATAAATAACAATAAAAAAACCTCCTAAACACCCAAACCAGTGAAAACCTCAGTATTCAAGGAGATAAAAATACAGCTATGGGTGACATGGTTTGGTCAGGATTACTGCAGGAAGTCGAAGAAGGCAGCTTCTCTTCCAGCATCTAATAGGCTGTGAAAGAACAAGATGTGAAAGATAAATGTAAAAACCACAAGTGACAAATTCCTTTGAGATAGTTATTACTCCTCCTCTTTTCCATTTCATTTGGAATAAAAGATAGTCAAACAGCCTTTCCTGTAGTGTTCACATTTGCTAACTGTTTACACTTCCCTTACCTTCTATAGTTTAATGGAAAGAAAATCTCGAATTCTTTGTTTTAAAAAGCTTGCACTTGCTAAACAAAAAAACTCATCAAGTTCGTGCTTATTTCTGGCTTTCAATCCAAAGTAGGATCTTTCAGAGATTTGATGAAAAAAACAGCAAACACCAAAACAGACTTTAAAGTGCTGCTCATGCTGATAAAACATCAGATAGGAAATGAAAGTTTAACAGTTCAGCTAAAGAATATTTCTTCAGCTTCTAGGGCAAGACAGAGTTGCTCAGGAAGTGTGGCATCTTGCCAGAGCAGGGAGCCTCCAGGAACTGAAAGATAACAGTACTGGTGACCCTTTGCTGCTTTAGACCAACTGGAGAGAAGGAGGCAGGCACTGGTGTGTGCACTGCTTCGTGAAAAAAGAAACAAGAGAACATGAAAACTGCGAAATCAGCATTAGGCTGGGAATGTGCGTCTTTGCTGGTGGGAATGTAATGTTTCCAGGGTTAATTTCTTTTCCATAAGGTTGTTTTATAGTCTACATCTGCAATGATACATTATTTCTTCTCTAGAATTCTACTTATATTTGTGCACTTTCCTGTGAAATGCGGTGTTATGTGATCACAGAGAGTGAGTATTGCAGTTGATGGGACCTGTCCTTTAAAATTCCTTAAGGGGTTTGAAGGTGTGCTCTGGGGAGTTGGTTTCTCCCTTTCCACTGTAACTAATGAAGAACATAGACTGAGAAAGAATCACAAATGGGAGTTGTAGCATTTGGGTGACCCAGACAGGGTAACTTCTCCTTCCTGACTGGATCTGCTCTGTAAAGAGATCTGAACTGAGTGATAGGGACCAAGTGTGTAGTGATTGCGCTGACTAATTGTTGGATACTTGATTTCTGTGCTGGCTGAGCTGAAGAGAAGGCACCAGGGCTGTCCCTGCCAGCACTACACACAGGCCATGGGCTCCATTCAGCCTGTGAAGCAATAGGTTGGGTTGCTGGACAGCACAGAATCATCTTGGCATCATTTTGCTGCTTTCCTCTACTTTTGCTTCTGGGTTGTTGGGCTAGCAAAAGAAAAAAAAAGGAAAAGAAAAGGAAAAAAAATCAGATGTAGCTAAGAAGAATGGGAAGTTTAAGCTGTTCGCATGGTGTTATTGCAGATAGGTTCACAGGGCATGTGAGGATGGGAATATTTCAGTTGGAGTAAGAAAAGAAGAGCCAAATGTTCAATGGAGAACACATGCTTGTTTAACTTGCACTGTGCTGACACACAGTGGAGGGCTCCACAGTACCCTTTCTAAAATTCACTCCAGTTCTCAGTAGGAAAAGAAAGTACAGATTTTGAGTACAGAGGAGGCACTCAGCAACCCTAGAAGGAGCAGCAGCTGTTGAACCGGCTACAGAGAGGGCTAACCAGAAAACACTGAATGCTGAGATCAAACAAGTGAGAAAGAATCAAAGAAACAGCAGGGGACAAACAAGGGGATGTAGTCCAATGTACTGCCTTGAACTTAGCTCTCTCTTAATCCATATGACCTGGGTTTTGTCCTAGAGCAGGAAGTTTTCCCAAAATATTATTAGCCCTGGATGGGTATCTGATTCCAGTTTCTCTATTTTTACTGAGGTATGCTTATTTGTATTACTGAGAGAACATGTTTTCAACATAATTTTGTCTCTCAAAAGTTATAACTATCCATACTGCTACATAATTTTATTTTCGGCTGGGAAGGGGCAAATCCACTACCAGTAATTGTTAAGTACTTCTTATCTCTATTTCCTGGATAAGAATTCCAGAGCATGGCCTCTTTTGAAACTCTTCTCACCTGCTTGGGCATGATGCTGCTAGCTTAAATGTATTTCCTTCTGTTTTGAAACCAGCCACGTGAGAGGATACTCCTAATGCTCTTGGCCAAATTGATAGTGCTGCGTCCTGCCCTGGGAGTCATGAGCCTTTGCTGTGTTCCTCAGAGATATGTATTTGCAATTAGTCATCCATACGAGGGGACTGTTTAAGACAAGCCTTTCCCCCAAAGCAGTTAATTCTTCAAAATGAAAATAATCAGATAATGAGTTCATTTCCGATTTCACATTTAATGCCAAACATTTTTGGGTAAACAAGATATGCTGGCAGAGTTCTGCTCTCATTGTATGTTTTTTATTAACTGGGAAACAGACAGTTGATTCTTATCCTCTCTATCAGCTCAAATAAATTACACATATTTTAGAATGAGAGACTTGTGCAAACTGGCTGGCTGGTTTCAATGTGGGAGCCCATCAGCCAGTCTGTGTAAACTGCACCCAGGCCCTGCTAGCAAGAAATAAAAACCTATTAAGACCCAGCTTGGGAATCTCCCACTCAATGGAAAGTTTTACCACAGTAACTCATATTCCTGCACCATGAAAATAAGTAAGGCAGCAGGGAGTCTATCTCTGGCAACTTTGCCAAATCAGACAGGAGCAGTGCTGGAGCTGCTGGGCTGATCCTGCTGACAGCCCCTTGGGAGTGTAAGGGAGCCCTGCCCAGCGTGGGTGCTCCCACTGGGCTCCAGACAGCTCCTGAGCTGATGGAAGCTCCTGCTCTTCACACTGCTCAGCTGGGGCTGTGTTTTAAAGGGGTTGTGGACAGAGGTGAGACTATAGCAAAGCATGGGACCAACAAAAGTGTTAAACACTACTCTGTGCCCCTGGAGCTCAGCTTTGGTCAGTGGGCTTGCTGTGAGGTTACAGACCTGCCAAGGAGAACAGTCTGGCCCAGAGTCCGCGGCCCCAGAATTGTGCAAAATTAATACTTTTTTCCTGACAGCAGAGGCTGAAAAGAGAGAAGTTGAAAATATTTATTTGGAAGTGGTATTTCTCACTTACCCTATGTCAAAAGCATTTAATGAAGATTGTTCTTAAAGTGTCCCAAATTTTAGCAAGAAGTCAAAGGATTCACAGTAATTTCTAATTTTGAATACTGGAGATTAAAATTCAGATTGATGTCTAATGCCTATTGTACAAATAATATTCTTCCTATCTGTGCACAAGGAACTTCGATGCCATGAAGAGACCAACCATTCATAAACAAAGTAAACTGTCCTCCCTGTTGATCCTTTATATCAGCTTAGCACTTGGGTTGATGGTCCTATTTCCTGTCCAAACTGAGCGAAAAGGTAAAAGCAATCCCTCTGCTAAAGAGCTCACAGTCTGAATACGCAAAAGGAGTCAGGAGATGAACACAGACAAGAGGCAGGAGTACCAAGAGAGCACTATGGATCAGCACAGCCTAAGCCAGCAGTTAAGGTTTCAAGTGGGTATTGCAGAAAATGCATATTTCAAGGTAAGGTTTGAAAGAGAGCAATGAATTTATTTGTATATGTTTTTCTATTTTTTAAAAATACTGAGAAACAGTGTCAGAGAAAAGTTTGTCTGAATCCAGATAGCATTTTTAGGAAGGAGTAATTGGCCCCAGAAGTCTCAAATTCAGTTGTTGGACAGAAAAAAGATCAGTAAAGGTTATTGAGATGATTGTTTTTTCTGATCTACAAAATAACATCCATGACAACGGAGGGTGTATCAGAGCTATATAGGTGCAGCTGGAGGAAGACTTTGGCTGTGGTTTGCAAACTCTAGACAAATCCCAGCTTTGACAACTTTTCTGTACAGCTTCTGAGGACCTATTGAGCAGCAGTAACCTGAGATTTTGCTGGGGTATGGAGCAGAGGGAGTCTGGTGTTCACAAAATAAAGCCAATGAACATTGCAATTTCTGGGAAAAGCAGTATTTGCAGCGTGGGCTCCAGACAGGAGAAGCTGGTGTGTTGGTAACATGTGACTGGAGGCGGTCTCAGCAGCACAGCTCCTGCTGTCAAGAGAATAAAGGAGTGTCTTGAGAGAACCGCTTCTTTCCAATCCTCTCCTTAGAGGGGGAAATGTGCAAATATTTTTCTTTCTGCTGTCATTTTGAGGATGAAGCCAGCATTTGGACTTTCCTAACCCAGTGTTTAGCTTTCAGATGACAGAAACACAACAGTTCACAGGAACTCAGCCCTCATACATGCTAGTTAACACTTTCATGGCTGAGTGAAATGCTAGGAGATTCTTAGCTGCTTAAATAAGAATTTGGCAAATTACCACCACTACTGTGCCCCTATCTGAACAGATAAATATATGTATCTCTTCTCTTTCTTTTTTAAGGACCTTCTAAGATTATTTATTTTTCTCTTTCAGTAAAAGCCTGATTTGGAAAGTTATTGTCTAGAGGCTGTATTTGCATAAGGCCAGTAATGACAACCTGCATTGTCCAGTGTTAAGGAAAAAAACCTTTACAGAAAAAGGAGGCAACTTGCCCTGTTGTGAGTCATTAGGAGCTGTGCACCAAAGGAAGAAGATGCTCTTGAGGAAAAAGTTGCTGGCACGGGTCAGCTGCAGGGGAGAAGCGGTGATGTACTGTGGGTATGGTTTTACTAGGAAATTTGGTGTGTGCTCTGTTTTTCTGCTCTCAGGAGGCTGTGGTCCCTGGTAGATTGATAGTGGCAGTAGTTTGCTGCAATATTTCAGGCTTGAACCAATGTTTCAGTTGCTTCAACCACTTCAAGCCCTATACCTGGTGTTTGGGTTTAAAGAAGTTTGAATTTGCTTAAACGTCTACAACTTTTCCCTACAAATGGTGATAGGCTCTGAGCCAGGTACATCCTCAATCCAAAGGTGCCTTCTGTCAGCTCCGTTGAAATTTCTGGTTCATGGCTGTTTTCTCAGGAATTGTTTTGAATTCTGTTGGTCTCCAGTTACAGTACTATGTGGTTTTTCAAGGAAAAAGAGCCTGTGGTGAAGGAACACTCAGAAAAGCACATTCAGCTTCTCTTCAGGGTCCTTTGAGGAACTGCACTGCAAGAAAACAAAAATGTTATACCTGAGTGGAGTGATATTTTTCTAATGGGTCTTAATGCCTTACCATCTGCTTTGCCAGCCTGTTTCAGCTGTGAAGGGGTGTCTGCAATGAGCACCCCATTGCGTTTCCTGGGAGGGTCACCACATGGTTTAACAACATGTGCTATAACCTTTTGTTGACTTCTACGCCCTGTCACTCAAGGATATATATGTATGAATTTTGAGTAGGAATAGCCCATTTAGACCAGTCCCTTGCCCTCTTTATGGTCTGCTGCAGAGCAAATGCCTCCCTGCTCAGACTCAGCCCCGAGACGGCCCCCACCTCCAGCTGAAATGTCCTGGGACCCGTGCTGCGACCTCCAACTGAAATGTGTAGCAATGGTTTGTCCTTCAAGTGTGAAGCCAGTGAGGACTCTCTACCACAGTTTTTGAACACATTTCCAAGTATGGCAGGGTTCAGTGGCAGGCACATAATAGGGCTTTTGGCATGTATTATACTGTGCTCAACAACTCCACTCTCTGATCCAAACATGCCCACCAAAAATAACTTCAGTGAACAGCTTTTATTTTAATTATTCCAGTGTGGGACTCATGAAGTTTTGCCAAAAATCTGGCTTGTAAAGCTTTTTGTATCTAAGCACAGAAACCCCTAGTGTGTAGTTAATCCCCCACTGGGATTTTCCTGATCCAGTCACAGGTCTATTCTGCAACCTCATCTTTCTTTACCTATCACTTGCTCTCTCTCTTCGCCCCACCAGCTCCTTGAATTCTTGCCCTTTCTTGGCTTCTGTGACTGTTCTTTCCCAGCTATCCGCTCTAATATTTTGTTTTCCCATTCAGCTCCACATTTAGTGGTTAATGGTGTTTTTTGGGGGTTCCACAGGATTCTCTGCAGAGATTTCAGTGGGATCAGTATGTGGGCTCTTCTGTCCCCCTTTTTTTTCTCTGTCCAACTTAGTACATGGCATAAGAACCAAAAACCTTCACCTCTGCCAATGTTTTGCAAACCTGCCTTTTCCTGTATGATCTGTTTCATTTCATCACTGAGGCTGTCTTCTTCCAGTCTCCTTTCCTTCTTCCCCATGCCATAAACTGTAAAGGAAACATTAAAAAAAAGGGGAGATCTCCGTGGTGTGGTGGGATGAACTACTGGGTTGTGCAGAACACTTCCAGGCCCTGACAGGGCTGACTGTGGTGGTTTCTCTCTCATTTCTGTGTTGGATTATTTATTTAACCTTTCCTTCATCGAACCCTGCTCTGCTTTGTGGGTAAACACATGCAATTTAGGATATTAGTGTTTGCTGTTATTTTGCAAATAACCTCAGGTAGTTAATAAAATGTCCCTGTAAGGATATTAACTGTGAAGGAGAAAAACAAAAAAAGTTTTGATACAATGTTCAGCTTAGGTTAGGTTCATTTCCTAAGCATGCCAAAAGAGAAGGGAGAGGAGGAATTTCTAGAGCAGCATAACCTATAGCATGGTAGTTTTCAGCAGTGGGGATAACACAGATTGAGATCCCTGGAGGGAGCTGAGCCCAGCTCTCCTGCAGTCTGAGGGAGTGCTCTGCTTGTAACTCAATTGCTTAAAGCGAGTCTGGCAGCAGCAACACTCACTTCTTTACTGTTTTGGTGGAGGAGGACTCAATAGCCTCTGAGGAGGATGTTAATCCCTGCATTGAGATAGGTGACCAAATTCCAGAGAGGCTTAAGCTAATTCTGATACTTTCTGTGTTTCCTAATGGCTCACTTGAGCAGCTCCTGCTCAGTCTTCTGTTTGGGATCCAAACCTCTGTATCCCAGCATGCAAGCGCACTCCTGGAAGTCAGGAGCTGTGGTTTGCAGTGATGTAGGGCCTAAACATTGCTTGTGTCCAGAACAAAATATTTATCTGTATTTATGTAAATGCTTAGCTTTACAGGGTCTGTGCTTGGTTACCTTACTAAGTGCTGCTAAAAATAACAATATGGACATTGCGACGTTTATGTGCAGCATTCATATAACATCTGTTACAGCATCTATAACGCTGTGCTGGAATTTATGGACCAAAGCCATGGGGAATGTCTTTGCACCAGCTAAGGAGAGAAAAGACATACACTTTTGAAAGAACCCCTTTGCATTCAAGATACTTTCAAATTACTGCTTGCTAGCATGCTGCTCTGTGTTTGACTCAGCCTGAAACTCAGTATATAATAATGGCATTTTCATTTTGTCTCACATTTGGACTATGCTCTGGTTTTGCTACTGTAAGTTTCTGTGCGTATGCAGTGCGGAATATAAAATGGGGGATTTTCAAAGGTCTGGAGGTCCTTCAGTGTCAAATTACTTTCAGAATTCTACTTTAGCATTTCCATAGGGCCCCCAACTATTTTTGGCAGTTTACAATAGTCCTTGTCCCAAAGCATTTAAAATACATTTCAGATGTGCTGTGAATAATAAATCTAGAAGAAGGGAGAAAAAAGGTATGAAATAATCCAGGATATAGTTAGAGGATCAGTGACTATACGGGTACACTTTATTTTATTTTTAAAGCTTGGATGGAAGAACACTTCTCTTTTAATTATTTTTTATTGACTTACATTGTGACAGTGTAAGGAATGTTTCTAGAAATCAGATTTGAATTAGAGGGTTTCACATGAACTCTGACTGCTTTTGAAAGAAAGAGCTACAAACACTAGACTTCATTATCCTGTGGAAAGACTAGAAACAAAATGGTTTATTCATTTTCTTCTCATCAGCTACTCTCTTCCAAATATACTGATGGATTTGCCCATCTGTGGTTGAAAATATAGATAACTGAAAAACTTTTGCCTTATGGTTAGTGTAAAGAAAACAGAACAAAAAGTTCTGCTTTAATATATGAAGAGGGATGCTGCAACATTTGAGCACATATCAGCCAGAAGCTGTTTTTAAAAAAACCCTAAGAAACAAAATTTTTTTTAAAAACCTGAAATAATGGAAAAATTTCTACTTAAAATATTTAAAACTTTTAAAAAACAACAACCTTGGATCATGTAGATTTGGTGCCTACTCACTGGAACGTCACCAAATCTCCGTTGTTTTGCTTGGGCCTCACTCAAACATAACTGGCCTCAAGCTAGTAAGCAAGCCAGCAAATGTCCTGGCTTGTAAAGAAATCTGATCCAACCCTGTAAACCGAACCCAGCCTAAGAGCAGTGGTGAGGGGAACATATGGAAAATTAATGACAGATAATAGAATGGTGGGACAGCCTTAAATAAAAGATTGTTGTTGAGTTTATGCTACAATGCCAGCTAATGGTTTTCTGAGTTAAGAAAGTTACAGAGTTATCTGAGCAATGTTTTTGTTTTTACCAGCACTTAAGCTCTAGAAAGGGCTGCTGTGTTTCTCTTGTCCCATTGCACATTCTTAATTGCTACCTGTGGCTGCTGGTTCAGCTGCAGCAGCACTTTGGGAAGTGCAGAGATCCTGGTCCCACCTGTTTAAATAAAAGGGAGCCTCAGGAAGAGGTGTGCATTGGAATTTCCTTGGGCTCAAACCGGGCATAACAGCAAAAGCCAGGCCGAGAGCTACAAGCCTGCCCAAGCACTGGGAGGAGGAGCTAAGGGTGCTCTGTGTGTTTTCTTTTTTCCTCTGCAGACCTCCAGGCATTTTGCAGAGATAAGCTGCCTTGTGATATGATGCCGCAGATGAGGAAACAGTCCCAGGGAGCTCATAATTTCACACCACCTCTCTGGTGAAGGAGCTGGAAATGGAAAGGGCATGAAGGAAGAGAGTAATTTTGGTGAAAGTATTTGTAATTCTGGAACACACAAATCACATATTTATTTGGCTGATGGTCTGGGATGCTCATTTAGGGTAGGCTTTGAAATGTGGCACCCTACAGTACCTATTTGGTATCAAGAGAAAAGTGATCCCTTTCCGCCTATTCCTCCACTTTTGTTTTATTGAAGACCAGCTAAAATCCTAACATTCTTCCTTCCTGGACCCTAAAACGTCTCTGACTCCTCCCATGGCTGCACCCATCCTGCTGCACGAGCAAATGTTGAGGTTGACTTGCCCACTTAGAGACCCTTTAGGGCCAAAAGTTGTGCAACTCACCTGTTCATTTGGGTATTTAGAAAAAGCTCTTGTGCCATTCAATACACCTATTTGTTCTTTCTGAACCTGTTGCCTCCAGGCTAACACAGTGGCTCAAGGTCTTTCCCAGAAAATCAGTGTGGAAGGGTCTGGAGAGGACCAGACGCACCTCAGATTCCTAAAAAGCATCTGAGTGTCTCTGGTGTCAGCTCTAAGCTTCTCTCCCTGGTCAACTGAGAGGAGAAATGGATTTTCCAATATAAGGTGTTCAGGTGACTCTCTGCATCTTTACTGGAGTTTAAAGAAATTTACTGAGATCAGGGTGTCAATAAACTGGTGAATTCGGTCGCTTGCATTAAACAGATGATCATGTCAGACCATCATAAAGACTCATACTAAACATAAAAGTTGATGTCTATAAAACTAAAAAAACCAGAAAGCTGACTTGCATAGGAGAAAATGAATATGTAACACACAAATACATAAATACACTTTCTATATACACATACACAGTGGTAGCTGTAATACCTGTAGAGCAGCAGAAAGTCTTAATTATCTGTGTGGGGTGATTTTGCAGACAAACTTCTTTTTCCTGAGAAGTAACTTTTAAACCACTTCACATGGCCCAAAGACTGGGAATCGGTATCAATGGGAAAGGGAAGAAATGAGAAATGTTTAGAAATACCAATGTTTCCAAACACAAATATTTCTATTTCTGGTTTGATAAGCCTGTTTTAATCCTTTTGGGTTCCTGTGGAGGAGTAAAACAGCCTAAAGGTAAGACTTATGATGTAAAAGAGTGTTTGCTGTGGCCTTGCCAAACCTATGAACTGACCAAGAGAGGTGATGGCTCCAGAGTCCACAGTGCATGTTTTGCTTTTCTAATGTCTAGAAGATTCAATACATCTGAAATATAGAAGGAAATTTCCTGAAGGGCAGTGGAGATGTCCTACTGACAAGAGGGAGCTGTATTCTTTTCTCATCACCTCATAAACAGTGGGGCTCTGACTGAGGATGTTAGGTAATGCTTGCCACATACAGAACTCAAAGGGGGTATTACTTTCATTGTATAACCCTTTGAGATCTGAGGCAGTATTGTTTAACAAAGCATATTGTTTTTCCCTCTTGCTTTTACTGAGCTTTGATGCTGATTTTAGAACTTGACAGCTGTGTTTAGACTTGTCTTACAGTTCTCATACGGAGTGGGGGAAATAGAGATGTTTGGGGCAGCAGGCAACATGAACTGTGTGGAGGGAGTAGGGTCAAGATTTGCCTTGGGAAACTGTGGGATTGGTCCACAATCATGAACTTCTAGCCACCCTCCCTCTGGGAGACTCCTCCGAGATGAATGGGGTGCTGGTCCCTTGTGCCCCACCCAGAGCTGTGTGCCTCAGGGAGACACCACACTTCAGAAAGGCTCCTGCCTTTGCTTGGGATTGTCATGCAGAACATTTTAAGAGACCCCTAGGACTGCTTGATTTTCCCTGTAGTGCTCTTAAGTTTTGCAGTATTTAGGTATGAGTATTTTGTGTGGCAAAATAATTAGAGTGAAAGAATATCTGTTAGGAATGGTCTCTGAAAAAAAAAAAAATAAAATTCTTACAGCTATTGTAATAAATGAAGAGAAAATAAACTTCTTGTCATTAGTCTCAAATCCCGAACATCAAATCTTGCAAAATTGTGTAAGTTCATCCTTTATGGCCTAAAGAAAGGTGTAAAGAGTTCATATTTATTCAGTAGCTGAGTTTATAGGCCCACCTTTGAATAACTATGGATATCTTGTTCAATATCTGAAAATTGTGATATTCTGCCGTCTCTGCAGATGCCAGAGGAGAACATCTTGAACAAGTCAGTGGTACTGCACACGGGAACCCAGGGACTGAGATGAAATACAAAAAGAGAAGGAAGCAAAGGACATTCAAAACAAATAAAATAGAAGTAAGGCACAATCCTCTTCAAGATCTGAATAGCTCCTCTCTCCTCTCTTATCACCTCTCCTCTCTAATGTAGAAAAAGACCCAAGAATCTTAATTCTTCTCAAATTCCATAAGGTACTATGCAAACAAAGGTTCTTGAGTAATTGTGTGTCGCAATATTGTTTGATTTTTTTTCAAGAGAATGATGTTTTGATGGTGTTTGCTTAAGTCATAGCACTGAGGAGAGGCCTCCTGAGTTTCAGTAAGATTGTATCTAAAGGAAGATGCAAAACCCCAGGTACATTCAGATATTTCTTTCCATAATGTTTATGTACATTCTTATTTCCAAGGCAGAGTGAATCCTATGATCACAGAGTCCTGGGCAACTTCTACAACTTCTCTGTAGGAACACTACCTCCCCAGACCATGAGCTTGTCTATTCTGAAAAAACACTTCTCCCACTCTGACATGGGATGTCTTCGACTTAGTTTTCTCACCTTCTCTCCAAAATTTATTTGCCTTTAGCAGCCGAGGGATGTGGCATGATGAGCAATCCTTGCCATCCATTGCACACACTTAACACACACTTTCAATTAATTTTTAACTGGATATCAGAATCAAGTATAATTTAATGGCTACAACTTTTAGCTGTTTCACAACCAATTAGTTTAGCAGCAATGTAAAATCAGTATACTTCTAAGCCAATATAATATTGTTTATTACAGGTCAGTATAATTTGTATCCTCTGTAAATGAAAATTAGCAGTTCAGGGGCTTTATTTGGGCACTGAGCACAACCTGCTTTTATTTTCATGGAACAAAATGTTCTACAGGATTCTCACTTCTAACATAAGGTGATAAACCATATCCCCATAACTCAGCCCCCAAGTTTGTCCATTTTAGAAAGAAAAATTCTAAAAATTCTGAAACTATTTTTTGTCACTTTAGAAGCAGACCTGAATTTCACCACTTGCACTGTTCTTCATTTTAAAATCACTTTGGTAGAAATGTCCGGAATGTGGAGTATTGTATTTAAAAATGAAGCAAAACAGTTCCTAACAACCACTCTACCATTTAGCTAAATAGAATCCCATACCCACACCATTCTGGAAGCAAAGTAGTGAGGATGGAGAAGTAGTGGGGAAAAAACAGAATTAGGAGTAAAACTGTGTATACAGTGGCCAGAATTAATCACTCTGAGGTTTGGAACAAAGATGAAAATATAAATTAAACAAAACTGCCTTTATCCCATAAAATACTTAAAATGCTAGTACAAGAATTCAGAGGGGGCAGTATTCAGTTCCAAGGAAAACTGTATGAAAGGCCAGGAAGCCACTTGTGCTGTGTTAGCCTTATACTAAGGATCAAAGCAGAAAGGTATTTCATTTCCATATATAACTTTGAAGTATTTTATAAAGGAATTCAAAAAATATGTCTCAGAGTAGTTCTTACCAGGCTGCCTTGCATCAGAAGAATAAATAAAAACTATAATGCCTCTTTGCTGGTAGATGTACCAGTACTGTATTGTTCAAAACTTCTTCATCTGTCTCTAGTAATTCTTGGTTTACGAAGACCAAGAAAGAGTCAGACAGGTTTTTTATTGCCTTGGGATAATTTTTTTCCCCTCTGCTCTCATAAACCTTCCATATGCTTCTACATCCATGTCTTGTTTTCAATTTTAGTGAAGGTTTTTATTTGGAGTCTCATAAAGTTCTAATTTATTACAGCTTCCTTTTTACAAAATGCAGACGGGAGGATGGGAGTATTGAGATAGCATATGCAAGGCAGTCCCAAGGAATGCATTTGAGAATTTATAATGTTGGGTGGTTTATCAACCCCTGTTTCAGCTATTGGCAACTATTTTTCCTAACTTTCTAACCTATGATCATGTGTTCTCACGGTGTGCATAGAAAAGCCAAGTGACTATCTAAGCATAGTAGTGTACACTTTTTTGGGGGAAGTACAGAATTCAAGTGCTGAACTTCTATATCAAATAGGCCATATTGCTGTGTAATGTGTGTACTTAGAGGTGGTGAGGAAAACCTGCCCTCCCAATGTGCCACATCTGGCACTGCTTGGTAAAAACTTCACATGCATTTTTGTGCATTACGGTCCTTGGAATCTACTTAAATCAGGAACAGAAATGTCAGCTTAACAAGTAGTTGCTGGTTTTGCCAGCATGAAGGAATGCATCTGTAGCACAGGGAAAGGCATTTCTGAGTATTACCTCTTGTGGGGCAGAAGCCAGAGCAGAGAGTTAAAAGATGCCTAAGATAAGGAAATCAACATCATGAGAGGTCTGAGGAACATCCAAGAGCGCAGTGAACTCCCAGATGTATGTTTCTTGTGCTCATGGACTCCTGCATACAAAGAGATGTTGAAGGACAGCCTAGTTGGGTATGCTCAACAGGAACAGAGCACCAAACATGCTTAAATGTTCATGGACTTGTGTGCCTTTTATTTTGCATTTTTGCATTTGCTCTTGGATAGGACAACTGGTCTACAAACACATATCAGTCTATTTAAGTAAGAAAGTCTTCTTTCTTTCTTATGGAAACTGTCTGCATTCATGGAGAGTGAGGGGAGATTTCCACACTCTCCGTGAGGTGAGTAGAGAGGTAGAAGAGCCTTCCCTGTACATGATGTGCTCCTATAGCTGCTGCTTCTCACTCTCCTGTTGGGGACTGGTTTCCATCAGTGTGCACCATTTGTTGAATACTCATAAGAAGTAAGATAGGAGTGATATATCCCTCTGGAAGTTACTGATGACAGCTGACCCTTTCCGAGGTTAGGAGGGGAGCGTTTGCCTTTGAGGGAGCAGGAGTACATCCACGCTTACCTACTTGTGCTTTGTTCAGAATTGACTCGGGACCAAACTGAACAAAAAGGAGCAAAGTGTATTTCCCACCAGCAGAGCTGTTTTTCTTTGCCCCTCTCTGGTGTTAAGTTGACCAATCTAAATAAAACCTCATACTTCAAATAGTGAAGAATTGTGGTGTTAATGTGTTACCATGGTTCAAAGTTACTGCAAAATTTCAAGTAGTCCCTGACTTCAGTGGAATAAACACAGCCTTTTTTTGAGCAAGGAACTACATCACATTTACATAACTGTGTGATGTGCTGAAGATACCTGTGAAAACAACTGTCCAGAGGGTATGGTGCACCAGCACAACCTACATAAAAGGTGTTCTCCGGCAAAACAGTAGTTTAAGAATTTTGTGCAAATGACATGTATACTTTTGCATGTGTAGTATGCTTGATATACATGTAAACATAAATGTGCAGGTATTTTCTGAACATCTTCTTTGTGAATGTGAACCCCTTCCCACTCTGTATGTGTTGTGGTATATCAGTAGTACAACACTTTTGATGTTTAAATGTTTGGGGAGAAGACCCTCCTGGAAAAAGTTCATAGTGGGGAGTCAACCTAAGCACTGAAAGAGAAATTCAAGACCTGTAGCACATTTGAAATCTATTCTTGCAGGGGCTGTAAGGAAATATGAGAGCTGCTCTGTTGGAGAGAAACTGCTGGGCACTGGGCCCTTTTTTTCTCATCTAAATAAATGATAGAATAGGCTTTTAACTGCCTTTTCTGCATAATAGCTACTTAACCCTGTTCACTAATGTTAAGGAAAAAGAAAAAGAAAATTCCAAGAAAAATTCCTATTCAGAGTAAAAAATATAAATTAAACCGAAGTGCGCAATGCACACCCTTTTCTTTCCTTCCTGTTTTGTTTGGTGTTTTCTAGCTCTGCTTTTTGGACAGCTGAATGGGGGCTGGGAAAGTGTTTACAATATTTTCACATGATTGAGATGGCAGAGTTCTTGCACTCTGTGAAAGGCCTTCTGTTTTCAGATGGCATTGAAAGTTTACCGTCTTTCCAGACAAAAGGAAGAGAGCCCGTTGCCAGCGGATGAGTAATGGGCATGGCCTCCGCACAATACCTCCTATCCAGTCCTAAATCTACATGGTGTTCTTAGGCTTCCCGGCTTCTCCAAAGCAACCTTTGTCTCTGCTCTGGGAGACCAAAACTGCTCGTTGGGCAAGTGGGGATGCAGCCAAGAGGGGAAGGCTCAGTGACAACAGTTGCTCAGTGCTCACTGCCCAGTATCTGCCTCCTTACCATGCTACTATAATAGTTGGGAACCCATCAACAATTGAGCATCTTCTATACAAATATGTTGCAGACCATCTGTGTAGTTTTCAGTTCCAGAAGATTCCAGTAACTCACTAAGTTTTAATACTTTTTTTCTTCTTCTTGTTAATCTGATGGGCTGCCCTGAGATAAGTGATTAAAGCAAAAGCCTGACACAGTTTCTTCGGAGCTAAAACTGCACAGAAGTTGCCAATTCCTGTATTTGTTTTCTTAGAAGAAACTTGCAGCAGGCATTTTCCACTGTTAGCAATTTTTAGGTTCTATCCAGTCATCTTTTTTTTGGCCAGGGAAATATTTTGGTGAAAAAGATTGCTAATGCAATCTTAGAAAATATTTGAACAGACAATTCTGAAGTTTTTCCAGAGAATCTGTGCACTTGTTGGTGTTATACAGACCAGTAGGTAATTTTTTTCTTGTTTCTCTTACAAAGCTTCCTAGAGCTTGTCTATTTGGAATTTATCTATATGTATATGTGTGTATGTAGGCTACCTATGTGTGGGGCATGTATGTGTGTGTAAGCATATCTCTCTCTGTGTACCTGTCTAAAAGAACTTGCATTTCACTCTGCTGTAAAGAGCGTGAAGAGGAGCTTTCTAAGAATTAACTAAACATTCGTTAACTGCACTTGGTTTTGTCTGTGTGCTCGGCTAAGAATTGTCAGTATTAAGTTCTTATTCTTTCATGCTAATTTGATGTTGCATAGCGACTGATTTATTGTTGTCAGGAAAATAGAAGCAAAGACGTAAGAGATACTGGATTTCTTAAGGGTTGGTTGTAGCTGGTATCAGCAATTTACTGATTAACCTGTAGTAACCTGTAGTGCTGACAGTCCTGGGTACACAAGCAATGCATTAAGGTTATTAGCAAAACAATTTTCTAAATTACCTGAATGGAGCTTTCAAGGTAACTAATTCTATTCTTTGGATGTTTTCTCGACTTTTTTTTTTTTTTTTTTAAGGAGTTAGCCATCTAAAGCAGCATTAAAATAATCTGGCTTCATTTCCTCTGCTGAAAGAGCAAGTCAGCTGAAATTTGGACATTTTGCTGAAAGGGGTGGGGGAACAAGTAGTTTTTGTTTTAAAGAACATGACCATACACATTCTGCTCTTGTGCCTTTAAAGGGGACTTCCCTGTTTTAAATGCCCTAGAGCAGAGAAATACCAACACCTCTTAATTGTTTAATATATTACAGCATAAAACATTTACAGAAGTGCTTTCCAAGTATTTCACCATTCCAGGTGCTTGGTCCTGCACCTCCTAAAATAATAGCCTATTTCCCCTCAGTTTTCCTGTGCTTGGTGCCACAATGAAACATATGCTGTGTATCAAGGGAAGGGGAAGTGAAGGAAGTAAGTGGGATGCCTGACATTGGTGCTGGTGCTTGCGGCACACACAGACCTCTCTGTCTTGCGTCACAGATCTGCTAAAGAATGAGAAAATAGCATGGCTTGTACTTGGGCTGTAAGATCCAGGGAGAAAAATATCATATTGTTAAGCATTTGAATGTCACTCTGCACAAAGACCCCTTATCACTGTGTCTTCTGAGAAGAATCACAAAAAGAAAAATAATTCTACTAATCAGGAGTACTGAGCATACACCGGTGCACAGTACAGCTGTCTTGCAGCTGCCTTAGGGCCATCCTCCAAAATGTATTTGCTCTTGCATGGAAGTGTCATGAAGCCAAAGTCTGTCACATGTAACAGTTTTCCAGACTGACGCAAAAATACTATCCTGAAAAAAAATTATGCCTTATTTTGATCCAGTAGGGGAAAAGTAAAATACAGTTTTCTTTGCCTGTGCTTAACTAATTTATTTTTCGACTTGCTTAGCCAAAATGAATGGAGGCTTTTCCCCACTCGAGAAATAAATCTCCTAATAATGCAAAGCAGTTAGGTTTCCCTAGGTTCTGTGAGACTCTACCCTGATGTAACAGGACTTGAGCTACTCTATCACTCTTACCAGCACATCGTGCCCCTGCTCGGAGTTTGGGGTGCTGTGTGCTCATGAGCTATGCAGAGCAGATGTGTCACGAGCACGGATAACCCCAACATGGGCACTGAGTGAGGAAATACATCCTCAGAAAGTTCCTTCTCCTTCTTGAAAATCCTCCCTACTGTGCAAATGCAAGCTAATGCAAATGGTTTAAAGAGCTGGGGTCTCAAACCCTTCTAATAAGTTCTGTGTCAGGGAGCAGCAGCTGGATGGTTTCCAGTAAGGAGCTGGAGGGAGAGAGGCTCTGTCTGGCCCGAGGGAGGAGATAATGTGAAGTTAAACAATTCTGTGAGAGTGGAGGACTGAATCTTTCCATGGCTGCAGTTTCCATCAAGCACTTCCCAGCACAGTTGCCTGCCATCCCTTTGAACCCACGTCTCCCATGTGACAGAGCAGTGATCTGGCTGCTGAGCCACTAGACTAATATTGTTCTTTTAATCTCGCAAAAATGTGTTATAAAAGAGTTGGATTCACATGAGAAATTAAGTATAAGATCTGTCCTCATAAAGACATTATACCATGAATGCTCTCTTTCTGCTGGCTGCAAGAATAGGTGGCTCAAGGGTGAAAGGGTAGCATTTACATTTAAATACACCTATTGGAATTGCACAAACAGAAGGCTAAAGCTACTGCTCCCTCTCTGAATGCTTTTAGAGTCTGATGCCTTCTTTTTTTTTTTTACATAGTAGCATCTTTTTTTTTTTATTTTTACATAATCAAAAAAGGGAATCGAGATCCTTAAGATCCCATAAAATAAAGGAGGTCTTTGTGCCAGCAAGATAAATGGATGAACCTTTTCCAAGTAATTATTTTACTTTTTTCATCTGAATGTGCCACTTAGGAGGTGAAATCCAGATTTCAGCCAGAGCATTCTCTGCTGTTACACTAACTGGTAGTGCTGGCTGGGTGGATGCTGTTTACATTTCCCAGAGAAAGTGAAATGCACCTTTTTTTCTTTTTTTTTTT
>VZRL01001859.1:346581-360674 GCA_013397895.1 Origma solitaria
TTTTTTTTGTATCTGCCAAACCCAGATTTCCCCTGTGATAAAGCAGAAAGCTCCTTAACACCTGAAGAAAACAGAAGCCGAAACAGTGTGGAAAGGGCATTTGGTGCAAGGGTAGCCTGGCAGCCAGGGTGCAAGCTTAGTGAAACCCTTGAAATGCACCTCCTTGACCCAGGCCAGGGCTTACTCCTTTTCCTCTCCACCATCTTTTTCCCCTCTCTGTGCAGTGGCAGAGGCTTATGGGCTGGAGCTGCAAAGTCTCTGGGTTTACCTTTGCTCTTTGGAATCTCTGATTGAAGAAAAAAGAAAAAAAAGAAAAGAAAGAAAAAACCCCAAGTGTGTTTTCCTTGATTTTTTTCTTCACATTTTTAATGGCTCTTTTATAATTATTTTTCACTTCCACACAAGGGCCAAAACCAAACAGCATGAATAAAGGCCCTAAAATTACAATATAGCTGGAAATCAGAAAGCAGAAGCTCCATGCTGAACAATTGTTGCACGTACTCCCTGATATGTATTAAATCACTGCTCAACATATAGCTAATAACATAAATTATTAATTATGTTCCAGATACCTCTGAACATTTAAGAACTTGAAATTGAGATCTGGATGTGCCAGTTTCTTAATAGGTAGTTAATTTTTCCTTTGAATATGTATGTAAAACTGCTATCTTAATATATAACCTTGGACAGTGGGGAATAATAAGTAATTTTAGAAAACATTAATCTAATGATATGGACTTCGGAATCTCTGTGGGGTGGAATGATCACATCATCCATATGCATGCAACGAAAGGAACAATGAAGGAATCCGTATCTCCGTGTTCAGTAGCCCTTTATGGGTCTTCTTTTTAGAGTATATCTCACTGTATTTTTTCGTTTTTTTTTAGAGTTTTGGCCTTTTCAACACTGCATGTGGGTATAAAATAAAACAGTGCTTCCCTTAGTCTTCCTAGTCTAGCATGTCCTAGTCCTCCTACTAAGTCTTCCTAGCTTTTATGTTCTAAGAAATGCTGGATAATTCTTCCCTGTACACTTTCTTGATTTTTAATAATTTTATGTCAACAAATCATCAGACCACCTTCTTTTCCAAGCCAAGGAATCCTCTGCCTCATAAACTCTCCACGCAGAGAAGATTTTCTACTCATCAGATAATCCTTGTTGCACGCTGCTTTATCTCTCCTCCTTCTGCTATGCCTTTTTGGAGGTGAAGGGGTCAGAGATGTGCTTAGTATTCACACTGAACATCCTCTACATTGTTGTTCTTCCCTTCAAAAGAACTCTTGAAATCCTGTATGGTGTCTGACTGCTAGCAAGCATTGGGAGGATACTTTCACAGAGTTTAAAGGTCCATTTTAAGGTGGAAATATTCTCCTGGCCCACGGATTCATAAGGCCACATTACCTACATTGCCTGAATTCAGAGGGTTTTGTGTCCTTGGCAGAGCAGTTTAGACAACCTAAATTTCACACCTGTGTTTTGAATTTACAGTGCAATGAAGGTACCTCGGTGCACCTGAAGGAGAAATCTCTTCCAGCCAGCCAACAATCAACATTATGCACCCCAACCCATTGAAAATACAGGCAGAAATTATCTTCTGAGAAATAAAATAGAAAGTAAAGCCCGTATTCAAAAACTAGAGGGGACAGCAGATGTTCTGAGGTTCTGGTTCCTGGCCTCAGTTTCCTGTTTTCAATGACAGTGTAACATAAAATACTAAGTTATTTCCAAGAGAAAGAATCAGAATCAATCTACTACCACTATTTGAGAGGTAAGCAATTTCTCTTGTTTCTGGAGAAACCTTGTCAGGTTTCTCTTCCAGGTCAAAGAAGGAAGCCTGTAGTTGCTTTTGGGTTTTCATATCATTAGACTGTGGTCAGAAGATGGTGCAAGCTGCTGTTTGAGGTTAGAAGCAGGCACATCTATTCAAATTCAGGCAATGTTATTGGAGATGGGCTGAGGAGTTTATGTTAAAAGTTTAGTATCGTGAAATTATATCAAGCATAGCTCAGCTACTATCAAATATTTATTTCCTAGTCGGAGGCTCTCATTTTACACGCTGAATGAATAAAATACAGCCTGACCAAACACAGGTTGTGAGACAAGCGCAAGCTCTGCTTAGAAGTTAACAACCTGATTTTTGCCTCGCACCAGTTTTACGGTCACTTAGCCCCATTGACTTTGGTGGAATGAGCCCTGATTTAACAGCGTGGCCTCAGTGCAGGTTTAAAGCTGTGCTGCACAATAGCGGTGCTGGTGTCAGGTCTTCGGGAGCAAAGTGTCTTCGCATTGTGCTTGCCACAACAGTATCAGCTCTGAGGGCCTAAAGGAAATCTTTATTAAATCTTGATCTGCAGAGACCACATTCTCCAAAATTATTTTGGTTTCTCATTTGTGGCATTATTTTATAATTTAATGTCAGTTATGAGTTTTGGGGTTTTTTTTGGTTTTCTTCAGTGATTTGTCACTTACCAAGGTAATCCTGGGGTTTCAGATCACATATATAGGTCAGATGTTTATTAAATCTTATTAAAAATAAATATTTTATTATTATTAAGGCCCATATTTGTGTGTAATTTAGGTTGGAACAGATACCATTAAACTGAAATTAAATCTAAAAAAATGCTGTTAGATTTAAAAACAGAAGCCCAGCAACTAAATAGACAGAAGTAGTAATTTTAGGAATGACTTGGAAATTCGTTTACCTGCTTCCATCTCTCCTAAGTGTGATTGTAAGTTTGCACACAATAGATTACCCTTGCTCCAATTTAATGTGCACCACCATAGGAGGTCTCCTGCGCTGCTTCTTACCTCATATTGACTTCCTAATGTAGAGCAGGCAGGAAAAAACATCTGAGTGAATGCCTCTGATCAAGAAATGAGAATCTGTCCTCTTGGCTTGACTCATGTTGACACGAAATACTGTGGGAAAGCCAAGCAAGCTGAACACAATGAACTTTCAGTCTGCTTCACTGCTAGGTAGGTACAACCTTGGCTGCTGGAGCTCTCCTTTAGGATCTTTAGCTCATGTTGGCTGAGGATATGGAAGAGCACATGTGTTTTGATGTTTCTCTGGTGTACTGGTTAAATTGCCAGGGCTCACTTTTCACAGTCCTTAGTCTGTCACTGGGAAGCTGTAGAATGATCTTCCTTGTGAGCCAGCCCTTGTCTTCTTATCCTGTGCAATGGCCATGCTCTTTGGAGAAGCAATCAACTCTCTTCTCTGTCCCTTTGCATAATCTGAGCTGCTGTAGGAACATCAGGAGGGCAGGGCAGCATTAAAAAGAAGGATTTGTTTCCTGAGAGATGGCATTGTTTCTCAGTTCCCAGCAGCAGAAACTTTAAACTAATGACCTTTCCAGAACATGTAAGCCAGCTGAGCCCAAGACTCATGTTCATTTTGATGATTTGATATTTTGTTATGATTATTTCTAGCAGGAACAATGTTTTGCAACACCATATTAATGGTAATAATAAATAAAACCATACTCCCTTTTCTCCCCAAAAAGCAACCTCCACTGTGGTTGTTTACCCAATGGGTCTTGGGGACTTCTAGGCTGTGACAGTTGTCAGGGTCAGTGCAAGACAGACTCTGTTGAAAGAACCAGGTACCTGTAGTGCCACTTCTGTGTTTCTCTTCCTCCCCCTCGCCCAAATCCTGACTTCAGGAAGGGAATAGAATTTTTTTCATATGTGCCTGGCTTGCTGGGAGAGCCACATAGCTGTGGTCTGTTTGCTCAACATTAGCTGTGCTGCCCAAGTGTGAAAGCAAGCATGGAGTGTAGATTCTCTCTGACTTCTGTGGGATCTGGAGCAGATCCATGAGGAATGCTACTGTTTTCAGCACTTCCCTTGCTCTGCCTAAGACCAGGCACACTGAGATATGAATGTTGTTACAGCTGCCACATACTATATATAAGCCTCATGTTGATGATTATTGCTTTAAACTAGGAGGTCTTTGTTTAAAATGTTTTCTTCCATCTAGAACCTACCAGGTTTTATGTTATACTTAAAGTAATGCTTTCTATTTTTAACGTTATTAGCAGTGTACCTGGAATTTACATAATAACATCGTTAGTATTTATAAAAAATGCTATCAATTTTTTTATTTATTTATTGTGCAGACAGCTTTATAGTAATGGAGAACTATCCCAAAATTTATTGAAACTAATTGGCCTATTCATTTTTCAATTGTTTGTATCGTTTTATGTTTTGGTTTCTTTATTACTTGTAGGTCTGCTTTGATCCACTTCCTCAATTATAGTGCTTTAAAATATAATGAACTCTGTTGCATTTCAGAGAGTGGCATGGTCAAATCATGTCACTTCTGTCACCCTGCTGAACGCCATGTCACACTGCCAGTGCTTGGAAACACTGACTGCTGGCTTCGGCAGGACTGGAAGGAGTGGAAGACCTGGACACATTGACTACATCTAAACTATTACACAAAATTAGTCCGAGACTTTTCCTAGAGGCCAACTGGCATGCAAGAGCTTGAATCCACTCAGTTAAACTCTCTTGCCCTCCAAATCTCTGTGGCCACATCCAAAATATCTGCTGGAGATGGTGCCTGACCCAAGTCAATACCCAAGCTCTGCTTTGGCATTGTCTGGAAGAGCATTAGCAGGTTTGCACCAAAACCATGCCAAGGACCAGTTTAATAGTATGGATGGTTTCAGGCCCATGCCTTGCTGGTCTTGTTTAGTTTATTTAGTGCCAGAGGGAAACCTCAGTAATTCTGCCTGGAGTCAACAGGAAATCCCTACTGGCCTCAGTGACCAGAAGCTGTTGAGAAGTGTAATCATTAGGCTGTTCACCTCCTTCACATTTGGATCCTTCTCCTCATTTTAATTTTTACCAAATGAGCACTAAAAATTTTTGAAATCTCATAGAGTAATAAAATTGGGTTGTTGCCTGATCAAAACTCTAGTTTTGAACTACCAAGAGGTTTTTCACACAAGCTGATCTTCTGGAAAAGCCTGCTTCAGCTCTCCTCCCTGGTGAAGGATCTCCTATGGCTTTGAGTAAGCAGCTAAGGACTTGTGCGACCAGTGCCCTGTTTGGATATCGGGGTAAAAAGCAATGCGATGCTGAGATAAAAAAGCATCAGGTGAATATAGAACTCCCCTTGATTTCTGTGGAAACATTTCACATGTCTGGGAAGGCAATTTATTTGAAACCTTGCAGAAATGACATAAGTACGTTGACCCTTCTATCATGACCTTTTCAAAGTCAGAGCACTGGGGGTGTGTTTGGATAAGCCTAATATATCCTCCATAGAGTGTGGGGTGGTTTGGAGAGCTGGTGCTCTGTGTTTCTAGAGCTAACTCTGTACAGCGGTACCTCAGTTATCCCATGGAACACTGCACTTCACAGTACTGTGTTATACTTCTGCCTGCAGCAACATAAATCAGAATCAGGCAATTCATGCTATAATCTTTTTCTCTATTCTGAAGATAAATGGCAGCGAAGGCCGAGTAGTTTTAAAAAGCTCATTGTACAAAATTATTGTATTAGGCCATGCTATATTACTGAGATTGCAGAAAATTACCTACGAGTATTGAATTAAACCGTGATTTTCCAATGATCTCAGAAGTAGCAGAGCTGGGACAATTTAATCATTGCGTTATCAGTTTGGTAGGTAACTGCTATCCTGAATTGCTGCTCAGAATGAAACAAACGATATTGTTTTATCCAGAAGGTTTCTAGTTTCCAGCACTAGCCCTTAGTTTTCTTAGAGCTCAGCCATATGTTTGAATTTCTGAAGCTGTCAAGTACTGATTTTGACAACATTTAAGGTAATGCATATTTTGCCTCTTGTTTGCTACAGGCTAAGTGTGCTCTTAATTAGTGTGGTCATCTGATATGCAGCACCTTGCTGAACTCTTAGAAATTGATTGTGTGCTTTTATCCAGTGTTCCTTTTTGGGTAAAAAGACTGTTTCTTAATTGACCTATTCATGCATCAGTCTCATAAAGGTTGTAGAGACCTACATGAACATAGTCATACCTGGCCCAGGCTGTGCAAATCTTATTTAATGAAAATGTTGTGAAGAAAAGAATCAAGTTGTTGCCCAGAATGATATACTTAGAAATTGGTATTTTTGAAACTCAGAAACTGGATTTTGAAAAGCAGGAAGTATGACAATGCAGAGGAGGAACATTTGACCTTATCTAATTTTGCCTCCCTTTTCCTTCCCTTTCTGTCTTGTGCCTCAATCTTGAAGCACTCTCCCATGG
Source organism: Origma solitaria (assembly GCA_013397895.1). Taxonomy (NCBI): domain Eukaryota; kingdom Metazoa; phylum Chordata; class Aves; order Passeriformes; family Acanthizidae; genus Origma; species Origma solitaria. The sequence continues at coordinate 352,818 of VZRL01001859.1, forward strand.
ATGCTTGCATATGGCAGTGGCTCTACTCAGACCTACTGAGACCATTGCATCAGTTAAGGTTTGCAAGGCCGTAATGTGTTTATTTTTGCAGTCTGGTCTTGTGAGAAACTGAGGAGGGCTTGCATCTCCCTCCTCCTGATAATGATGGTGTTGAAAGCTCTTGGTACATTCCAGGGCAAAGCCTTGGAGGCTGTGGGTTAGAGAGCTGCTAACTCTCCTTTGGAAGTGCATGCAGATTCCTTTGGCCTTCACTGGGGGAAAGCCTGCGTCCCCACTGTAAAAAAGAAAACAACAGCCTAGGATACAAACCCCCACCACAATAGTTTTGGTGGTCCAAATAAAACATAAAAACCCCAGCCTCAGCCCAAGCACCCAGTCTGGGGAGGCTTTGGAATTAGAGGCTTGAAGCTCGCCCCAGGGATGGGTCCATGGTCTCTTTGCAGAAGGAGGGTGCAGGCTCTGCCCGTGTGAGAGTGGCTTTGGTGAGCAAGGACGTAGCCCAGCGGCCTGGGCTGGTAGTCCCTGCCTGCTGGCTCGATGCTCGTTGCCTGTGCACAGGCTCTGAGCTGTGCTCTGCCACCATCACCCCAGGCTTCATCTCAGGCTCTTTTTGACCCTTTTGGGCTGTTTTAAAGCTGGATCCTTTCAGCTTATATTCTCTCTCTAACAATTCGCTCTCTTCCCCCCCCCCAACCCCATCCACAACGGAACTCACTTTTCCAAACTCCCCATTCCACCATCTATCCACTCTATATGTTTATATTTTCCTATTGCTGAGGCACGGCATGCTGACCTGCCTGGACAGAGCTCCTTTATCACAGAGATAAACATGATGTCCCCCTCACATAGAGTTTCTATCATGTGTGACCTTTCATCTTGAACTGCCATGACCTTTTTTTTATTAATGCTGTACTGTGCTGCTTGCAGAAGCCAGGAAAGAAAATCTTTTGTTTCTGGATAGAATACTGCTAAAGGACATGATACGGTCTTGTTTTTAATCCAGCTAATTAAAATCTGCATGTGCAGTGTAACTGAGAACGCAGCCTTCGCCCACCACTTTCCCACAGGCAGGGAATAAAGGCCTTTAGTGCAGCAGCAGCTAGCCACCCTTGGATAACAGAGAACAGAGCCCACAATTCATCCCAGCTTTCCTTATCATATTCGCAGAGGGCTTTCCCCTCCCTCCCCCTCTCTCTCCATGGAATCACTTACTGTAGTTATGTGCCCCTATACATCACTGCAGAATGTAATCAAGTTAAAAATATGTAAGCTCGCATTTATCTATGCTCCAGTGAGCTTCAAATATAATTCATTTCTAGTTTAAAAAAAAAAAAAAGAAGAAGAAAGAGGGGGGAAAAAGGGGGAAAAAGAGAAAGAGAAAGAAAAGTATTTATTTCTAATCAAATGCCAACCCTACTTATTTTAAAACTGTCCTGCCAAGAACTAAGTGAATATCACAGTTTAGCAATTCACACTTTTGTATGTTCATTATGTTGGCTTTTTTGGATTTACTGGATGGTTGTGGCTATTAGTAAAGCTGCCTTTTGTGTGTGTGTGTGTGTCAGGGAGAGGGTGCCGTGGAATTTTTTCTTATGAAACATTTCCTTGGTTAGTTTTTCACTTGTTGGTTTTTGTTGGATAGCTGAAGTGGGGAGGGAGGAGGAGAAGGACGGCAGACTGGTGGGAAGGAGCAGCGAGGGCAGAATGGGAAGCACTAAAATTCGGCCTCCACCTGTTTGCCCTTTCCTCAAGTCATGTTTTATATGATGATGATGAGGTCAGCAGGAAGTATAAAAATGTGCCAGGAGATTCAAAACTTGGAAGGAGATTGTACAACATGAGTAGAAAATACATTTCAGTGCCTGTGCAGTAGCCCTTCCCCCAGAGGAGCACACAAACAGCTTTCTGTGGGCATTCCCTGGTAACCCGCACAAAGAGTTGCTCAAACAGCTGTGCCTTTGGCTGAGCACCATCCATGGCGCTGCTGCGGAAAATGCTCATTTGGGGGCATTAGCTTCCCCAACACAAATTCAGCGAAATATACTTACAATTATTAATGGAAGGGATTGTGAATCCTGAATGAATATGCACCATGTTGGGAAATTATTTCCTTTATTTATCGTAATGAATGATTCATATGTGCATTGTACTCAGGGAATGATTAAACATATATGAAAAAGTGATGAATTCCCTTAAAGCTGATTAGGTGACATCAGTCCAACTAAAGCACCTAACACCACATTTTTAAAATATCTAAATATTTTGAAAACAGAAGACATAAAGATTAGAAGGCGTCATAAGTACTATGCTGGCTATATATTAAAATATGCCATGTTGATCAAGCATGAGAGTGCTTTTCATCACAATTTGATTATCTTACACTGAACTCTATAAGCATGAATAGAGATCTGAACACTTTTCTGTTTTTACTGCCTGTGGAAGGACAATATTAAATCAGAAATAGCTGTTACTATACTTATATAATTCTGATATATTATATTAATATAACACAGCATAAGTTTTTATGTATTTTGAAATTAGTGTCTAATTAGTCAAACAGTGATAGCCAAGAAGACGTTTATCTGTATTCTACCAAGTTAAGGTTTTCTTTTTCTCATATTTTGAGGAATATATTCAATGATTGCTCTTTAATGGTGACACACTAAAAAGGTTGCTAATGTCAGGTCACATATTTGATATAAAGTTAGTATTTACATATTTTATAAGGAATATAAGATTTATGAAGTGTCATGTATTCCCTTTAAGTGGACTAATCCTAATAAATATGGCATTTTTTTATTGTTAGTTAGCAGTCTTCCTTAGACATAAAATTAATTTGTGTTTTGGGGGACAATTATAATTTTTATGGGCAGAGCCAATGTTAAATAATGTCCTGTGATTCAATGTAACTAATAACATAAATTAGTGTGGTGATTATTATTTTTTGTCACTAATCACTGTTGTTGGAGAGCACTTTTTAAGGAGAGGGCACATAACAAGAGCTGAAAATCAACTCCATTGCTATGTTAGTCACACGTGTCAAGAAGCATGGCATAAATTCCCTCTCAAAGTTACTGAAGGCTGCTGAACATCAGGGCATGCTAAAGGTCAGGCTTAATAATGGGGCAAAATTCTCAGATCCCCATAGTGAACACCTAATGGATTGAAAATTAGGATGCCTTTACTAAGTCCCTAAATTGCTTTATGCACTCAAAGCTACATCCACAAAGTTCAGCTTGTGGCAGGACCCAGAAGTGTTTAGGAGGTTGTTGTCAATACACTTAATGAAAGGAGGACCAAAATGTCATTCTGTAATCTCACCTTTGGGACCTGAACCTGCACTTCCTACCTTCTGGCTCTTCTGTGTCATCAGCAGCCATTTACAGGGATTCCTTGTTGGTGGTTCCATGGAAAATAAAGCTGAGACAGGAGGGCATACCTGAAATTTTGTATAACTTTTTTGATAGTTTTTAATTCTCATTTCAAAAATTTACTTCACAGTTTTCAAATTTTCAATGTTTATATGTCTGCTTTTTATGCCACTTTTCCATTTTTCTTGTGCACAACAGATGTATACTGATCTTTAAGAACTAAGATTGTATTCTACACTAAGTGAAAGTTCAAAAAGCTGAAGGGGCTGACATGTCACAGATAGATGGCAGTTATTTAAAATGTTCAGCTATGGCTACAGGAAGATCCCTTTAAAGATGACCATTTTTCTTTCCTATACTAACCTCGTATCAAAGCAAGCACCTAAATCAGCGCCAAAAGGAGTGAAAAGAATAATTGTGATTAAACTCCTTTTTATGCTGCAAATTCCCCTCGCAATCCAATTCTCAGGTTTCACTGCAGCCCTTCTCAACAAAAGCTGGCTAGCCCAATTGTAAAAGAATGTTTTATAAGGCTATGAAACCAAGGGCTAGTTAATCAGGCCCTTTCTGCAAACGATAAAGACCAAGGCAGCAATGCTGCATCCAAACTGATGATTCAGGGGGATGGTAGGAGGCAGCTGCTGAACTGCAAACAGAACATGAGTCACCCTTTCCCTCACTCTTAAATTAAAAAACCCAAACCAAAACAATAATATGATTAGAAACTACTTTCCCTACCCTCAGAGTCAAAGAAGAGAATGGCAGCCCATCTATTCTTGCAAAATAACTAGGTAAGTTTATTACTGCTGGTGAATGGAATGGTGTAGCCACATAGCTCTGGAAATGGAAAAGCAATGCTGACCGAATGATCGTGCCCAAGTCAGGTTTTACCTACTGAGAAGAATTCTGTGTGAGTAAAAACCAACTTGGAAGCTGGGATTTAGCCTGGGATTTGTGCAACGGAGTAGTCACAACAGTAATTCTAATAAGTAATGGGAAGACAGGGACAGTGCTCGTTAGCTATAATGAATTAATTATCAGCCATGGGAAGCTGTGGTAGCGGCAGGAGCCCGAGGCTGGCTGCCCTGCAGGTACCTGGCAAAGGAATCGTGGTAGGCACACATCGTGTCTCTCCGCTTGACAGGCTGAGTGAGAGGTGTAAACTACTGAAACAGGGCAGGGGACCTACTTACTCAAGGCATTGTAAAGACTTCTTTCTACTCATTTACCCCTTGTCTGTTAGTAAGGTCCCAGGCTTTTTTCTGGAACGTGACTAAGTCCAGAAAGAACAAGGTGAACTTTCATTCAGTTCAGCATTAAATTGAAAATGAGTCCTGGTGAGTTCTTTTTGTCTACCTGTGGTAAGAAGCCTTGAACCCCTTTAAAGAAAAAGCAACTGAAATCTATTTTTCCAAATACAAGCCTGATGTGGTTCCCATTCATTGGTTGGATCAGTGTGCCTACCTACTCCAACATCAGGTTTTTAGCTTTCCCTACCAGAAATAAAGTCCTGAACTGTACCTACTGTCTACCAACAGGGAGACAGTTTTGGACAGGTAGGGTATCCAAAGCTCAGTTTTCTGAAATTGTGCCCACAAGCAACTAGCCAGAGCTTGGCCTCTCAATTTGCTCACTTCCTATGAGGATGGCAGTATTATGACATTTAACATGAATACAATAATTCAAATAAAAGCAAAATAAAATGTGTTTTGCACATTTTCTGGTACCTGGGGATTACTATTTACTGGTCCTGTTGTTTAGAAATACTTAACATACATAGATGTAGTCTTTCTAATTTTCTCAAAAGAAATGGGAACAGGATTTTATCTGAGCAAGCTAGCTGGACACTTACTAATGTGACTAAAATAATTTGTGATTCATTTCACTTTTACCTTTTTGTATTGCAAACTTTGAATAATTTCTTTTCAACAGCCAAGTACTATGCATATGCATGGCCCAAAACTTCTGCCTTGCTCCCTATCACTGCAGGAGGATTGGGATAATCCTTCTGTTTGCATCAGATCAGGTGGGACATTGGTAGCAGCAGACCCTTTACTACTACTGCCCTGGTTTTGGGTTCCAAACAGCTGAAATGTGCTTGCTGCATGCCTGACAGCTTTAACCTATTGAAAAAACTGGAACACCTCTGAAAGTTTCAGTTCAAAATTTAGCCAGCATCAGATCTGGCATAATCTGTTTTTCTCAGGTAAGCACGTCAGTGCTTAGAAGGAAATACCCCTGAACACATGCGGTTGTTGGAGTTTACCTCCGACGACATCTTTGGGAAATACACTGAAACACCCCACAGGAACAGGGGATGCATAAAGCTTGCAAGCTCTTTACCAGGTGGAAAAGTCATTCTGTGACAGCTAAGAGATGAAATGAAACAAAAGAGACCAAGTTCAACACACATGAACTTCCCAAATGAAGGCAACTAAAAGGTCAAGAGAATAATTGGAGTGATCAGCCATGTGGTGAGGCACACACCAAAAGTCAACTTCAGGTGTGCTTCCATTCAGATGCTTGTTTTGAGAAAACATCTTTTCAATCTTATTTTTTGCACCTGCAAGCTGGTTACCTGGATTAGCCTGATACTTAACATGTGCCCTCTGACTTTGCTCTCTTTCTTGCTAGGGCCGTGTTAATGCCTGGCCTGGTGCTCAGGCTCACAATTTCTTTACATATTACATCATTTGTATTTCCTTTTCCTTGGCTTTGCTTCCAGAAATCTATCAACAGATAAATATTTCTATTTTTTAATTTTCTCATTGTCTGCCATTTTTTCTTCTGCAAAATGATACCTGTCACATCTTGAAGGTCAGTAACAGTCCCTTATGTAAACCTGCAAATGCTGATTAAGATGCTTTGATCTCTGTTTCATGTCTTTCTCTGAATTGCTTTCTTTTAATTTATAGTTATGGTATTTTCTTAATCTTTTCTCTCAAATGCTTTTCTTCAGATAGTAAGATTTTTAGTTTCAACTTTGTAACTTTGTTCCCTGTTATATTTCAAAGTGTTTGAAACATTCTGATCCTTAATAAGAGTCCTTGCTTAGATATGCTTTTTCAGAGACTCAGCTGCTCACACCATGTTTTTCCTAAGAATTTTTTTATTTTGGTGGTTACTACCCTAACAGATGGAATTCTTGACTCTTCCGTTTGAATCTGGTAAGTAATCTTCAAAAAGTTAGGTAGCCCAACTTGTGAGGTTGGGATTTTCTTTACTTCTTTATTTGCGAACAGCCAAAAACTTTATTGGTTTCTATAGTGAAGATGGAAATATTGCCTTTGGAGCTAAACTGAGGTTCAGGAGCAACCATTGTTTTAAAAGCAGTGAATTTAGGAGGAAAATGTAAATTTTCTTGGCGTGATGAAACATAATGCATTCCTTTGAAATATGTTTCGAAAAATGAGAGGTTTTAATTAATCATGTTTTGAACTTAATATATGAGTTGACTTTTCATCTCTGACTTTGACTTGATTAGCTGTCAAAATACTATTGATTAAAATACTATTTTAAATTTTTTTTTTTTAATTCTTCATAAGCTGCCTTGAAAAAGATCATAACATAAATTTAAGCAGTTCTAAACCCCTTCCTTCCATTTCCAAGCATTTACTCTTGGAACAAATCCTGCTGAAGTCCCTGGGAGTAAGGGACAATCTGGCCCATGATGTGGGAGAGTTGTTAGTCTTATTCTTACATTAGCTGTGCCTTGCCTGGTATCCTGCTTTGTGTCTGCCAGGCCCACTATGGAAATAAATTATCCTTTGTCAATGTCTTGTTGGTAGATTTAAATAAGTCTTAGAAGATTAGAGAAACAGAGCTTTTCTCTGTAGAAATTCTGCCCATTTGAGTCTGTGGCATCCTGAACATTCAGTCATTTTATTATTTTGATTTTAATGACTATTTCAAAGTAATGCCTTAAACACACAGTAGAAACTCTTCTAAATAAAGGTACAGTACTTGTTACCACCAGCCTTCTGCAACAGTTGTTTATATGTTGTCTGAAATTTTAGTTTTCTCACAGCTTGCATTTCTTATGGGTCTGGTGAGTTTTAAAAAATTCCATATACTGGCTATTTAAAATCTTGCACGGCTGCTCCTCTTTATTACAAAACCAACCAAACAACTCCCCCTCCCCCAAACCCCAAAACCTAAAACAAAACAACAAAAACCAAGAAGTTTTGAGATTAGTAATCGTCTGATGTTCTGAGCGAAGAAAACTGATGCAGGAAAATAATACACTTCTCCAATAAAATGCCTCAGATTTTCTAACTTCTTTGGGCCCTTCTGATCTAATGCCATCACTGACTGGTGAAGGAGCTTTTTACTTCTGATGGACTTACTGATTTTTTTCCACCCGCTCTCAGCTTGTGATAAACCCTCCAATTCATGCCCCAGCTTCCTGTTCCTGATATGCAGAACACATGTTAGAACAACTGGCCTAACTAGACGTTAAAAAAAGGTACCACAGAACAATGAAAGC
>VZRL01001859.1:361911-389198 GCA_013397895.1 Origma solitaria
TTTTTTTTTTTGTCAAACAGTTCTTAAATGGTCCTTCAGCAAAAGCCCGAGCTGGAATAGACTTAGACACATATTTAGCACAGTGTTATGAACACTTGAGTATTTCTGTTTCTGAGATCCCAACACAAGATTATTAGAGTGGTAAGGCACAAGGCGCATCAGGTGTGAGAGCCAAGTCTTGCTTGCGCCTTTGCTAATGGAAACTCACTCAAGTGAATAGAGTTGCTTGGTTTACATTTGCACAGCTGAGGCCATGGCTTGGCCCAGGATCTACAAGTCTGAACATAAGGGAAAAATAACAATCCAGTGTCTGCTAATGTTCTAGAAATGTGAACAGTGGACTGGGTCTAAAAATTAAAAACTAGGAGAGACAAATATTGGGCATTCATGTAAAGCACCTGGGTAAATTTTAGGGTCTATTTTTTCATAATCATGGATTTCTGACAATTGAACCTGATTATTCAGAATTCTTAAGAATGCAAAATCCTTAGCTGTGTTCTCTGAAAGGGAAATCTTTGAGGCTTACAGCAAAAATCAAGTCTCCTAGCCTTCTTAAATACATGTGAGTGGTTTTGGTTGTTTCTTGTTTTTTTTCCCTAAGAATTAGCCATGGTAAACTGTCTTTCAGGGATCTGATTTCTGCCCTTCAGACTTCTACAGATGTTCTTCAAAATGCAGAACAAATGTACCTTCCTGATAAGCAATTTGTTACTTTTCACTCTGTGTTTATTCATGTCAGAAATCTGCAATGGTATGTAAGCAAACAATAGTGTTTAAGTGCTTCATTAATTCAAAGGATAAATAAATGTGGAATAAAATGAGGAAACATTTACAAGCAGCTGTTCAAGGATATCAGATTTTAAGTTATCTGTAGCCTTCATAATTATTTCCATGCTCTTGTGTTATTAAAAATGTAATGCAGACATCATAGTAATAGTAATGGTGAGTAATTAGCTGAGATTCTACTACCTTTCAGATTTTTAAGTCAGGAAATTCTAGAAGTCTTTTTGATAGTGATGGTTAGTCACTGGCAACAGATCCAGACTTTTGGTGGGGCTAAAGGGCTTCCTGGCCAGGAGGAAGGTTGGGAGTGCTGCAATAGTCATTCAGATTGCTTTCCGCATGTGCAGTTTTCTTACCATACGCAACGACCCTGCAGCCTTCATGGCACCTCAGCCCAGCATTATGATCTCTGCTCTCAGAAATGTTGCAGTTGTATTTTTGGTGCTGTCCAGGAATTGCAAGTTTGAGCTTAGACCGGGCACAGATCAGGAAGACTCACTGAACTGTTGTCTGGAATGAGCTTCAGATCTCATGAATCCTGCTAGTCTTGGTGGAGCAAATATTCCAAAGTCCTCAAATCTTCTCCAGGACTTGTTTTTTTTTTGTATACATGAAGATAATATCATAGTTTTGTCTCAGGTAAAAATATTCCGACAGCATTGGATGAACTGCTATGGCTGTAGTTACCATTTTCAAGTATTTGTTATGGACAGAGAAGACTTGCCAATATACTCATCACTAATACAGATTTCTATTTCCTTTCATTATTGTGTCTTCTGAATGGCTTTGTTCCATTTTGTTCCTTTGAGGAAGATTGCTTTATTTTTTTAACTTGCCAATTCTTATACATTCAGCAACCATAAAAAGAATATTTTCAAATTTCTCAAGTAACTGAAGACTTTCTCTCTTTATCAGATGTGATGTGGTGCTTACATGTGGGCCTGGAAATGCTATTACCTGCCAAAACACTAGTGAAACTGGGGTGATGCAGACATCTAAGTCTTCTGAGACTCTTGGTCTCATATAGAAAATCTGGCATTAGTGCAACCCTTTAGGTTACTGGTATATGTTTTTATTGAAAAACATCCCAGTCCGACAACATTTATAGATATATGGCATCCTATGTTGTTTCTTCCCTGTCCTGCTATTTCCTTTCTAGATTGAAATAGGTGATACTGCTAAGAGTACCAGTAAAACTGCACCAATATTAAATGTTGTATTAACTATATCTGACATCTTGTTGAAAGTTGTGACAGGCTAGTCTGTTCTGAAATGGAGATTTAAGGTCTAATTCCAGAAAACTTATTTGCTTTCTTTTTCTATTGGGGCTTTCTGTCTGTTTGGCTCTCTTGGAAGATTTTTTTTAATAGTTATGTTTATGCTGCCAAATCAGATTGGGATTCAGACTTCGGGTAGGACTTTGGGTGTTATTATTTCAGTCTCATAATAATGATAAGGATTAGGAACAGTGTAAATGAAGAGTAAGGCTTGAACTTTTTAAAGCAGAACTATCTCTCACCAGAAATGAGTCCATGCCAACGTTGCACTTCTTTTACAAGACTTATTTTGAGCTTCCCTGGAATTTTTGAGGTGGTCATCTGAGATCTAAACAGCAAGGCTGCCTAAAAAGTAAACAAATCCTTTTAGATGTGGTGAGCAGAGCAGATTGGATATGAGTTCCAAGAATGTACAAAATGAAATCCATTCAATTTAGCAGCAGGAAGGTTACTGCACAGCGATAGCGCACACGTGACTCATCTCTGGTGTCGCAACACCATTAACCAGAGAGATTGGACACACCGATGACTGTTCTTGGCCTGGCTGGGAACGCCAGTAAGAAGCCTAACCACTGCCAGTTGTGCTGTTTCTCAGCTCATGCATTAGTCATATACAGAAAAAAAAAATTATTCGCTGCTAAGTCACCAAACCAACTATTAGAGCTGCTGGATTTCCACGACCACTCCAGGGGTCCTCCCATTAGATTACCACTGGGTATTCTAACACATCACATCTGGCCAACAGAGAGCAAGTTGGGGTCTACCGTTTCAACAGAAAAACTGGTTTGGACCTGGGCTTCCTAGGCAGGATCATGTATTGATCTGCAGTTTCAGTCCTATTAGGTCATTGATTATGTAACTAATCATTACTATTTTCCAGAGTGACATGAGGTTTCCACCACCTTTTGCTTTTCTGGAGTGATGTAGGACACAGCCCTCACCCCTCAAAAAAAAAAAATCCCCAGGCCTCTTCTTTTTCTGACCATCTCACCTGTACAGTGCAAAACTATCCGTGCTAGAAGAATGAGCAGTTGCTGCAAAACCAATCATGCACTGAACAGTTTTGTGTCTTTTTTTATCCCTCTGATTTTTTCCAGAATTGTCTGATTACTGAAAAGCATCAGATACAAAAGGAGAACATAAAGCAAAGGTAGGACTTTTCATTTGCTTGGGGCCACTCAGCTCCCAAGAGGCCTGAAACAAGAAGGCCCTTCTAAATCACAGAGAAAGAGCATGTTTTTCTGCAAATGCTCTCACATTCTCTCTTGCTCTCACGTGCTTTAAAGCATACATCTGACACAAATTAATCTGCAGGGTTTTTAGTCATTTCCCATCCGCTGCTGGGGTAAATTAGACTTGCTGATGTTGTTTTGGCCTAACCCTGAAGCAGCATGAAAGGAATGGCCCAGAGGGAGGGCGAGCATGTTCTCCTTGGCTCTTCTTCCATGTACTCTCCAGTCTGTTAAAAAAAAAAAAAATTAGTTCAATTGGCCTGAAAGGCACTGGGAGATTGAAAACCCCTCTGTAGTACCTTAAAGAACCAAAATTACTTAATTAATGTGGAGACCATTATGTGAGGTTACCATATGAATGAGTAAGTGGACTGCCTGAGTTACAGAGCAGGAAAGAGGAAAGGATATCTGAGGTCAGACTTGTCAGGGTAAAGGAATCCTAAACAATGAGGGCATTGGTTTAAGATTTGAGGAAGAATTTGAAAAAGAGCCCTGAGAGTGAAATTAAATGAAGCATGGGAGAGTATTAGTGGAGATTAGCAGTGCAGTGAAGGAACCCAGAGCAGACTGCCAATCGCCCCTAAGCACAGGCAGCTTAAACTGGGCTGATGCAGACAGGAATTAGGCAGTGCTGGAGTCTGACTGAAAACTATTTTCTTGAGCAATGTTAAAGAGTTTCTCTTCCACACCCCCTTTCTTTCACTGACTTCTGAAAGTGAACATGCCCCCGTCCCAGTTGCATGTGGGTTTTTTGTTTGGTTGATTTCTTTGGGGTTTTTTTTTTTGGCTTTTTTTTCAGTCTTAGGGTTTTTGCCAGGCAGACTTAAGACAGAAGTAGATAAAACAGAGTCAAGATTTGAAAAGCAGTTGGGCACTCAGTGTAAATGTGAGATTCACTTAGTAGCATGGGATTGTCATTGCAAGTGTACTGCTTCAGATGAGGAGAGGACAAATTCTAGTGAAACTAAGGAAATTAATATCTGTACTTATATCTGTTGAACCCTGTGAGACATATTTGCTTACATATGGATACTGGTTTAATGAAAACTAGATTATTTTTCTGAAACATGAGTGCTTACGTGGTCTAAATTTTTCAGAGCTCTTTCAGGCTGTTTCAAGATTTTTCTCCTTGGAGATTTTCTGATTAGCTGTAGTTTCCAGAAAGCAGTACCTGCAATAGAACAAGTATCCATAGGATAATAACCAGCTGAAGGTGGTAACATTGTGTAAGGTACTGACTGCAGTACTTATTTTATTGACTTTGGTTTCATTTGCTGTCTCTTTGAAACAGTGCTCACATGTTCTGGAATGAAAATTCTGACTCCTGGATATGAGCTTCTAGCACTTTTCCTATCAGCCACAAGCAGAATTGTTGTTAAAAGCAAGGGGAAAGTGAATCATCTCTCTGAAAATACTTTTATTGTGTGTTAAGTTTTACAGAAGACAATGGATGAGATCTTGAGTAACATTTGCAAAACCATCCAGAGAATCCCAAAGTAATACCTGCCAGAGCCTGTAGGAAGTCAGGGATCATATTTAGACTGCATCTTTCAGATATAAATAATGCCCCTGACTGACTGTATGGTTTGGGAGGACCTAAGAACTTTGGAGAACAGTAATTCAGTGCTTTGGTGTTAAATGCTACTGGACTGTGATAACCAACAGCTGGAAGAAGCTCTTTATTGTGGGTGTGGAGAGGCACTGGAACAGGTTGTCCGGAGAAGCTGTGGATGCCCCATTCCTGGAAGTGCTCCAGGTCAGGCTGGATGGGGTTTTGAGAAACCTGGTCTAGTGGAACCCCATGGCAAGGGGTTGGAACTAGGTGCTCTTTAAAGTCCCTTCCCAACCATCCTGTGATCATATGATTGAATGGATTAGTGTCCATCTTTGAAAAGCTGCGCTGTATCTTTAGCAATAAATACTCTGGGTAGTCTTACAGCTGTAAGTCTCCAACGCTGGAGTTTAGATTTGTACAGCAGCTCCTGCATTCTCTTGGGGCATCAAGGGAACCTGTGTGCCCTAAACTGCCTCTGGGTAATGGACTGAAATGCTTTTGTTGCCTCGTGAGGAGGCATTCCTGAAGCTTCACTGGTTTATGTCCCTGAAACAGCTAGGTGCTTCTGGGAAAGGGGGTGGAGGTGGCCCCTGGCTGTCAGCAATCCTAATAGACTTCAAGAGACACTGAAACTGCCGTCCGGCTGGTGCTCTAAAATGGAGTGAATTAGTGGAATCCACACAAATGTTGATTCATTGCATAAACTGCATTTCAGAAGCAGATTGGATGACATTTTCCAATGTTCCCCTTTGCAGCAATTGTTTCATTTCTCTGCAAAAGAATAATAATTTAAGTAATTGGAATTTTCCTGCAGGATAGGAAAAAATGACCCCCCTTCCAGCCCTTTCTTTTCTATTTTCCCATCTATTAATTTAATTGAAACCAAAATAGTTTGAAATATTAAATACCATTAGAAGCCTCCCATAACTAAGGCTAGTGCTGTGTGGGAAATACTTTTCTAACCTGCACAACTTCTGTGTTTTCCTAAACATTCCTGTTCTGCTCTGAGAGAGGACCACGCCCCTTTAAAGGCAGGAGTATTTGTGCTTGTGTTGCTACATGGGTGTTAGCATTATGAGAGTGGTGTGTAACACCCGAGAATTTCATCTTTGAAATACCTTATTTTTTTCCCAACCAAAGAAAAGATTGATTTTTCTTCCATAAAAAAGAGAATCACACCATATAAGTGGAAACAAAGACGAAGCTAAAGTGGTTTTGCTTGACTCTAGAGCTAAAGAAGCTGACAGAGGAATTGCACACCCTCTAAACAGTCTGCATTTCTCTTGCTAGCAATAACATATGTGATGCTCCTGCTAATTCTGACTTGACCATGGTGTTACTCAATGTGTTGTCCTGCACTGTAGTACTGATTGCTCAACATATATGCCCTAAATAGAGTTAACAGCTGAGTGTGACTTTCTGTTAATGTAATGTATAATGGCCAAATTTTGCTAACTCTTAATCTAATCAGTACTGGAGAATATGTTTGGTTAAGAATACATTTTCTATGAAATATGTTTCAGGCAATGTATTTCTGAGCAATAAACTATCCTTGTTTCTCCACTCCCAGCTGAATAACACGCAATAACTTTTCATCGAAAGATTTTTGTGTTACTTCAAACAGACTTTAACCCTGATATTGCTTCTTCATGAAATCTAATTAAAGGGCTGTGATTTCTTTTTAAGAGGTTTTTCTCTGTCTTAGCCAGTTCATTGCAATTAGAAATCCTTTGTCTTAGAGCCACATAGGAGAGACTTGGATTACTTAAACTTTCAGGTCTTTTTCCTGTGTGAACCACAAATATATTAACTTTCAATGATTCACAAATTAGGCCAATTAAAAAAAACCAAAAAAACAGAGGCTGGTAGCTTCATATTTTCTAAGAGTTTATGAAGGTTTTGTTTGTTTTGTTTTTTTTTTTAAATTATTTAAAAAACTGAAAAGAGCCACAATCAAGAAAAAATGAGGGGCACATGAGATAAAAAACTACATAGTTCTTTTAAAGGATTCTGAATAACTAATCCATCATTAAGATTCCTTTTAATGGCTGGTGCTCCTTCTAATTGGTTAAACTACTTAAGAAAGTATTTCAGTGCAATCATTAGCATAGAAAGCCTGGTTGTTTATGCCTTTTGATCATTGATGGCTATCAGGGAAGAAGCTGGATTTTAATATTCTTGAGAAGGATGTGTAGATTTCTGTCCACCATCCCTGCTTCTTCCTTGTAATCCTATATATCTCAGATCCTTAAGCTGCATAGAAATATCATCTTATTTCCCCTCATCAAATGTTTTCATAATAAATGCCCTTTTAGTACTATCTATTATAAGTTATCCTGTGAGCTCCTTGGGAATCAAATAACAGAAGGAAGGGGGAGCGAGCATGTTCTTTTTGTAGGTTGGGGGGACTATAGATATTGTGCCTTGGAGATAAGTACTGGCTTTGGGATTTTTAATGAGGTATCTGACTTCCTCTGATTCAGTATGAATTGTTGTAGGGGCTAAGCCATCTGCATTTCATCTCTCCATATTTTTGACCCAGGTCAACAAGATCTACCAGAGTAGTGATAAAGGTATTTACACAAATAAATGTATGCACTGGTTTTGGTTTCGAAAGTTTATCAGCATATTCTTTTTCTTTGAAAATTGAGACAGAATCCTTTCAGGTGAAGCTTTCCTAGAACGTTGCTACTGTTTCTAGCCTTGAGACATTGTTTGACTGGGTTTTGCCTTTGGTTCTTTGAAATCAGCCCAGAGGCAAGATGCATGCTGTGAAGAACGACAAATTATAAGATCGCTGGTCTGATGGTATACTTTCAGTACCCAAAATAGTCCATGACATTTGTCTTGGGCTAAATTCGTTCTTAGCGCCAGTGGGTACTCTGATAGTGCTTGCTCCTTGGTCACACCTGGTAGTAGAAATCAAAGGATGAGGAGCTGTTGAATCCCTCAAAAGCAGGGAGGCCCTGCAGAGGGAAATCAGCAAATTTGAGGTCAGGGCAATCACCGACTGTATGGGGTTCAATGAGGGAAATGCTGTATTCTGCACCTGGGATGGGCAACCCTGGATGTACAGACAGACTGGGGAAGGAGATGCTGGAAAGCTGCGCCATGGAAAGGGACCTGGGGGTCCTGGCTGATGGCAAGGTGAACATGTGCCAGCAGTGCCCTGGCAGCCAGGAGGGACAAGCCTGTCCTGGGGGCATCAGGCACAGCATCGCCAGCCGGGCAAGGGACGGCATTGTCCTGCTCTGCTCTGGGGCGGCCTCACCTCGAGTGCAGGGGACAGTTTTGGGCACCACAATTTAAGAATGATATGAAACTATTAGGGAGTGTCCAAAGGAGGGCAACAACGGTGGTTAAGGGCCTTGACAGGAAGCTGTGTGAGGAGCAGCTCAGGGCACTTGGTCTGTTCAGCCTGGAGGAGACTGAGGGGAGACCTCACTGCAGTTACAGCTTCCTTGTGAGGGGAAGAGGAGGGGCAGGCACTGATCTCTTCCCTGTGGTGACAGTGACAGGACCCAAGGGAATGGCCTGACATTGTGTCAGGGAGGTTCAGGCTGGATATCAGGAAAAGGTTCTTTACCCAGAGGGTGTTTGGGCATTGGAACAGGCTCTCTGGGGAAGTGGTCACAGCACTAGCCTGACAGAGTTCAAGAAGTGTTTGGACAATGCACATGGTGTGACTTTTGGGGATGGTGCAGTGCAGGGCCAGGAGTCAAACTCTGTGATCTTTGAGGGCCACTTCCAACTCAGCTTATGCTGTGATTCTGTGAAATTCCTTAGAAACTATAATTTTAATTTCAGGGACCAGTAACTGTACATTTTATGGACTGAAACCAGCAAGAACTTCATACTAAAGAAATCCATTATATGTGCACACATGAAGCTGAAATTTTGATCTCGAGAGGAACTGTACCATTTGTACAGTCCTGCTGCTGCCTTGGGCAGTAGCCAATAGTAAAGCTGATTTTTAGTCTGTCAAATCTAGTGTCAAAACATTCTTTGTTAGGTAGGTAGATATGGGCATTTTATACTAATCTGCTTCCGAGTAAGGCTAGAAAGCAGTTTTTAAAACCACACTTGTTTCTGAATTCAAAACTCTGTTTCATGAACCGTAATCTCACACTGCGCTCATTGGTAAACTCCGTCATTTTGAGCTGTCTTTCAAAATGTTGATGGGAGCACACCCATGCAAGTTGAGCTGAGTGAATAATGACACCGTGAATTATTATGATGCATTTTGCTTAGGTTCAGGGTGTTTTCAAGAAAATTTATTTGGAAGGGGGAATATTTTACACTGATGAGCAACTTCCAAGTCCTGGAAATACGAGCTGTGCTGTCTAGCTGCTCTCTGCCTATGTGTGCTCACATGCTGCTCTGGCATGCAGGCTGGAGGATGCAAATGAAGCTTTTGGTTCTGGAAAGCCACATCTGCCTCTCTCCCCCATGTCCTGCTTTCTGCTAGCATGTTTGCCAGTAAAACTCAACCCTGTGAACATTTGCAGACACCAGTCATAAAAACAGGCAAGGCACAGCAACAGTTAAAGCTTAATAAAAAAATATCAAGAGCCACATAAAATAGGTGGGGTTTGTTCCCCCCACATCTCGCTCTCAGCTGTCCTCTTAGGAGCATTCTGCTGGGAAGGAAAATAGTTATCACGACTGCAGTTACAGGTTGTTGAATGTTTGATTTAGGCAAAGCTTGCAGATTCGATTCCTTATTTGTGCTCATGCAGACTCTACAATGTCTTTTGGAAAACCCTTCTCAAAAGGTCTTTGAATCATTGTAACTTTGTTACATCAAAAAGTTCAGCTGCAGTCAGTCATTTCCAGTCATGGCCATTGCAATTTACACTGAAAAGGAAAAGAAACCTGAGGAGGGTGGCTGCTTGAGAAAGAAGAGTGTGATGGCTGCCCACTCAGCTATTTAGTCAGAAGTCTTGTTTAACATCGTCCTGAGTTACAGGAATTCTGCTTTTAGCACCCTGTTATGCTGTGTACCCCCCCAACATGTATTTGGAAAGCCTCTGTCAGCAATCACGGGGTGAAGAGACAGTTTCATGAGGTGAGTGGGAGGTTAGCCCTAATTGCAACTGTGCTATACCAACATTTTATTTCAAACCCTTCTGCTCGTGTGCATGATTCACTCAATGTGCTGTGTGATTACCTACCTGACTTGTGAACTTCTGTGGTGAGGAGGAAATGCCTAGTGTGGGGAAGTAACTATGGTAACAATTCATATAAAGTTCTGATGTTTATCAGAACAAAAGATAATGCTTAACTTGTTGACTTCTCAGGCCTTCAATTCTGCAATGTGCAGAAAAGTAGATATACACACTGCCCCCTTATCAGAGAGGGACTAAAGCTGAGTATCTAAAGCATTTGACAATTCTCTCTAGACTCAGATGCATCAGTTACCTTTAGTATAGGAATTAAGAGGTTTTATTAATATAGGTGAGAAAAAGCTACAAATCTCTACCACACATTAAAAACACATTTGTGGGCCTGAAAGTTTTCTTTTGACTATAACACCTGGCCTAAAAGGTTTCTTTCTGACCGTACAAACCCTGCCTCAGAAATGTCACGGGTTATTGCTTATTTCCACATTTTCCTTTCAGAGCAGTCTATATGTCTTTGTGCTTCAGCACTGGAAAGCCTCAGTTTTGAGTGGGATCCATAATTAACAGTTCTGCAACTCAGTCTCAAACAGTTTTCTGTGCAAGGTGACCCAGAGTGTCTTTAGTTCACTCTTGATCCCTGTGCTTAAATTAAGGGCTGCTATTAATTTAGATCCAGACCGAACATGGTTATCTTACCCTCAGCAATAAAGTTCAAACAGTTACAGCTCTCCATTACTTTACTGGGTAACCTCATACATAAATTTCCTGTTTATCATTCCTCTGAAAACTCCATGAGGAAGAAGTAAAACAGAGTTCTTCAGAGTAAACTCTGGCCTTCTACGCAGTCTGAAGCATCACAGCTTCAAATGACCAAAACGGCTTGCCTTTTTTGTGGCCTGATCTTAAAGAGCATATACCTGCCCAGTTTACTTCTAAAAAAGCAGGCTAGACTACAAATGAATTATTTGAAAGAAACATTAATGTTCTGAAAACATAGAGAGTGTCCTTCCTATGAAGGGCTTGTCTTAAGGCAGCAGACCTGGCATCTTGAAGGGCAGCAGGGGAATTTGATAGCTTTCTTTGTTAATTAAAGGAAATTATTTACCTAAATTGCAACTCTGCTGGATAGAGCTGTGGGTATCACACAAGATTTTCTGCCTAATGGCTGTTTTCAGTAGATGTTGATCTATATTGTGTTCTCACTTCAGTGTAGGGCTTTTCTATTTTGAAGAAACTAGTAGACAGCGGTTATGTTCTGTACCATTATGTTTATTTCCATTTTAAAACTTTGACTTAATTGAATTTTCGTAGTCTCATAGGAGTTTCCATGGTGATTTACACTGCTTTATATTCTGTAACCAGTAGCAGGCACTGCTCCCCATCTTCCTTTTGTGCTGTGAGCACCTAATATGTGATGCTTTTTCAGCTGGCTTGGTTTTGTACTGTCCTGAGCAAATATTTCCAAAACATTTTCTATCACTAGATTTAACACCATCAGTATAGCACCTGACACTGTCCTGACTAGCAAGGATCACTTTTGAGGCTTAGAATACCTGGTTATTTTGCTGTGACAGCTAACTGGGCCATTTTTGTACCACTGCTCTTAGAAACTAGTCTGTAAGCATCAGCTTCTTTTCAGACACTTTTGAGTGCTCCCAGTGATGAGCTGGTGCAAAGAGTCATACTGTTCAATAGAAAATCAGTCCAGAAGGTGTATTTAACAAGCTGGTATTTAAAAAAATTCTCCTTTTCCCGTGTCCAACTGCCTGGTCACATCTGTTTCGCTACATCCTTGTAATCTGATGAAACTGATAGAGTAAATGTTTGCAATGAATAATTCAAACGCCTCTGAATTCCCCCGCTCTTTACTTTCCCCACAAATTTCCACATGACTTAAAGAAATAGGTTTACCCCATTATACTGCTTAGCAATCCAGATGTATCAATCCTGAGCTGAAAAAGTTATGTTTTAGGAGGAATGTAATTGCTGAAAGTACATGATTAATCTTTTCAGTGAGCATCCTTATTTCCTTTGGGATGAAGACATTAAATTTGGACTTATATTTTGAGTTATGTAGGAGGCTTAAAAATTAACAGCAACAGTTGTGAATCAGTCACTATCAGGATCTTTTCAAGCAAGTCTCAGCTAAAATTATCATGTTCATTGTTCTTCCGCTGTAGCTTTTCTATGTCTTTCAAAGTAATAAATATAGGCAGATACTTTCATTTCATTTTGCACTGCATTTCCATATCTCAAAATCTGCTGTTATCTGCTTCCCCTAAAAGATATGCAGAAGAATCCCCTGCCTCCTTTTCAGTCTATTTCCTTACTTCTAGACCTGCTTTTTCACCAAAGCCTTTCTGTTTACGGATTCAAGGCATACAACACAATGCACAAATTGCTACCTATAGAATAAATTCAGGCATGAATGTTGTATAATGTACTCCGAGACTCCCAAATTACATATTGTACTAATTACATATAAAGAGACAAATTACATGGCCAGAGTTGCCTGTTGCTGCTTGTGCAAGTTTGCAAAGCACAGAACCTCCTTTATCTCTACTATGATTCTCCAGCTATCAGCCTGCTGAGGTTTGATGATTCAGAAGCAACTTTTCCTAAGGTCAATACAGGTCACTGAAGTATCCTTGGAGATTTAAGTTGCAGCTTTCTTACATCCTGACTCAGCTAGGTTTCTGATTCTTGGTTCAGACTCACGACCTTCCTTTGTTTTCCTGATTAGACCATGGAAGTTGCAAAATACTGTTGGGAAGTAAATGTGGGAGAATCATGTTTTCCATACAATATTATTGCAGTCAGAGAGATTGTCTCAGTGCTAGGACACTTCATTAGAAGTTGGATAACAACTTTTAAGCACTCATTCATGCCACTGTTGCAAAAGCAATGGAGGGATATTAGGGGAACAACAATGAAAGTATTTTCGAGAGGATGTCTTGATGAAGCTGAAAAAATAATTTACCCAACATTTCAGGTGATAGTTGTCCCTTTCATTTTCTAACTAGGATTTCGGCAGGTTACTGTCCGGAATCTGACAATCACAACACTTGGGGTGATACAAGAAACAACTCAAAAATGTCCAGATCTAAGTGCAAGAGCAAAACTACACCTTTGTGCATATCTCCTTGATCTTAACTCCACTGAATCGAAATGTCTTGATATTATCTAAAACCACCATGCCTTTCCAAAATTATCTCCAAAGTTGGAAACATTACAAAGGGATGAATTGCTGAAAGATTTTTGCATTGTACTGTCATTGCAATCGTATATTTTGCAGACTTTGAGCATCTCATCTATGTTCTACCTCATGGGGATAGCATGCTACAGAAGGGAGATTTAGAGCAAGGATAATTACAGGGACTGGCATATATTTTCTTCAAAAGATTAGTGGCACTTTTGGAAGAAACTAAGCAGAATGGAAAGAGGTAAAAATCTGGAGAGACAAAAAGAACAAAGGAGATCTCTTGTATTCAGCTTTGTGTTTGAGGTAAACTCCCTAGGCCACGAAATGCATGTGTGTAACAATGTGTGATTCTTGGGGCTGTCCTGTGAAGGGCTGAAAGCTGGACTTCAATGACCCTTTTGGGTCACTTCCAGCTCGGGATATTCTGTGATTCTAGCATGAAGCATTCTTAGCAGTCATTCCTGTTTTCTGGCAACAAGTTATTGGAAACCCTTTAGAAACAGAGGGTCTGTGCCACACAGGAGAGGACAGGATTACCTAAATTAAGTTTCAATAAATAGCAGGTAAGTGTGCTAGACCAGAGGCCTTCAACGATCCCACTCCTTTCTCATAAGAAAAGCCATCTTTGTTGTGTTAGCAGCATAGCATCCTTCTGTGATTGAAAGCACTTGTAAGGTGATGGCAGCATGTTTCTGTTTACATCCAAACAATAATCAAGATCTCACACAGCGATGATTTGTTGTCAGCTATTTTTCCTGCACTAAACAAGTCTGACACTAGCATCCCACGAGCTAATTAACTCAAGTATCTGGCGTGTGAATCTACATTACAGCAGTCAGCAGAATATCCACAGAACTGAAAAAACCAGCCAAGTGGACTGATGTTCTGGGGAGATGAAGAGTGTCTCCTTGAGGTAGAAGAGAAGATGAATGTTGATAAACAGGATTCTCACTCTCCCACCCCTTAAATTTATCTCTTAGGGGTTTTTTTAAAACAAAATTTTGAAAGAAAACTGAGCCGAATTCTTTGGGCTGAATATTGGCAACTTGTACTTTTATTTCCTTGCTAATTTCTACCTTCCTTTTCAACCTTTCTGATTTGCTTTACCCTTTTCTTAACACACAGAAATGGGTTCTGGCATCAGTTTGCTTTTAGTATCTGCCCAGGTTCCGTGATGAGACAATATTGTGGGATTTCTTGGTGTTCAACACCTTTCATTTCTCCCTTGGGGAACTGTTGGCATCGCACACTCCTGGGGCAATCAGAATAGAGAAACAGCAAAACATTTAGGAATTCAACACTGTTGGTAAAGCGTTCCAGTGTAGGCTGTCCAAGATGAAAAGGTAACAGGAACAAACGGAATAAACAGGACATTAGTATTTTGACACCTTGTCATGGTGCTCATATTTCAGGGTTTTTTTTGGTATGTCTTACAGAGTTAAAAGAACACTCATTGTTTTGCTATCACTCCCACTGTATGCAGGTAGAGCTATGGATTCTCAGGCCCTTTAAGAGTGGGGCCTGAGTTGTTTTTTAATCAGGGAAAAAATACTCCATTAATACCCTCTCATCACTGTAACACTGAAAGTGAACTGCCCTTTTTTTAAAAAAAAAAGAAAAAGACATGGTTGTGTGCCTCATGAGCAAGGAATAGGTGTATATATATATATATATCTGGGTCTATACAGAAAGTCTAGTTTGGTAGTTACAGGAAGGTTCCAGAAGAGCTACTAGAGACAGATTTTTTTACATTAAAGCAAATTTGGTCCCTTTTGAACAGAGAGAAGAGCTGTAGGGTCCACATCCTTTAAGGAATTTAAGCATTTGGCTCAAAAGGTCATATTTACACACTAAAATTAAATACTTGTGAGAACTATTTGGTAGCGAGCCACCTTTCTCAGTAAGAGACACTTGAGCACCACAGGCCAGTCAGAAAATATGCAGAATAGAGGGCTGTTTTTGAAAACTTGTCTCTGCTGAGTGCCTCTTCAATGGCAGGGGTTTCTCTCCAAAGCTGCAGCGCAGCCATCTGTTCCCACCCATCTTTTGTATAGCAGATATCGGCACAGAGTGAGAGTTCTGAAAGATATTTCTGACCTTCAAAGACAGGGGAGTTCGAGGTGAATCATTCTGTTTAAACCGAATTTATTGCATAGAAAGGGGATACAAGATTCATTAACTCCCAAGATAATATAAGGAGTGGGATAAATGACTCCTCAGAGCTGCAGGGAACATGCATAATCCTTGGGAGCACAGGAAGTCTGAATAGCTGTGTTTAAACCAGTAATGAGTATGCCCCCAATTATAATTGTCCAGAGCAAGAATTCAGATTTGTGGCTTGGACTGCTCATAAGTTTTTAAGGAGGGAGTCCACACTGTCATTTGAAAGCCCCATTACATCAAACATATCTACTGGCTGTCAGCTGATCTAACTCCAGTAACAATAATGTCACTGCAGCAACACTGATCTTGAGATCTGAGCATATTTTGCTGACATCAATGTTGTGCTGAGCCAGAAGAGAGCCACCCTTTTACCTGCTCTTGAGCTCTTAAACTGCCCTGAGTTGTCTGGTGTTGGTAGCCCACAGAAATCTGGTTTCAAACTGTATGTTTTGGGTCTGCTCCATTATGGTCAGTCCAGTTAACCTTCAATGTAAGCTGAATGTAAATGGCTATATGAAGTTGCACCTTTTGAAAGTAGACATGGAGCTGGCTTTACCATTTACCTTCTCTAGATTTGAAATTATCTCAGCTTCTTGGCCCATTTCAAACAATGACTAAACAAAGAAGGGGAAAAAAAACCAAACCAAGCCCAAAACAAACCACCAAAACCTTGAACTCTGCCACTGTTTAATTGAGGGTTGATGTGACAATTTAGTTGTATATCTGTGACAGCGTTAAATTACATTTATTGAAAAATAATTTTTGCAGGAATGCATACACTTTCTCTTGCTCACATTTGTGTTGACCTATAAGACTTTACTACAGCATTCCTTTCCAGGTTACTGCTGTAAAATCTGAGTGTTAATCATCAAATTAATTTCTGTGTCTGCTGGGCCTTCCACAGTATTTTCTTTTCTTTTTGTTTTTGTTTCCCACATGTTGCTTTCATCCTGCCTTGGGTCATTTACTATAATTCAGTTAATCCACTCTAGCAGAGTGGCAAATGAGACTGGCACTGAAGGTATGCCTGCTGCTGATTCCCAACAACTTTTAGTGTCATAATTGCAGCAGAGGACATTGCAAAAATCAAGTTAATCCTTGTAACATAGTATGTCTGTTAGCTATATGCAAGGTGATCACAAGTTAGTCTGTATCAGGTACAGGTCATTAAATTAAACTCACTTCCTTTAATTTAATTCTTTATAAGGAATCTGTCAGTTGCACGCATCAAACCCGAAATTATCATGTTCAACAAAGCCAGGCACGCTTATGTTTTATAAATACTTTTCCTTAGAGGAAAACTTCTGAAAACATTAACAAAAAGAAATGTTGTATGCAACCGTGATTTTAGAAGGTTCCATTGTTCCTATTTGCTCTTGCTTGCTCTCTCCCTTGTACGTGTTGTAGTTTACACACTTAAAAGTTCCCAGCTAGGTTTTGCAAATCCATATATATGAGAGACAAAGGCCTCTCCTATAGGTTCAAGTTTCCTAAAACTCAGGGGCACAAACTCCTCGGAAAGAGATACCACACACTTTCAGACTAGGTCAATTCTATTGAAGCCTCCAAAGAGATGCTGGGAATTGCACATCCTAATTGCAGAGTGGACACAGTGTGAGTCAGTCATGAGACATCCTGTGAGTGCTGTGAAACTGCACGAGGATTCAGACCTGTGTGCACGACGGGGTGGTAAGTGCAGTCATGCCTTCATGCACGTCTGTGCCTGGAGACGTGTTGGGAAGTGTCTTCAACAAGAAGCCCCCACCAATACTTTTGCAGCTTCTCTAACAGGCTGCTGAATGATTTAATAAGGTTTTTTTAAGATGACATAACCATTCTGCAAACAAAGTGCCGTGTACTAAATAGTTTAATACTAAGGAAGGCAAGATGAGGACATGACAGTAAAGAAGAGCTCATTTTGTTATGTTTTAAAGTTGATTCCTGTCACAAAATGCGTTTTTGCTGAAAGCATAATTTTATCATATTCCACTCAGTTTCCAGGAAAAGATACCCCAAGATATGCTGTTAATTTAACCCAGACAGGGAGAAATAAAAGCAGTTAGAGCAAAGATGAAGCAGCACCACTCTCCTCTGAACTAGGGTTGTGATTATATTTATTATGTATCATTGAACATATACGAATATTGCATTATGGTAATTCCTAGAGTTAAGACATCAGGATCTGGCATGTGCTGACATCTTTTATATCTCTACACTCAGGTTTCAGCAAATGCAGGACTCCAGATAGATGATCTGAAGCAATTACTATTATCATTTAAAAAAAAACCAATGCAAATGCGTAATCAAGAGTTTTTATACTCTGTGCTTACAGCACATGGGCAAATGGAAACACCCTGTCTTGAGAATGTGATTGTGCGTAATGCTTATAAATGTTTTAATGGCTCCTCAAAAGGAGAACACGTAGTTCTCCATGCTGTCTGCTCCTTGGGGGAAATGACTGCGCTGAGCAGAAGTAGCATTGGTGTGACCCAAAGAGCGAGAGGTGTTGCAGCCTCAGCACCAGTTTTGCACACAGGGAAGTCAGTGGGAATGCAAGCTCTTTGAATATAAGAAAATCTAATTGCTGGAAAACCATGCGATTAGTTTAGAAAACTCTGAAAATAAAAACTAAAAATATATCATGTTAAGGCACTGATATATAACCTTGACACAAGGATGTACTTTTGGCAGAAGCATACTGTAAACGAAGTAAATGGAAAGCCACTGCCTTAATGAGCTATCAGGCTTGGGCTTGTGACAAGATGCAATCAGAGAAGGAAACAAACAAATGGATAGGAGCTGAAACAGAGAAGGATGTGGGAAGCATAGTGCAAGCATGCTTTTTCATACACATGCTGTGTGCATAATATCACAGCGAGCAAGGGGGGCCAGGGAGTCTCCTGCTTCATGTTGTGGCTTATTTAGGCACAAGTCCCACAGATTTCTGACAGGGTTTTGTCTTAAACAGAACCATGGAGGGGAAATTGGGGCTTGTCACAAAATGACGCTCAGGTACGTACAAATGAATCAATGTGCTTCCCACTATGCTGGCTTAGTGCTGAAAAAAAAAAAAGGCAAGAAAGCTTGGGAGAAACAAAAGCACAGCTTTTTGTAATTATAGATCTTTTTGAGTTAGACTGAGCCCTCCCCTTTCCTTCCTTTACCTTCCACTTCTCCTCCCAAAATAATAACACATTTTGCCAATAATTTTGAGGAAGTCTCAGTGGGCCAGATGGAATTCAAAGAGAAGGATCTAATAGAGTTTTGTTTTATTCTTTGTTTTCTCTCCTGGGGTTTTTTTTCCCCCATACCCTGATTTCCTACTTGCAATTTCTTTCTTTGGCTTATTGCATGACATGGAGGTGGTGATGCAAAAATAGAAGTTAATGGTACTACCACTGTTTGTTTCTATTAACGTTTACATATGAAATGAAGGCATTTTGGAGGAGAACCAGACTGGCCAGTAAAACCTTTCACCCTCGTAAACTGTACATTTGGTTTGATTTTTGGCTTAGATCCCGGACCTTGTCACAAGCTTCATTATAAAGCTGTAGTTCAGCTAGAGTTTTGTTAGCTTTATTGCAACAGCTCCCCTCCTCAAAAAAAAGAAAAAGAAAAAACAAGCAGACCAGCACGAAAAGCTTTTGTCCATTCTGAATCCTTTTCAAAACCAGAAGAAAATATACTGGAAGATGTAATTAGCCAGATAACTGGTCAGGATCAATCATCAGAATATAAATGAAGTTTATCTAAAATTTATGAAAAATATACATCACCTCCTTAAAATAGTCCAAGAGTGACTAATCACATAAACAATAAGGCAGTCACCAACACTCAAGCATGTTACAACTTCTGAGAAAGCACAGGCCTAGTAATACCAAAAGAAGAGTCTACAGATTGACTGGAAATGATATGGACATCTGGAGAGAAGATTTTTTTTTAATGTATCTACTTTCCCAAAGGGGTAATTTAGCTCTGCATGAGTTCACTCAGGGAATATATGAGAAAAAAAAAAAAGAAAAGAAGGTAAGGGAATGTGTTATGATGCACAATTATAAAACTGTTGGTCTCATCCTGCTTTCATGCATCCTGTGTCTCTCATGCACTGAATCCTCTTGGTTCAGGACCAAGCACAAGTGAGAGCAGTATGGGATTACTGCTAATGGGATTTAAGAGGAATTCTTTATAGCATAACCATTAATAATGTTTTTAACCTATTGTTATAGATTGAATGGTTATAGAGAAGATATGTAGATCTGCTCGGAAAGATCAATTAGTTTGTGGCCCTTGGTTGGAATTTGAAATGTTCTTGTAGCTGTGGGTCTAATTTGAGATGCAGAAGATCAAAGTTTGACTGTTGCTCCTGTCAGTCAAATCCTTGAGTAAGTAAATGATACTGCCTATATTTCAATTCTCTGTTGAAGAAATGGTAACCAGAAGATTTTGAGACTTGTTTAGACTTGTTTAGATTTTGGTGCTTAATTTCAACTGAAATTATTAAAACCCAATGCAGCACCGCAATGATGGTGATTTCTTGTTTTCCCTTTGGAAAACACAAAGTCACAAAAGTTTGAAGTTCCTGGAGAACCTATTGAGCTGAGTCCCATGTCTCCTTCAGTAGTTGTAGTAGGACTGTCTGGAAAAAAAGTATCCAGGGAGCAGGACTACTTGAAAATCTCTCTTCTTATGCAAAATGTTTAGTGTTCAGATGTCAGTAGTATTTTTTGTGGATGGAAGGACATGTTTTCTTATCACCACTCTTGAAAAACGAGCAGTTCGGCTCAGCATCATTTAAATCTGGTTCCCGTGCCCAGGCCATGGTTGGTAGCGATAATGTCTGGATCCTTCCTGTGGAGCTGTGCTGGAAGCTTCACTTTGTTGGGACCAAGTATGGGCCTGGCAGAATCATTGTCATTACTGGTGGCTAAATCACTCCCAAAACTTGTCCTCCTTCCCAGAGAACAACGTTGTCTGGTGGTGCTTTGCTGTGGGCCTCTCTTGGGGTGATTGAAATGAAAAGTCAGCAGTGCATCAGTGATGGCCATCACAACCTATTGAATTGAGAGTTTTTGTGGCAGATGAAGATTGGACACACAGGATCATCAGCTTTCGGCAAGGGGGAGACTCAGTTACACGGGAAGTGCAATGTAGTCCATTGCTACTTGAATTTAAGTTCGCAAGCAATGCACGTAACCCTCAAGGAGTCCTTAGTAAAAATCGATTTGCAAACTTTAATCTGATAATCAGAAATTTTCAAACTTTGAAAGTTTGCTTGGATTACAAGTAAAGAATGCAAAAGTAAAATTATGAAGAGCTTGCATCTACCAATAAGAGGAAATCAAACTGTATGAGGAAACTGAGCCCACCACTGTATGGCACAGCACATATTCTGTGCTGTGTTGAGAATGAGATTGTTTTAAGAGTCAGCAGGAGCCAGAGCCTCAATACCTCTAAAAATCCGTCTCTGTGCTTTACGTTCTTATTGTTTTCTTTGAGGGGGAGAAAGGTTTGAAGGTCACGGAATTGGGCCATTTGTGTAACCAGAACCAGATGATTAATTACTTTTTTAAGGATTTTGTTTCTCTGAAAATTTTATCCCAGAAAAGTAAGAGGACACACAAAGTCTGTGGATTAAATTAAATTATATTAAGATTGCTGAAATATTGTACATCACAGTTCTATGGGAAGTGGCCTTTCATTGTTTAGCATAAGAAAAAGACTAACAAGTTACTCTACACAGCTGGGGTTTGTGCTGTGTTACTTGTTTTGTAACAAACCTTTAATATTGTACACAAGCTGAAAGAACATATATTGGAAGGACTCAGACTAAAAAGAAATCTGTTAGCACAATTAACATTCAAATTAGATTAACTGCCATTTTAGTTTAAAAAACCCTCACACTTCATTCTTTCATGCTTCCCCCTGCAAAAAATTTGGAACTCATCACTGGAAACATCACCTCAAAAATCTTTTTCTGCTTTTTGTTATTATAACCAGAGATGTATGTACTCATTTGAGCAAAATAAAAATGAATTAAATTTTTTTTCTTTTAAATCAGAAACAGATCCATATGAGGATTTCAAAATTATGAGAACACTTTTTTTATTTAGATTTCTGGTATGTTCTAGGAAAAAAAGCTGATTATTATCAAATGTGGAAGACTAGGTTATAAAGCCCATTAAAACCTCTGGGAAAACTGAAAACAATTTTGATGTGCTTTGAATCTGGCTCTTTCTAGAACAGTCTCTGGACATATTATATGGAATGGACTGAAAAGTATCTTGTTATGCTGCTCCAAAGGCTCTGTTTATCATGGCAAACTGACAGGCTTGAGCACTGTGAAACAATCTGTTTCCTTCCTCCAAAAATGTTGCACTTTTTTGGCCCAGTTTTGGCTTGGGCTGCCCAGCTTCTCCTAGTTAGTGACCAAACATTTTTTGTGTGACTGTTGTGGAGCTAAGGCTCTTCCCAAGAGCCACTGATGTGGCAGATGGGTTTAAGTACAAAGAGGAGGGCTGGTTATATGAGTCCAGACTGTTCTAATGCCATCCATCCTCAGAGCTGGAGAATGGTTCTGGACATATTAAGAGGCCAAAAGTTTAGCAGAAGAGAGGCCTTTCTGCACTCTATCCAAAAATCACGTTTTCTTTCAATGAAGTCTCTGTTTTCAGATGGGTTTACTCTGGACCTCTACTATTGTAGTTTCTTGTTTCCTCTTTCAATTTCCCCTACCCTTGTTCAGCATGTGAGTTGATCCCAGCAGCAAATGGCAATGGAGAGAGCTAAACAATACTGCAATGGACAGAATTATATAGAGTTCATGCTGTCTTCAGCAGGACCTCTGTTGTGTGTCTAAAATCCCATGCCATCTCTGTATTTCCAGGGGCTGGCCACACTAATCCAGGCTGAGGAAACTCAGAGGGGCTGGTACTATACCAGGCATTTGCTTTTCCTTTGTCCAGCTCTTGGTTGGACACTGCTGGGCAGTGCCCATCCTGGCTGGGACAGGGGGTGAGAAGCAGTGCTGTGTCCTCCAGGCTGAGCTGCTCCACAATTCCCTTAGGAGACAGCAAATCCTAAGTACTTTTCTTCTGGACTGCTTGCAGGCGGTTTTGTCTTAGCCTCCCTCAGCACCAGTAGCAGGGTGAGTCCAATAGTTCTAAAAGTCCCACTCTTCATGAATGCCACTGAATGGCCTTTTTACAAGGTAAAGTTTGACCTAAGACTTTTGATATCCTGGGAGGAGTCCCTTTTGCAATGAGTGGCATTACATTAAAAGGACAATTTTGTTCTCTCACTGGAGTGAGAGCAGAATTGGGGTTTCTGCGATTTTTCTGTGTGCT
This sequence comes from Origma solitaria, assembly GCA_013397895.1. Lineage (NCBI taxonomy): Eukaryota > Metazoa > Chordata > Aves > Passeriformes > Acanthizidae > Origma > Origma solitaria. Next base: position 384,590 of record VZRL01001859.1, read on the forward strand.
GTAGCTTTGCTAAAACACAATCCCCCTGATGTTTCTGGTGATGATAAATAAATGTATTTATATGTTGTGCTCTTACATTCTTGGTACTGAGGAAACAGAACAATAACATACTCTTGTCGATACAAGCACTGCCCTGGGAATTGACTAATTAACATAAAGCTCAGCCCTGCAGGGACATTTCCAGGTTCATTTTTTGCTGCCTCAGCAAACTACAGGGTTTGGGCTGTTAACTACTTTCAGATGGTCTTTGTCTTTCAAGAAAGAAATAAAGAACATCCACATTGCTTTAGGCAAGTTAATGATTCTAAAGAACACTTACCTTTTTACCATATGCTTCACGGCAGATTAAAATCCTGAAGGAGGTAAGGATTATATACCATGTACAGTCCTTTGGCAGAAAAACATGCATTCTGAACTAAAAGTGAATGGCTGAATGTGACATTTGCTTTCATTGTTTTTCCAGACTGCATACTGAGAATGTTTGATTTTACTCAAAATAATACCAAAGAAGTGGTTTTGTAGGTGCTTTGATTTCTCAGAATCTCTTAAGGTTATAACAAGCAGTTTACAGTGGCTACTAGGAAAATTGGAGAAACTTGTATAACCATTTCTGTAAAATTCAAAGGAAATCTGGCCTAATTTGCAAAGAGGCGATATGCCTAAAATTTTGAGAAACTCATGCTATTTGTCTCTTGTGTTAGATCATATTTGTTTATGTGAAGTATGTACTTTTCATTCACATTCTTTGGACCACAAAGCAAAAGTTTCCTGTATACAGGAAAAACACGTGAGAAAGGGGAAAAAATCAAATTAAATGAAATTTGAATTTCACTGGTAAAGAAAACCTCATTGTTTTTATTCATTTTCGCTAGATTACTAGATTTGCTCTGCTCCTTGTACACTTTGTTATTATTCTGAATCTGTTCTTAATGGATATCTGCCTATCACTGCTATTTATGAATGAACAAAATCCCATTCTGCAGCTCATAGGAATCAACTATCAAAAAAAACAGTAGAAAAATTTTCTGACAGAGGATTGAAAACTGTTTGATGGATCCTCAAGGGCTGCAGCTAAAAGGACTCAGAAGTTACATGTGCGTGAGCACATATATTTTCAAAGTGTTCTGTAAGAGCAGAAAAATAAGTGTATATGCAGAGTGCAATGGGAGAAAGCCAACGCCAGAGTGCATGCAGATACATGCAACACCCAGAATTCTGTGTTGTACACACGTTTGCTTGTTGGTGCATGAATATGCTGATTTTGTGAGGGCAATTCAGGCATGACTATCAGAGATTGGGTGTGTATATCACTGTGTGCGCCTACCAGAACAAGTTATTAGGATTACCCAAACCCATCTGATTCTGGTGCATAGGTTTCACAAACCTTACCCATTTGGGTATATGCACCAGTTTTTTTTTTTTTGCCTCAAATTTCAAACACAACAGTACAATGTTTGCTGAAAATAGATAGACAAAATCCTGAGAAAATGCATACCATTTCACTCTTGATCAGTTATCCTGGAAAGGTTTAATTTGGGTCATTGTGGCTTTTAAATTTCAAAATAGTAAAGTGGATCAAAGGGAATTTTAAATCAAATTGGGAGAACTTAGAGAAATCAGGAAGGTAGGGGAAAGTGAAATCTGATATGGAGCCAGTGGATAGCTGGGGCTATCTGGGCGGGGTGACAGTTTAGAAAAGAAGAGAGACTCGCTGTGAGGGATGAGGGACCACAGGGTGAGGAGTCAGAGGCAGGGAAAAGGGAAGATTGCTACAGCAGTATTTTGAAGAGGATGAGGTAGCAAGTGCCAGTCTTGGGGTGATCAGAAAAAAAGCCAGCCTTTGTGCCCCTCTAGCACTTGGAACTGCAGTATGTCTGTGAAAGTCACTGAGGATCTTTATTTTCTCTCTTCTCCATCCATATAAGCACTGGGAATTTACTACTGCCACCATCTAGTATGAAAACTGTAGTGCTAGTTGCAGAGATCTGTGCCATGGAGTTCAGTATTTCCAACACTGCTGATTCTGGGAGCCAGCAAATGCAAAGAGGCCAAAAATATGCTAATGAAATCTTAGTATTCTTCTTTATTTACATGTAATTAGATACCACTCTCATTATCAGTATAATAACTTTTGATTAGTTTAGTCTGCTGTTAGTACCCTGAAAAGCTTAAGGAAAACTGGGCATGGGCAACTAGGTTTTATTTAACTTTTCCCTGGGGATCCTTCCCTACACGCAGCGACCGTGGCTGTCTGTCAAACAACAGCAGTATGCTAAAACAGAGGGAACAGTGCATTTTGACTTTATTGTCAGGAAGTGTCAGAAGTATTAATAGCCTAAATTTTGCTAGCTAGCTAAAATTCTCACACTGCAATCTTGTGCATCAGCATTTTTTTTTTTACCACAGATGGTCATTTATGTAACATGCCTGGAAATTGTGGCTGTGTTCCACAGCAACAGGAAAATGGGATACATCTGCACTGTGTGGGGAAAAAATACAAATGAAGTAGAAGCTATGGAAGCATTTAAATTACAGGGAAACAGGACTGCGATAAGCCCTGGACTACATGAGCAGGAAGAGAGTGTCAGCCTCACCCATGCCCTGAAAAAATGGTCACATTCGTGGGCTCCTCTATTGTACTGAGTGGAAGTTTGTTTGTGCGGGACCTTCCTTCCCTCAGGACTTCCTCTGAGAGGAAATGTCGTCACTGTTCAGTAGGGGTCAATTGTTATGCATTCAAAACTCAAACATAAAATAGTATCGCTGAATTCAACAAAGTGGAAAGGAATAAATAAGATTTATCCATTTACTTGTTTAGAACCCTGTGCCACAGTTATTCTTGCTCACCAATACTTTCAGAGAGCTGAGGAAAATCATACAAGTTGAGTAGCTCGGATACTACTGTTTTACATAGTGTACTACACTGCTCAGTATTTGACATATCTCACTTTTTTTCAGCCCTATCTCTCTATGGCTGATTTGGGAATATGATTTAAATGGAAGAAGGCTGAAAATACTGCCCTTTAAAACCAGAGTTATGCTCTTATGGGAATACTCAGCCAAGTTTGTTCCATGTCTTGGACTGAACTGCTCTGAATCTGAGTTGCTCTGGATGACCACTTTTCTGAAGGTATATTTGCAGCTAGGGTGTCCCTACAATTTTACTTTTTTTATTGTGATAAAGCAGGAATATTGTTTGAGATAAAAGGAGCTAATATTGGTGTGGCTTTCACTTTGTTGTTGTGTCATCAGTCAAAATAACTCTGGAAGAGACTTGTGGATGGGAAATATGCTGAGCTCTTGGAGTGGCGGAACGACAGAATAGAAGAGGTAGGAAGAGCTGTCTTGTAAGTCACCTCATCCAGCCTGGGGTCAGGCTAGAGCAGCTTGCCCAAGACACTGTCCACTTAGGTTTTATCTGCAAATAGGGGAGACTCTACAACCTTTTTGAGAGACCTGCTTTGGTGTTTGGTCACCTTTATGTTAAAAAAAAAAGTTTTGCTCTTATGTTTAAATGGAATTTTCTGTATTTTGGTTTGTGCCTTTTCATTGTCCATGTGCTTTTGTCAAGCTCACGTGCTGTTTTGTCTCCAGACAGACCTTCGTTCAGATTCTTATATCCATTTTGCATTAGCCTAAGGGGTACCTGAAAACAAAGGAACGTTGGGAGCCCACCAGGATCCAGAGCAGTCTGCAGGGCACATATTTGTCCAGAGAAGCACCACAACCATGACCAGTCTTGAAGTATCTTGAGGTGTCAGCTTCCATTGAGTCCTTCCCTATTGCATGGTCTAGACCAAAACTATGTTGCTAATCCTCTCTCACACAGATTTTCCTGAGCGTGTAGTAAAACTATCAGGGGGACAAGAAAATGTCATTTAGTCTTTCCAGTGGAAAACTTAAGGATTCTCCTCCAAGGGAAATATATAAAATAGTGCATATCACACCATTACAAACTGGTGTCAACCTCTCTTTTAGATAGAACACCATAATCTAGGAGCTGATTTTATCCCGGCTAGGGACCTGATCCAACACTTGTAAACCAATTGCTCCCTCCTTCCCACCTTTCTCTGCCTCTCCCTCTCCCTACCCAAGACACATGATGGAAATACCCAGGTTTTTCAGCGCAGGAATAGACGGAGGGGCTCTCCTTTCACACCCGTCCGTGGAACCTTTCGGGGCCGTCCCAGGCCACCAGCCCCTGCATCCCATCCCAAAGAATGTCGCCTGTGAGGCAGAAATTCCCACCATGGGAATCGCGCCTCTGAGCCGCACAACAAAGGCCACCGCATTGTGTCCCTGCTAAGCGGGTGTTAAAATGCGCATATGTTGCCAAGGCTATTGCGGGCCAGGGCCCATTTAGGAAGCGGAGGTTTTTCCCGACCGCTGGCTGCTCTGAATCCCCATATTAGCACATTAGCGCACATGCGGCCGCCTTATCAGATTAGCCACACTTGTCACAGATTAGCTCTCCCTGGGAAGGAGCTGCAAAGGTACCTTTGACCGTTCATTCAAAAGAGCCAGAAAAGTTTTTTTCTTGTCTCCAACCATCAGAGTGCAAAGCAAATTAAAAGAAAAGTCTCTCCCTCTCTCTCTCTTCCCCCCCCCC